>CM060732.1:1498494-2055642 GCA_030704615.1 Takakia lepidozioides | reverse complement strand
AAGGACATAAAGATAGAGGGAGAGGGAGAGAGGGGAAGGGGGAGGGTCTGGCCTTGTTTGTTTTTGGCATGTGAAATCACACGGTAGTAGTGTTTTGGGGCAGGGATAAGCTAGTGTAGTATGGCGAAGGACAAGGAGAAGGGGCCGCCAAGACAAGGAGAAGGTGCCAGCGAAGGAAGGAAGGCGCCGCCGAAGGAGCAGAAATTGCCTGCCGCTAAGGTAGGGAAGCCTGACAATGCTTCCGTCATTGACGGCCGTGTGACACAGTCCACTTGGTCCAAACTCACCAGCTCTATAGGCGGCTATGTGAGAGGACCAAGCCGTAAGGCCATCGAGGCCTCCACGCCCTCGAAAGAGGCTGGGGATGAGCCTAAACTTGAGGGTGGTGCACCCAATGTTCAGGCTAGGACGCCACCGCACGGGCTGATGGAGGGCCCTGACTTTTACGCGGGGGAGAAGCGCATTCTCAGATCTGGCGCCAGGTATGGGCAACTTGATCTTAGCCCCACCGCCAATGCCTTTTCCCTTCTTCTACAGCCAAGAAGGCTATAAGGGGGGGGCTCAGAAGGGGTGTATTCCTCCTCCTGGGAGAAGAGGGAGGCTTCAAAGGAGGCTGCAATGAGGTGGAAGGAGGAGGAAAGGAAGAGGGAGGAAGACAAGAAGAGGGAAGAGGGAGATAAGGGGGGCACGGGAAAGGGAGGGGAAGAGGAGAGGGTGACACTGGCTTTGGAGGGCCCCTTGCGAAGTCCGTCGCCTGAACGGGCAATGAAGAAGACCCTGGACTTTGGGGCGCCGCCTCTGAGCCTATTGGGTGCATGGGATAGGCTTCCACCCTTATTCCAAGAGGGCATTATGGGGGGTGCACCACAAGCGGGGACCGAGGGCAACATATAGGTCATGGACGCAAAGGTGAGCCTCTTTCCTTCACCTTTTTGTCTTTCCTTTGCCTTTCATTTGGTTTATGGTTTGTTTCTAATTTGTGGGTTTTGTGTTCAGGAGCTTGGTGCCTTCGTGGCTAAGATTGTGGTAGCAGTGGATTGCCACCGACAAAGCAGGGACAGTGGTGGTGCCTACCCGTGGGGATGGTAAGAGGAAGAGGAAAAGACGTCGTGTCCTCGAGGTTCCCCTAATCATCAAGGAGGGTAGGGAAGTAGTGGAGGGGAAGGGGAAAGGACAGGCCCAGGAGAGGGAGCGTAAGAGAAAGAGGCGTAGAAGGAGAGAGGGGCAGCCGGGGGAGGGTACTAGTGGGGGAACAAAAGACAAGGGGGAGCTAGTTCAGATGAGGCGTGCAGCCGGTGGAGGGCATTAGCGGGGCAACAAAAGACAAGGAGAGGTAGGTAGGTTCAGAAGAGCGTGGACGAGGTAAAGACCAGTGTGGAGGGGTGGGGTACCATGTTTTGAGCCCTCTTCCGGTCCCGGTTATGGCCTACTCCTTGAAAAAAATGGATGGCCGGGGCAGGGTGGGTATATCAATAGGTTTGAAAAACATCTCAATTACAGGTTCTCATTAAACACATGAATTTTTTCTTGTCCGGTTCTCAATCTACCGGTTATGCCATCTTAAAAATTGCCGGTTCCATGGTACCGGTTATGGGATTCATCCATTTTTACATTTTACTTTCTCTAGCATTTTTGTGTGTGTGTGAAAAAGTACACAAGAGGGTTGCGGCCTGGTGGTAAGCCACTCGTGAATTGGCCTGTGGGTCTCGGGTTCAAACGTTCAACCCCTATCATCTATCTCTCTGCCTTCAGGCTGCCCATGTAATACACTAAGTTTATAACTATTGTTTAGCCAAATGCCCAACTAATTAATTTCCTATTTACTTGGACATCCTCAATGTTGTGCACCTAATCTTCCAACCATTGTAAACGTATAGTTACTAGTAAGACATAACCAGGATCTGTCCAGCAATAATCTTAACTACCATCACCCTACCATCACCAACCCCTATACCTATATTATCTAGAACCGCCTTATGCCATCCCCATTTGCTCCGGATCCTGCTCCGGGTATAACACCCTTACAATCACAATGCCGGTTCTCTAGCCGGTTAGGAAGCTGGATGTCTTTAGCCGGTTCCCTTCCATAGCCGGTTCTCCGGGGGCTGCACTTTCCAGGTATGCATATGTGCATAACCGGCAAATAACCGCCGGGTATGCATGTCTAGATGCCATACCCGGCCAACACTGGTAAATACCTCGGGTCCCCGCAACCTTGATTTGCCAAAGATGAAGGTGCCCCCCTTAGAGACCAATAAGGTCGGTGACCCCATTGGTGAGTATTGGGAGGCCATGAAAAAAGTAGCATTTGACTTGGCGGCGAGGTGGTTCCCTTGGCATATTGATTGGCCACGCCAATCACATCGCCATAGGCGAGCATTCGTGCAAGCACTTGAGGGAAATTTCCGGGTGAGTGGAATGAGGGGAAGCTCTTGGAGCTGGTGGAAAGAACCTCAAGGACAAGAGGGTACCGTGCACGACAAACCATTCGCAAGGCACTAAAGGCGGGGGTCGAACCAACGACCATGCCACATGGAATAACCAAGGTAAGACGCACTTCACTTGTCATTGGCGTCTTTGAATGCATGTTCATTGCGGTATGGAGTTCATTAACATTTATAGTGTCTTTGTTGGGGCTGGACAGGAATCTTGGGAGGCTCTCATCGCAGGGGAGAGGGAAGAGCTGAAATCGGAGATCTTCGCAAGGGGACGGGCGGCAACTGCAGCCTGCCTCGAGAAGTGTGCTGAATCAACACACAAGGGGGGCCCCGGC
This sequence comes from Takakia lepidozioides, assembly GCA_030704615.1. NCBI lineage: Eukaryota > Viridiplantae > Streptophyta > Takakiopsida > Takakiales > Takakiaceae > Takakia > Takakia lepidozioides. The sequence continues at coordinate 2,052,869 of CM060732.1, read as the reverse complement.
GGAAGCAAGAGTTTTGTCACCCGATTCGTAAGTGTTCTTTCTCTTGTCATACCCATTCTTCTTTTTTAGCTTCTCCCTTCCATTATGAATTCTGACCTGTCATTGCATTTGTATGTCACGTGCAGAAAAAGAAGTTTCAAAGGCCTCCCTCCGCACAACTTTTGCAAGACTCAGGGGTGGAAGGCCCTTGTAGCCTCAATGGCCAAGACGCCACAATTGACGGAGGATAGTGCATCTGTAGGGGTGGGGATGGGTAGTTCAGTGGCTCGGCCGGATGGGGGAGAGCTGGTAGTAGGGGGGTAGGGGTGGTCGAGGATGATGTAATCTCGGACTCGGCCTCATCCTCCAAATTGGAGGCCCAGCATAGCTTGCATTCCTCAGACGAATACACCTATGACTCACGTGATGAGGAGTGAGGGATGGTTCCCAGTTAGTGACATGTATAGGTAATACTCGCTTTATGTATATATTTTTCAGTTGCCATTTCGATCCTCATTCTAACCTTAATGGACATCTGGATTTGGTGTGTCGACCTATAGATTAGAATGCATGCAATTCTTGCAAGCATGAGGCACACCCAACCCCCAAGAAAACCCCACACCCTCCCCCCCCCAAACAAAAAAAAAACCCCAAAACCCCACCCCAATACCAGCTGGCTACCCTCCCACCCAGCGACGCTCTTGCGATTCCCAGCAGTCGCAACAGAACCACGCCAACATCGAGCTAGCGACGTCGCCCAGGGGCTGCGACGTTGTTGCGACTCCAGGGAGTCGCATAAGAACGTGCCCTCCCATGGAGCTAGCAACTGCCCCGAGGGCTGCGACGTCCGTGCGATTCCCGGGCGTCGCCAGAGAACATCCCTACCCATGGGGGTCTAGCGACGCCCCCAGATGGCAGCAACGTCCCCAGATGGCAGCGACGTCATGGCGATTCCGGGCGTCGCCAGTCCCCTAGGCAGAATAGACCCCATCTGCGATGTCCAGGCATCGCAGAGCGGGGGCTTTAAGTCCCATCACTATAGCAAATGGGGGGGGGGGGGGGGGGGGGTTTGCGACACCAGCCGCGCCCCCACGCCCCGCGCGCGGTGCCGAGCGTGCGACGCCAATCCTGCGGAGCGTGTTTGCGACGCCGGGCCGTCGCAGCCAAACCCCGCGGGTCGCCACCTGGCGGCGACGCTTGGCTGTCGCACAGGCGGATTAAAGGGTTGCAGGCAGCCCTTCCGTGCGACGCCCCCGAGCGTTGTCCCCAAGCAAAGGGAGAAGGCAGCCCTTTCTGGCAACGGCCGGTCGTCGATGCTGAAAAAAAAAAACAGCCATTTCTTGCCCTTTCTTTCATCAGAGCCCTTTTGTGCGACGCCCGGCCGTTGCATGGTGGCATGAAGGGCAAAAGGCCCCTCCGACGGCCGGGCGTCGCAAACAGCCCGGCTGCCCTATTCTTTCAAACAAAAAAAACATGTCACATTTTGCGACGGCTGGCCGTCACTGATTGCGACCCCCGGCCTCATAAATCCATTATTTCAAAACAAAAAAAAGGTTGCAGTTGGCGACGGTTGGCTGTCGCCGTTTGTGACCCCCAGCCTCATAAATCAAAAAAACGCATCGCAGGCAGCAACTGCAGGGCTTTCTAGTTTAGGTTTAGGGCCTTTGGGGGTTCTTAGTTTTTTTTTTTTCATATGGTACTGGGGTAGGGTGTTTGTTTTTCTTTATGGTTTAGCTTGTTGTTGTGGACCTTCTTATAGATTGTGACATTCATTGATAATTCTCTTGATACCACATCTGTATGTGTTGCTCCAACATTTCATTGCCTCTGCCCTTTCTTGAAAGGGACTACCAGCCACAGCCCGCACATCATGTAGTCCCTGGCATACTATGTAGTCCCCTGGTAGTATCTGGCCCCCATGACACAACCCCAGAGAAAACAAATGACATGTTCATTTCGAGAATTATCAATAATAATCTTGTTTCGATACCCTTACAAAGGTATCATGTTGCAATTGGGCTGTGTGTTCGATAGAGAGTTTAATATATCAACTCTTAGACGTTGATACTCTTACAGTGGTATCATGTTTGGTATATGTACATAGCCATATTTGGCACTATAAGGGCTTGGCAGTATGAAATTGGTTAGTGTCTCAAGGTGCAGATGAAACATGCAAACATATTTAGATTGTAAGCAACACCCACCAGTCAAACTCATCCTCAGAAGAGATTGATACACAAAAATTTCTCAGGGTCGTTGGTGCGCAGGCTTTTGTCAAGGGCTTGATATCATCATCGGTCAACTCAAAGTCAAAGACATGAAGGTTCTACTTCAATCTCTCCAATTGTCTGACTTAGGAATGACAATTGTCTTGTGCTCAATGCCCCAGTGCATCGCAATTTGTGCCGGTGTCTTGTTGTACTTTCTTGGCAATCCATGTAGTGTGTTTATAGTGTGGTGAGAGAGAGAGGGAAGCGAGAGATCACGCCTTACATAGAGTAGTGAATCACAACTGAAGTCAATAATTCATAAGGAGCACTTAGGGAAGATGCAAACCTGGAGAACAGCGTCATCAAGACACGAAACGGTGCCCAACAAATTCCGTGTTATCAAACCCCACCACCCAATGGCGTGTGGGCAGTGACAGCAATCCCATGCTTCTGGTAGAAATTCACCAATGATTCACGCTGGAAGTAAGGATAGGTTTCGATGCTAGCTTAATCTTTGAATATGCAAGGCAGTCCAGGTCAAAAGATGTCGTAATTTCTGCCAAACACATGCTGATTAGAAAGGAGAGAGCCCATCCTTGCTCTCCTGGCTTGCTGGTCTACAATTTCAATCAAATGTCAATACATAGAAGATAAAGGTATAGAAAACTGCAGAGATGAGGATAAAATAGTACAAGAAGGAAACCAGACCGGGAGAAAAGAGAGGAAGTGCAAGGATTCCCCGAAGCTCAGTCCCAAACATTACATCCAGAACATAATCAAAACAAGACCTTGTCAATTCCTGAAGTTCGCATAGCAATGGACTTACAATTGCATCTGTCTCGCCAACAATATGCCGCTCCGTCATATCTCCTCGATGCAAGACCAGCAAGCACAAATCTGCATTGTGGGTTGAAATCTCACCTAAGGTTAAGTTGGCAAAATAAAAAGGGTGGAAATAGATGGAAATACATAACATAATTTTGGATGGGTATTAGGGACAACTTAACACACCAAATTACCGTTATTATGGTTATTTTGAAGATGTTAGAAGGGGAATGGAGCCCATTATTGAAAGCCCATTAATATGCTAATAAGCCTGTTAAGAACCTAAAAAGATAACCACCATGAAGCCCATTATTGAAAGTGAACAAACGGAACACGCGCTAGAAGTTTAGGAGATCGCGCCATAATGACAGCAACAAAATTGAATCGAAATCACTTCATCGATGATACCATTGTTTCTCCAAGGAAGTCAGCAACTCACTTCCTGGGTGATGGAAGCATAAGGAAGGAGACTTCTCTCGTGTTCTTTTCAGCGAGTGAAGCCAAGTGATAATTCTTGGTCCATATCTGTTGCACACACACCAACAAAGGCATTTCAGGGAAGGTGTCTCACTAGCATAACTCGCCTGAACTCATCGACAGCCATACTACCCACCCTGGCTTTCACTTCACGCTGCAACTACAAAAGTAAGTCTCCCGGGACCTCTGTGCTTCTCTGCGAATTTACCACTTCCCTCTGCTCCCCCTTCAACTCATCATGATGTCAATTGCATCCCCTCTCTCTTCTCCCATACCATAACCTCTCTCAATTTTCTATGTCAACGAGAGGGGAAAGAAGGAAAGAGAAAGCAGAAGTTTGTTGCGACCACAGGAGTGCGTCACAATGTAACCCCCAGTCTAAGAAACCCAAACATTGCTTGGCGATGGAGTGCCTCATGCAGGTAGAATGCTAGTCAATTTATTCCTTGTAACTGAAGCCCACTGCCAGGGAATTTCTCTACACTATCGTTTCTTATATATCATAGTTACAGTATCTTCATTCAGACTGCCGGCGCTCTCTGAAAAATGACAAGCATATTGTATACCTCAAGTAAGCCAATCCGGGTGTTTTTTTCAGAAGTTTAGAGCTCAAGTAGGTTACTGAAGAATTAAGCCAGCACACAATGGAAGACTGCTAACCGTGTGACACTTGAGCATTGGTGACAAAACCCTGCCAATTCCTCACAACGTGTAGGGAATTCCAAAAATTCCCATTGTTTAATGGATCTCAACTCACAAATGCACCAACCTCTATAGGTATACCAAAGAGGATCACTACTACATAATGACGATACCTCTACTAGCATATATAGCTAAGTTTCTTTGTAAATCAAGCGTTATACCTCTATTGGTATACTAATCAGGGCTACTACCTCATGACAATACCTCCACATAAATATACACTGATTTAGCAAAATTTATTTGTAAATCAAACGCTATACCTCTATAGGTATACCAAACAGGGAAACTACCTCATGACGATACCTCTACCTACATATAGACTAATTTTGACTTAGTTTCTTTGGAATGCAACAGATCTCAATGGATCTCAATTCTTACTTTTTTGGCAGGTTCACAAATGCGTGCACGATATAGAAATGTCCAAACAAGATGAAGACTGGACGCACCACTTGCAGGATATTGACCCTGGTTGTGCATCACAAAACAATGAGGATTCTTTAGTACAAAACTTGCCACAAATCCCGCGTCGAGTAAGTGCATTTGTAGGGCATATTCGACAGCAAGGTGAGCGTTTTGCATATCCACCCAGATTTGGATCTTCTTCAAGATCAAATGTACCAGCACCACCCCAAGGCCAAGGTCACGACGTCCAAGGTATGGCAAATGTACCAAGTCTTTGTGGACCTACTGAAATTGGCACTGTCAATGACTTGAATGTTTCTGTTCCTCGAAACATTTGCGAGTCGAGAACACAACGAAGAAGACAGCCTCAAGCATCTTCTAATGTGCCTCCCAAAGATATTCAACGGCGCATCCATATGCTTCCAAGGTCAACAGAGTGGTCAACCTATCGTGAGGCTTTAACGCCATTGATTTCCAACTGGGTTCCAGACAACCCAGTTGTTTTGGTCTCTCTCAAAGCAAACCTTCAGTGGGGTGGGCAAATCTATCCCGAGCCATTCTGTCTTGGAACAGTGGAGTTTCAGATTGCTGCCCACTTTGCACAACTTGAGCCTCATCGTCAAACACCTACACCACGTGTGACAGGGTGTTTTTTCAAACGGACCAGGAGAGCAACAGGCAAATATTTTCTCGAGCCATTGATTCGAAAACGTGGGGCTCTATGGGGCCGATTGCCAGCAACAACATTTGTTGTTTACATCCCTGATAGCAGCGAGGTTTCATATGTTCCTGATGTAAGCACAGTCCCAAGTGATGGAATTGTTGCTTATCAACAATTCCTAAGAAATCCACCTAAGAAGAGGGATAGAAGGTGTAGGGAGGTTGACAATGAAAGAAGGTCCAATGCCCATGGATGGCGATGTGGTAGTGCACAGATCAGACCTATGGAGATTGAAGATTCTCAATCTCTGTCCTCATCAAACGATGGTGAACCTTTTCATATGGCCCCATCACAAGTTCAAGATGTTCATGTCACCCAAGTGCCCCAAGATGTTCGAAGGGTCCAAAGGCCTTATGGTATGACAACATCTCACATTGAAGCTGATAGTACGTCACAAGTACCAAAGCGTGTCAGAGGTTCAAATGGGGTAAGGCCTTCTACGACCCTGCACACCACGGGATTAAACAGTGATGTGTCTTCGTTTGGATTGATGGAACAATCAAGTGGCAATATTCCGACTAGCAGCCTTGGAGATTCTGATTCAGATTTTATGAGTGAGCCGCCTCGAGGTGGATGTAGGAACGTGCAACGGGGGAATGTCCAAGGTCACTACAATCTGGCATTACCTGCACCGCCAATCACAACAACGCATGTTGGTATGTCCTCCTCATCTAGTATGATTGTTAATGAGATGGACATAATCTCCTCAACACCCACTCATTGTACATGGGCAACTGAAGATGAAGTTCTCAACAAGATGGCAGAGACATGGATCAAACATCAAGAGGCATACTTCAAGGCATTGGGGGAACGTGATGTTAAATCTGCATATGAAGCACTCGATGTCCACAAGGATGAACAGGGATCCCAAGCTTTTTGGTCAGCTTTTGACATGTTTAAAGTTGAGCTCCATACAGATTCTTTCAATGATGAAGTGTTGAGACGTATTGGTAACGAGCTCTTTAAAAGAAAAGAGCTTCGTAGGGGTTCCACTACATCTGAGGCTAATCTCAGTAGGGTTACTATGCACCCTTCCATGAGCATGTATAATCCTGGCGATATTCGAATTCAGTTTGAGCTCATGGCGCGACCTTTTTGGAAAGATTGGGATGCATGGGATCTAGCTATCTCTAAGTCCTCGAATGTTGGTCTATGTATCCCAACAGCAGAAGAGATTCTACAACACTACAACATCAATGGAGGTTCTCTAGGTGATGAAGATCACACCTTCAGTCAAAGAATCCATGAGACATTGAAGTTATGTGCTTTTACCAAATTTTCAAGGGCCCACCTTGAGCTTATGTGTTGCTCAGACAAAATTGAGACTCACCAAGATGAGGCGACACTTTTGCAATCAAGAGAGAAGGTTGATGAAGCCATATTGAAATACCAACGGTATTATATGAGTCAAATTGTTTTCAAGCCGTACAAAAGATGGTTGGGCTTTTCCAACATCACTATTACCAAGATTCCGGTGAGTTCATGCACTGTCATGATCGTATTTAATTTTGTAAGCTTGCTTTCACTTAGAATTAGACATTTCGAAGTTGTTGAAATTTCCGTGTTGTTTTTCAAGGTGACCCAAACGAAGGAGCTTCAAGCTTTCAACCTTCAATGGAATGAGATCAAACATGAAAGAGCTTGCTATAGACCAAAGGTTGAATTTATTCATTCCAGCGGCATTGCTGAAAGATTGACTATCGATGAAGATGGTTTGCGTGATGCATGGCTTACAAATACTTGGAAGCAATTTTGGTCTACCTCTTTCGTAAGCAGTAAACACAAACTTTTTTCATGTCTTAAGATTATTTGTAATCTTTTGCTTTGATGCACATTTTGCATACTTAGGAATGTTTTTTGTGTTTTTGTATTTTATGACAAACTTGAATTGTACTAGCAAAGACTGATGATTTTGTTGTTGGTTTTCAGAGCTACAATTCCATATTTGAATATCCTGATAATCTTCAAGGAAAGTTGTTGCATCCAAAATTGGATTCTGAGGTCATACGCACAGACATTCAATTGGATGCGGTGAGATTTGGATTGCAAAGTCATTTGTTTTATATTGACATGCATGAATTATTTTTGAAGATACTCCCAGGACAGTCATTTCTTGTGTTTGAATGTTAGGTATCATTGTTGATTCTTACTATTTGTTTGTGTATATTGCAGGCCAAAATGCTAGGGCATTTGATCTTCATGCTCGCATCGAACGAATTGGAAGTCTCAAGACCTTTTTCATTCGCAACTTTGGTCATGTTTTGTGACCAAGTCCCCGAGTCCAAAAACATGTCCGTTGGTGTGGAGTCCAAAATGAAAAAGGATTTAGAACGTGATTTTCGATTGGGCTGGGCTGCAAAATGGTCAATCTTAAATTGCCTTAGAAAATCAAGAGATGAGGCAATGAAATTGATTCGAAGACTCCAAGAGGATGAAACACATGAAGACTTGGCTTGGACATTCTCGGATTTCAATCTGACAGAAGAAAATTGGGAATCTGAAGTTGAGCACAAGATTGGAGCCATTGTTTGGAGTCATCTTTTCAATGGACGCAATTTGATTGTGAAGGCAATGCAAGAGGGGTTTTACATGGCTGTGGAACAAGCACCATGTGCACCCACCATAAAGGATCGAATGAAAGACAGTTTGAAAGGCATATCTCCTGATACAATGCGTGTTGTATTCAATGGTGCCTGTGCAATTGAAGCAAGTGATTTCTTGAGGAAGTGCATATTTGATGTATCTATATTGCCCCTCCAACAAAAATGGTTTCGAGATTGTGTGGATCAAATGACCTATGCTGAGAGGTCTCGATTGGCTATTTTTATCACTGGATTGGAGTACTTTGGCGGCAAAGACATCAATATACAACTTCTCAATCGACACGACTATCCATGCATTCAAGCAAGCACTTGCTTTCAAGTTCTATATCTTCCCCCATACAAAGATGCCTCAATGATGATGACGAAGATTAACTATTCTACCATGGATAGTAGTTATGGTCGTGCATGACATGTGGAGGTGAAGGGTGTGAGTCATGGCTCAAACAGAGGGGTTGATTTTGTGGTATCATAGATAATTGAAATGCTCTTGGAGTGGTACTGTGAGTGTGACATCTGGTTGAATGTTAAGTGTTACATTGGGGCAAGTGTCGTTGGCCCCTTTTTGTTTGTGTTGGCTTTGGAGAGGTGCCATCTGGTTGTGGCCCAAGGATGGGAATCCATTTTTGTTGTCGGTTGTTACATTTCCAGCTGTTGGTGACTTTTGCACAGACGTCATCAATGGATGAGGATTTTGACAGTGAGGTATAGTTGCGGTCCCCTATCTTCTTGCACCCATTAATGGAATGCTGCTATACTGCATATTTAATATGGTAAGTGGAGTACTCTACTATAAAATGTTTACTAGCTAGTTTTACTTTCTTATGCGCTGTATGAAGTGCTCTAATATGTTTTAGTCTTGGGGGAGAGGGTGGGAGAGAGGCCCACCTGCCGTATGATTTCTGTAAAGCTTCAAGACATTATTACATTGTAAATATCAAAACATGAGAAGTATCACAGTTCAAGATTGTCTTCTTTGATCCATTGGTCATGCCCTGTTGTTGTCCTTGAAAGCTAGTGAAATCTCACACATGTTTTAGGGTTTATCCAATGCCATATTAAGGTTTAGAAACATCCACAGCATTACACAATTGGCAATAAGAAAGTGGGTAAGGTAACATGTGTTCACTAATTTGGGCACTCCTATGGTCTTATGCAGATATGTCTGAGCTTTTGCTGTGCGGGAAGTCATTTTTTCAGCTGCGACCAGGGGCATATAGACTGAATTATCTTAGGTTTCTTTGTCTTCCAGACACTATATCTCTGTAGGTAAACCAAACATGACTATTACCTCTTAACGATACTCTACATGAATACAGTCTGATTTATCTTGAGTTTCTTTGGCTATCATGCGTTATACCTCTGTAGGTATACTAAACAGGGCAACTACCTCATAACGATACCTCAACCTGCATATAGGCTGATTTGACCAAGTTTCTTTGTAAGTCAGGCGCTATACCTCTGGTGGTATATTAAACAGGGCTACTGTCTCATGACGATACCTCCGCATAAATATAGATTAATTTGGCCAACTTTTCTTGTAAAATGAAATACTATACCTCTGTAGATATATCAAACAGGGCTACAACCTAATGACGATACCTCTACTAGTATATATAACTAAGTTTCTTTGTCAATGAAGTGTTATACCTCTGTCGGTATACTAATCAGGGCTACTACCTCATGACAATATCTCTACATAAATATACACTGTTTTTGACATCAAATTTATTTGTAAATCAAACGCTATACCTTTGTAGGTATACCAAACATGGAAACTACCTCATAACGATACCCTTACCTACATATAGTCTAGTTTTGACTAAGTTTCTTTGGAATCAAGCGGTGTACCTCTGTGAGTATACCAAACAGGGCTAGTACCCAATGACGATACCTCTACCTGCATATAGACTAATTTACCAAAACTAACTAAGTTCCGTTGTAATCAAGCGCTATATCGCTACACCTGCGCAAAGGGCGTCCATTCAGTAGAGGTTGAAACTTGACTTGGGCATCTCAAAGTAGACTCCTAACCTATCATGCCAAGTGATACCATTCATCATCATACCTGTCATACCTATCATCATCATGCCAAGTGTAAGGTTGTTGACCACTTATGTGAGAAAAACAAATGTTACATGGAAGCAAAAAAATTCTACTATGTGGTTGTATAGGCTACATGAGTGATCCAGAACCTGGAGAGATAGACCTCTCGGTGGCTATGGAAGCTATACAGCAGTTGGAGAAACCATGACTCCAATCAACAGAATACAATTTATCAGATTTGAAACTCAAGCTACATGGCATATAAGAGACAAGGGTGCAGCTATAAGTCCTGGTTGAATATTCGTGTCTCCATGAGTGTATATTCAGATTTTTATTACTGTATGCAAAATTGTTAGATTATGAATAGAGGGTTCTTGAAAATGAGGCAAGTTGGTCATCATTGTCTCATATGTGGGGCAGACAAAGATTGTTGGAGATAAAAGGCGGCCTCATGAGCCTCACGCTGTGCACTTCCCAATGAAACCCAACAATTTCACAACCCTCCAGAGATCGTTTATTTAACAGAAATCCTCAAAGTACGTGACATAAAACAATTATCTTTGAATGTGATTGTCCCACTTATTCACTTAATCACAATTACATACAAGAGCTTGTGTAATTAAAAGTTGGAGAGCTTCCCTACTTAACACGGTATTACCAATGAGGTCCAATTGATCAAAATATCTATGTTCATGCGTTGCCAAACCACAATACCGAGACATGTTGTAGTGGAGATGAAAACAAGAGATCGAATCCTTCCCAACCTTTCCAATTTCATAAGCTTGTGCACGGACACGAACCATGTCAGGAATGAGTTCAGCTCCTTTGGTGGGAAGGTCATGCAAACCACCTGCACATCGCCACCTTTGATTCCCACGAGGCCCCAAGTCTTGGTTACCAATGTGTTGGGGGTCTTCCCTAAATCGTGGGTCATCAATAAGGTGGCTGGTCCATCTACATGATCAAACACATCACCACATTATAATAACATTCCAATGTAAATTGTAGCTTAAGAATGAAAGTACAAACAAGAGAAAACCATGAGCTTACCCATGCAAACGTTCATACTCGCGAAAGAAACGAGCAGGAACATGTGATCGACGATATCGACCGTTTTCATTAATCGTGCGAACTCGATGTCCATTCCAAATCTTCATGTATTCATCAACAGCTTCTTGTACTATGGGCATATATACGTCAATAAAAGATTCTCGTTGCCACGGATCGTCCATATCCAATAATCCATCATTGACCATTGCTTGGAAGCAATTTTTGTAGTAGAACATTACATTCTCCCATAGATGCCGCCAAAAGTGTTCAATCCTCTAACGTGGTGATTACACCACACAAAATATTAGAAATATGCACAACATTACACACTCAATGATTAATAAAGATGAACCAAGAAATATGACAGAAACGTAAAGTTGATATGCAAGATAGAATTGTATAGAACACTAACCTGATTGTGTGTGGAAGACCCAGTCAAGTACGGATTGGGTGTTTCAGAACGTGTGGCTTCAATGTGTTGTTTTATAAGAGAGTGCTCTACTGCAAAATCAGATCAAATTCGTAAAGGTGCTCCAAACTTGGAAACTGCATCGTGATATCCTTTGAAAATGGTTTTTTCTTTCTTGTTTCTTGCAACGTTTGCCCATAAAACAAAATGAGAGGCCCCATCAATGCCAGCATGTATTCGAAGACCAAACATAACCAATTTGTCATAAGCTGCACCACGAATTGCATACATGTTTTAGTTTGCCTACAATTTTGTGCGATATGTAATGCAAGAAAACGTCTTGCATGTGCATCTTCAAAGAACATTAAGATGCATGAGATAAAATACTTACAGTCAATGTGCCATAGAGCCATAGGCATTGTGAGTCCTCCGAATTGCCTGTGCCCTTCTCCTACGCTCATAATGGTAGGGTGAGATGATTTTCAAAGCTTCCCCCACCTTCCTTCGAGGAATCCGCCAATTTGACCTCCTTAAGGCAAATTGCACTGTTCTCATTCCCCAATTTGTCCCATTCTCTTCAATAGGAAGTAACTCTTGAATCTTTTCACACAAGCGTTGGACACTCAATTGATGATGAACTTTGAAAGGAGACCCTTGGACTTCTGATAGCAATCTTCTCAATGGTCGTACATCATCAAAAGAAAGGGCAGTGGCGATTGATTTCATTGTGGCACCCTCCTTCAACATTGCTTCCACATAAAGTACTAAATCATCCACTACTTTGTCACCATCCAAATGGTTGTTTTCCATCACATGATCTGTCTTATCTCTGCTTAATAGCCCCAGTGTCAATGCCTTCGACCTTGCCCTTGTTGTAATTGTTTGCTGTTAATTCTGTAGTCACTGCATCCACTCACACATTCCCCATAGGACTTACGTCACTAAAGTTCACATAGGCTATCAAGTAGATGAACCAAATGTACTTTGAAACAACAACTACTCTATCCTAAAATGTATTAGCAAACCACAGTACACAGTGTGGGCGGGTTGAAGACAAACCATGTGATCAAGCTCTTTCTTTCAGTGTGTGTGTTGAGGAGCGTTTGGTAACCCACTCTACTACCCCTAAAGTTCTCTCCTCAAAGCTCATGAGTCACCTGCACGTACATAAGAAGTACAACTTTAGCTAAAATGATATCTTTATCAATGATTGGGGGAACTCATGCCAGTATGGGAATGTGCTTACTCATGGGCAGATCTTGTCATTTGGTGATCCAAGAAGGCTTCCATCATACATAGCGCCACCACCGCTCCACAAATCTCTTGTTGTTGCATTCTTCTCTCGCTACTTCTCGTCTCTAACTGATTTGATCCTTTCACTTTTAGGGCACCTCTGCCCTAAAAAGCCTTCATCACTTCATTTCTCTCTCCATTTCCCTCGCTCTCGTACTCTCTCTCTCTCATCTCTCTCCTTTAGGCTACGCGACTCATCTCGTGACTTAGGCCTTACCACAAGCAAAGATGGATGGGCAGCAGGAATAGACGGGCAGCATGTATATTCAGCTTATACTTTCGTATGTATATATGTATACGATACATATACATATACATATACATGATAATATATTATATACAAAAATAAGTTAAAAATTATAGATTACAATTCAATTGAATTGTAGTCAGCAATTCAATTGAATTACGAGTTGACAAATCAATTGAATTGCCAAATCGCAATTCAATCGAATCGTGTGCCGACAATTCAATTGAATTGCAAATTAGGGTTAGTTCAATTGAATTGCGCTTGCAATTCAATTGAATTGCGCACTGATCAAGTGAATTGCGATGCATTTCACGTCAAGGCCTTTTTGGAATTCCCTATCTATCCCTTGCGGGACATAGCCAAGTTCCAACAAACTCGCTGGCTTCATATATCGATTGTCTTCCCTCGTACCCAAGGGAAATTGCATCTTCAGGAAAGAACGAAGACCCAAGACCCTAATAACTAACTTTAGAAAAAAAAAAAAAACAAAAAAACCTACGAACTGACAACTTACCGACGAGCTTGTTCCCTCGCTCCTCCCTCTCTCTCTCTCTCTACACGGGCACACCGGGATCAAGTTGCAGCTTTCTCCGTTTTCCAGAGTAGGTGGCGATATGGGGGGGTCTCTCTCTCCCGCCATCAGGTTTAGAGGACAACAGGCCTTTGCAGCAGTGGTGGTGGCGATATGGGCGCTTCTGCCTGGTTCTCTTGCTAACTCGGAGGGTGGGTACCTCTTTCCCTTCCAGCTGTGTCTCTGCTAAAGGTTCTGTTTTGTCATGTGGGTTTTTGAGCTAAAACTGTGGGTTTGGACAGTGGTTCCTTCTCATTTGATGCTGTAAGAAACAGCATGGCCGCACTATTGCACAAAATTGCATTCTTTCTATGGTAGTCTCGAAAGATTTGATGGATTGCATCGTGTCTCTCTCGCTCTCTCTCTTTTTAATTTATAGGCTGTCTCTCTGTCCCCTGCACGAGAGACTAGTGTTCGCATTGACCGTTCGTGAATGCACTGACCTTGATCATCATGCATCGTTAATTAAATCTCTATAGCTCGTGAAGTCACATATCCCCTGGGTACAAACCCCTCTGGAAGCTGTTCATCTGGTTTCCAGGGTTAAACTCGCCCCAAAATTGCCACAGCGCTTTTGCACTACCGATAACAATTTGATGAAGGGAATTGGGGGTCGATTTAAGGGCTGGCATTGACATTATTCTACCACTGCCACTGCAGCCTTCTACGTGGTAAAGATGTGACACATGTAGCTGTGAATTCCCTGGAAGTCAAGTGAGAAAACACTGTAGAGAGAGAATGTATTTATGAGACGTTGTATGCCGAAGCCTTTTGGCCATAGACCCCGCTTCCAGTTTGGGCGGAACAACTGTAGAGAGAGAGAAAGAGGGAGAGTTAAAAGATGGAGGGTGAATTAGGAAATCGGAAGTCCCTTCTAACCAATGCTATTGGTGTGGGGAGAGAAAGAGGGAATATGTAAGCTCTTTGCAAAACGGCCTTTGTGAATCCAGTTGATCTAAAAAATCAGCATGGAGGGCATTCATGTTGTCTGTTCTTCTCATTGGAAGCGTATCACAGGTGATGCATTGTACGCCCTGCGGCGGAGCTTGAAGGATCCATCAAATGTGCTCCAGAGCTGGGACCCGACACTGGTCAACCCATGCACTTGGTTCCATGTCACCTGCGACAACAATAACCGGGTCATTCGTGTGTACGCTCTCTGCCTCTGTCCCTCCTCTCTCTCTCTCTCCTCATGTGCTGTTCCGCCCAAACTGGGTGTGGGGTCTATGGCCACAAGGCTACTGCAAACAACATCTTATGAGTACATTCTCTCTCATCTTCACAGCTCCTTTCTAAACCTGCTGCATTGCTAGGCATACAAAGCAATGGCAAGCTATATAAGGAGAGCCTGCCCCTCTTTAAAGAGTTGTGTGTCATCATGAGTTAAATCCTATCATCCCAAGGTCAGTGGGATTATATTCCTCTCTGACTCCTTACTAAAGGGGCATCCTATTGGCAATTGCAGGGATCTTGGGAATGCACGGTTGGCAGGCTCATTGGTGCCTGAACTTGGGAATCTCCAGAATCTGCAGTATCTGTACGTACTCGAAGGCTGACTCTTTCAGCTTTCTGTGTTAACTTTGTTTACTCTCTAAACTTTACAAGGCTTGATCAAAGTGTGGTTGTGAGAGGTGTGACATTCCCATTGCATAATCAATTTATGAATGGATCACGGGGGGATTGAAATGGGCAGGGAACTGTACAAGAACAGCATTAGTGGGCACATACCAGCTGAGCTGGGGAAATTGAAGGTAAGCTTTCAAGACAGGAAATGTACCACATGAAACTCTCTCTGCAATGGTGTACGGTTTGTGTGAGTTATGTGTGTTCGTAATGGGACAGGGTTAAAGTCCTGCCTTGACAGTGAGTGTTCTTTCATAGCTAGGGGGTGATCAGGGAGGGAATGTAAGTAGGACACACACCTACATTAAGTGTGTGACGTAAGTTGGGGGATGATGCTACATCGCTTTCTGACATGTTATTAGGTTTCTTGTGTTGTATGAAAATGATTTGAAGTCATTGGTGAGCCTGGACCTGTACCACAACAACTTCACTGGCTCTATTCCCACCTCTCTTGGGAGCCTTTCTTCCCTTTCGTTCTTGTAAGTCTGCCCTTCCCCCCTCCCTCCCCACCTCTTTGTGTTTGGACCTACCAGGTCCTGTAGGGATGTAATGACTCCACTTTGTTCTTCCTCTTCTTCTCCTCTCTCTCTCTCTCTCTCTAAATGAAGTTAGGCAGAAAACTTCCCTGAACTTGTTTCCAGTCTGTGACATGGGGGAGGACATCATGGATGACCTCAAGGGTCTACCCACTTTCGGCACTAGACTGAAATTTAAACTCAGGGCGGGAAGCCTACCTTTGAACAGCAAACAGAAGCAGAGAGGAAAGGGAGAGTGCAATTGCCCGGTGTGTGGGCAACCTGAAGACAATATTCATTTTCTGATTCACTGTCCGGGGTTCTCTCACCAGAGAGACGCTCTCCTCAAATCTATCAAGGGAATTGTGCCTGTACCTCTGTTTACCAACTTTGAAAGTCTCGAGGCTGAGCCAAAAGCCCAGGCCCTTTTGGGGCCTGCCCATTGTGAGGGCAACCTGAAGACAACATTCGTTTCCTGATTCATTGTCCGGGGTTCTCTCACCAGAGAGACGCTCTCCTCAAATCTATCAAGGGAATTGTGCCTGTACCTCCGTTTACCAACTTTGAAAGTCTCGAGGCTGAGCCAAAAACCCAGGCTCTTTTGGGGCCTAGTTGTTGCTTGTTCCGCCCAAGCTGGGCCTAGGGTCTATGGCCACAAGGCCACAGCAAACAATGTCGTACATTCTGTGGATATGAATAACCTCCTTCTTTCCCTTTCCACCTTTTTGAAATCAAATTTGTTGAGGTTTCTTTCTGCCTATGCTATGTGCATCTGAGTAGACTGCTGAAACTGACAGTCTTGGTGAGAAGTGAGGGGACACGACACTGCAGGGGTTTCCATCTTCCATCAGGCTTTTGAGCAGCCTACATGTGCATCACTTGAACATCCTTACTGTCTAGTAGCTCAACCCTTGATGGACGGCGCATTGGACTGACTTTTCAGTTGTGGGATGTTTCTCTGTGTGATAGACGCCTCAACAATAACCAGTTGACTGGTGGCATCCCTCGTCAACTAACAACAGTCCGGAACATAAAAGTTCTGTAAGTCTCTCTCTCTCTCTCTCTCTCTCTCTCTCTCTCTCTCTCTCTCTCTCTTTCATTTTCTGATACACTGTCCGGGGTTCTCTCACCAAAGAGACGCTCTCTTCAAATCTATCAAGGGAATTGTGCCTGTACCCCTGTTTACCAACTTTGAAAGTCTCGAGGCTGAGCCAAAAGCCCAGGCCCTCCTGAGGCCTAGTTTTTGGGCAAATCACACACAGCAGATTGATGCTTGTGTGAAGGGATTTCTAGAGGATATCTGGAAAACCCGGATTAATTCTTTATATGGAGGTAAGTCTTACTACCAACGTCAGCCCCTGACAGAGGTAGGTTCTGTCCCTTTTGTTCCCGCTCAAACTGGGCGCGGGGTCAATGGCCACAAGGCTACGGCAAACAACGTCTTATGAGTACAATCTCTCTCTCTCTCTCTCTCTCACGGGGTAATTGTCCCCAAGCAGTCTGACGGACAATATGCCCCTAAGTGTGCGGAGCCTGTGCGTCGTGTAACTGAAGGATTTGGTACCCTGAATGGTTTATCAATTCTCAAAGTTTACACAAGACGAGCAAAATCTACACATGGGGTAACTGTCCCCCCTTTGCAGAACGGTTGGCCGTCCAGGAGCAATCACAAGCTACCTAGATGACAAACAATTCACATGCAAAGGGCTGGCTTGCGGCTGGCCACTTTCACCTTCTCAGGGCTTACTAACCAAAGGAAACAACTCGAAGTGGGACAAGTTCTTCGGACTAATGATATTCATATCTGTGCTGGGCAATAAACTGGTTGGAGATGTCAATGGTATTAAATGGGCAGGTAAGATGTGTACTCTCAAGGCAGCCTCTGCCAAACGCGGTCAAAAAGGGGTTGGATTCTTTGTCCGTGATTTCTTGTTTGACAATTGTGAAATTATCAACAAGGGTTTGAGGTACGAGCATAGTATCTGGCTAAAACTGAATCTGAAGGGCGGCATGAGTACGAAGGACCTCTTTGTGGGTTGTGTTTACATGCCCACAGAGGGGACCCTTAGTGCTGACGCAGACAAAGCCTTCGAAGATGTAAAGCTGGACTGTGCTTTGTTCCTTGCCAAAGGTCAGGTAGTGCTATTGGGTGACTTCAATGCCCGGGTGGGCAAAGGGCTCCATCAGGACGATATCATTGGGCCTTTTGGTGAGGACGAGCTGAATTCTAATGGCAGACGGCTAATTAACTGTCTGGAAGAGCTTCAGCTTTTGACCTTGAATAACAGGACAAGAGGTGACCAAGTGCAGTGGACTCGTGAGAAATCCCAAACTGGGGAACGTTCCATTGTGGACTATATCATAATGGACAAAAATTTGTTTCCCCAGTGTGCCAATGTGTTGATCGACAGAACTGATATTGGTACCTCTGACCACTTCCTGGTTTGGACTGAGATCAAAAGGTGTTTTCCCAACACCAAGAGATCTGTGAAACGTTCGATTCGGAAGTGGCGCATAGAAAAATTCCATAATGAGGAGGTCAAGGCTGAGTACGTCCAGGCCTTGCAAGAGGCTCTCCCTCATTTTGTCCAATCACTCCAAGAACTTCAGTCTCGCTCTGACAACGCAAGAAAGGAAGTCGAAAGAGCAGTGGACTCTTGGGGAGAGTTTCGTTTCCTCCGTGGCTGACAAGATCATTGGGAGGAAACTAATTGTCTGCGGTAGAGCTGTTAATTGGTGGACCAATGAGATCAAACTCAAGATAGCTGAGAGACGAGCCCTCTATAAAGAGTGCTGTAATTTGAAAACCAACAGAGAATTGTGGGCGAGGTACTACCAGCTCCGTAAAGATATCAATCAGCTTGTTAGGTCTCAGAAGAAATTATACTGGGACAAGTTATACAGTGAAATAAACTCAAACCACCATGGTGGTAATGACAAGAAATTCTGGTTGGCCCTTCAACGTTTGTACAAGCTGAAAAATGGTCAGCAAGTACAAGCGCTGAAGACTACTAAGGGTGCAGTGGTGACTTCATCGGTTGACATTGTCAAAACCTTTGAAACTCACTACAGTATCCTTGGCAGAACTTCTAGGTCTAACAGTGAGGGGTCTTCT
Organism: Takakia lepidozioides; assembly: GCA_030704615.1. NCBI lineage: Eukaryota > Viridiplantae > Streptophyta > Takakiopsida > Takakiales > Takakiaceae > Takakia > Takakia lepidozioides. The sequence goes on along the minus strand of CM060732.1, from coordinate 2,034,084 downwards.
GCTGAATGGAGGGACACAGTTGGAAAAACTGTTCCTATGATTCAAAACAGCCTTGATGAACTGGAGTATATTTCAATGGCTTATAACGCTCCCATTAGTTCTTCTGAGATTGTGGAAGCAATTGAACATTTAAATGGATATAAAGCTGGTGGACCTGATGGTATTGTCAACGAGCTTATCAAGCACGGTGGCGATCCCATGATAGAGGCCCTAGTTCTCCTCTTTAACCTTATCTGGAAAACTGAAATGATCCCCTTTCGCTGGCGACAGGGGGTCATTGTCAATCTATACAAGAAGGGTGACAGAGAAGAACCGGGGAACTACCGTGGCATCACGCTCCTCAATGCTGTTGGCAAGACATTCTGCAGAGTTATAAGTACTCGTGTGGAGCTTCCACCAAGTGGTGGCCCCTGAGCACTCCCTGCTACTGGCCCCACTATATTCACAGTATTCCCCGTCGTGATGGTGACTTGTTCTACTCTCTTTTTGATTGTGAGAGTCTGACTTCCCCAATCGTGGTGTGATTGGGCTTGTGTTAACCATGGTTGACCAAGTAGTAGTGAATATCCCTCTGCCACATCCTCCATTCTGAGAATGGTTACTGATATTTCGTATACCAGTCCTGCTACTTCCATTGCAAGTCGTCTGATGATCCCCAATGGTTGTACTTTTTGTTGATCAGCCATTCGTATCGTGAATGGAGCAGGTTCCATGTGCCCCAATCCTAATGACTTCTTCATCTTTTCTGTCATGATATTCACTCCGGATCCTCCATCGATGAGTACATTCGTTACCATCTTCCGTCCATTACGTACTTGTATTACGGGTATTGCTTCGTCGTAATCTGGAGTTTGTCTTATAGTTGTGGGTGCCTGTATCTCTGTTTACCAACTTTGAAAGTCTCGAGGCTGAGCCAGAAGCCCAGGCCCTTCTGGGGGAGAGCGTCTCTCTGGTGAGAGAACCCCGGACAGTGAATCAGGAAATGAATATTGTCTTCGGGTTGCCCACACAACGGGCAATTGCACTCTCCCTTTCCTCCTGCTTCTGTTTGCTGTTCAAAGGTAGGCTTCCTGCCCTGAGTTTAATTTCAGTCTGGTGCCGAGAGTGGGTAGACCCTTGAGGTCATCCATGATGTCCTCCCCCATGTCACAGACTGGAAACAAGTTCAGGGAAGTTTTCTGCCTAACTTCATTTTCATCAGACAATTTCCTGGCAACAGACATGGCTTTGCACACTACAGCCTCTAAGTCAGATTTATCCAGCAAGGTCAAGACTTGCGGATCCAGATCCTTGAGAATCTCTTCTACTCTATTCTGCCAAGACTTAGAACCCCACCATCTGACCTTGAATTCATCTCGTCGGGAGCTTAAGGAAGGGATGCCAAACTCACCCCGAACAGCCACATTGGCTGTTTTGGAGCATGCTGACATGCACTCCTTAAGCACCCCCACTTGAATGGATTCTAGAGACTTAGCCTGGTTGGAGTTATCAACCCATATTGCAGATGCGTACTCCAAGGCAGGTCTAATAATGCGACAAAGCATGGTTTTCTTGACCAGAGCTGATCCCTCTGCAGTGGAAAAATTTAGTGAGACCCAGCTTTGCCCTTGCCAGTTTGAACAACATTCTGAATATGTGCATCCCAGTTACAGTTGGAGGAAAACTCAACGCCGAGGTATCTGTAGGAAGGGAGGACCGGAATCTCTTGGCTACCCCACTGCCACTTGGGATCACTTCCTCCCTCTCCTCTGTCGTTGAATGCCACCACTGCACATTTACTGACGTTAGCCTCTAGCCCCCAAAGCTCAAAGTATCTCTTCGCGCAATCAATCAATTCCTGGAGGTTGGAAGGAGTCTCCCCTATGCCTGCGAAGTCATCCGCAAACATAAGGGCTGGTATGGTGGCATCACCCACCCTTAACCCAAATCCCTCACTTTCCACATCCTCGAGGAGTTGAATTGATGAAAACATTGAAGAGCAGAGGGGACAGGGTACATCCTTGAACTACACCTTGGTCTATGTCAAAGAAGTTAGACTTCTGTCCATTAACAGTGACACAACTTTTGGTGTGAGCATACAAGTTAAGGACAACTCTCCACATCTTTCCCTTGATCCCACATGACCAGAGGCGGAGCCATAGACCATCTCTCCACACTGTGTCATAAGCCTTTTTGACATCCAGGAAAAACACATAAGTGGGTTCCTTTCTTTTTTCCTTCCCTGGATAATCTGGCTTAGAGTGAAGATATGATCCACACAGCCCCTGTTTCGCCGAAAGCCAGTTTGGCCTTCGTGGAAACAACCTCTAGATTCCAGATCAACCTCGAGATGAGTACTTATAACTCTGCAAAATATCTTGCCAACAGCATTGAGGAGTGTGATGCCACGGTAGTTCCCCGGTTCTTCTCTGTCACCCTTCTTGTAATGACCCCCTGTCGCCAGCGAAAGGAAATCATTTCAGTCTTCCAAATAAGGTTAAAGAGGAGAACTAGGGCCTCTATCATGGGATCGTCCCCGTGCTTGATAAGCTCGAAGACTATGCCATCAGGTCCACCAGCTTTATATCCGTTTTAATGCTCAATTGCTTCCACAATCTCAGAAGAACTAATGGGAGCGTTGTAAGCCTTTGAAATGTACTCCATTTCATCAGGGCTGTTTTGATCATAGGAACAGTTTTTCCAACTGTGTCCTTCCATTCTTCAGAGGACCCCTCACTGTTAGACCTAGAAGTTCTGCCAAGGATACTGTAGTGCGTTTCAAAGGTTTTGACAATGACAACCGTTGAAGTCACCACTGCACCCTTAGTAGTCTTCAGCGCTTGTACTTGCTGACAGTTTTTCGGCTTGTACAACGTTGAAGGGCCAACCAGAATCTCTTGTCATTACCACCATTGTGGTTTGAGTTTATTTCACTGTATAGCTTGTCCCAGTGTAATTTCTTCTGAGACCTTACAAGCTGATTGATATCTTTGCGGACCTGGTATTACCTACCCCACAATTCTTTGTTGGTAATGACTCGTCTCTCAGCTATCTTGAGTTTAATCTCATTGGTCCACCAATTAACAGCTCTACCGCAGACAATTCGTTTCCTCCCAATGATCTTGTCAGCCACAGAGGAGACGAAACTCTCCCAAGAACCACTGCTCTTTCGACTTCATTTCTTGCGTTGTCAGAGCGAGACTGAAGGTCTTGGAGCGAGTGGACAAAATGAGGGAGAGCATCTTGCAAGGCCTGGACATACTCAGCCTTGACTCTCTTCATTATGGAATTTTTCTATGCGCCACTTCCGAATCGAATGTTTCACAGATCTCTTGGTGTTGGGAAAACACCTTTTGATCTCAGTCCAAACCAGGAAGTGGTCAGAGGTACCAATATCAGTTCTGTCGATCAACACACTGGCACTCTCGGGAAACAAATTTTTGTCCATTATGATATAATCCACAATGGAACGTTCCCCAGTTTGGGCTTTCTCACGAGTCCACTGCACTTGGTCTCCTCTTGTCCTATTATTCAAGGTCAAAAGCTGAAGCTCTTCCAGACAGTTAACTAACCGTCTGCCACTAGAATTCAGCTCGTCCTCAACAAAAGGCCCAATGGTATCATCTTGATGGAGACCTTTGCCCACCCGGGCATTGAAGTCACCCAATAAAACCACCTGACCTTTGGCAAGGAACTTAACACAGTCCAGCTTTACGTCTTCGAAGGCTTTGTTTGCGTCAGCACTAAGGGTCCCCTCTGTGGGCATGTAAACACAACCCACAAAGAGGTCCTTCGTATTCACGCTGCCCTTCAGTTTCAGTTTTAGCCAAATACTGTGCTCATACCGCAAACCCTTGTTGATAATCTCACAATTGTCACACAAGAAATCACGGACAAAGAATCCCCCAAACGATAGGGAGTCCGCATTTTACCATTCAGAGATCACCACTCCAAAGGAGCTGCAGGGAATGGCCCGCATAGGCATATTCTAAAGAGGGAAAGGCCCCAAACTTTCCAACTAAATCCAATGCACTACCTTACCTGGAGCAAAGCGCTTCAGGTCAAAACAAACAAAGACACGAGGTCAAAAGGCCGGCATTTAGTCACAGAGACATTAATGTACTCCCGTATCAAGCCCACCCAATGGCAATAGGCTTCCTAGAGGACAGGGAGAGTAGAGAGAGAGAAAGAGAGAGAGAGAGAGATTGTACTCATAAGACGTTGTTTGACGTAGCCTTGTGGCCATTGACCCCGCGCCCAGTTTGAGCGGGAACAAAAGGGACAGAACCTACCTCTGTCAGGGGCTGACGTTGGTAGTAAGACTTACCTTCATATATAGAATTAATCCGGGTTTTCCAGATATCCTCTAGAAATCCCTTCACACAAGCATCAATCTGCTGTGTGTGATTTGCCCAAAAACTAGGCCTCAGGAGGGCCTGGGCTTTTGGCTCAGCCTCGAGACTTTCAAAGTTGGTAAACAGGGGTACAGGCACAATTCCCTTGATAGATTTGAAGAGAGCGTCTCTTTGGTAAGCGAACCCCGGACAGTGTATTAGAAAATGAATACTGTCTTCAGATTGACCACATAACGGGCAATTGCACTCTCCCTTTCCTCTCTGCTTCTGTTTGCTGTTCAAAGGTAGGCTTCCTGCCCTGAGTTTAAATTTCAGTCTAGTGCCGAGAGTGGGTAGACCCTTGAGGTCATCCAAGATGTCCTCCCCCATGTCACTGACTGGAAACAAGTTCAGGGAAGTTTTCTGCCTAACTTCATTTTCATCAGACAATCTCATGGCAGCAGACATGGCTTTGGACACTACAGCCTCTAAGTCAGATTTATCCAGCAGGGTCAAGACTTGCGGTTCCAGGTCCAGGTCCTTGAGAATCTCTTCTACTCTCTTCTGCCAGGACTTAGCCTGTTTGACAGGGCGGTCCTGTTTCCAAGATATAGAGTCGATTAACTTGGGATATCTGATGTTGGCCATATGTTGCAGCTGACCCCACCATCTGACCTTGAATTCATCTCGTCGGGAGCTTAAGGACGGAATGCCAAACTCACCCCGACCAGCCACATTGGCTGTTTTGGAGCATGCTGACATACACTCCTTAAGCACCCCCACTTGAATGGATTCTAGAGACTTAGCCTGGTTGGAGTTATCAACCCATATTGCAGATGCGTACTCCAAGGCAGGTCTAATAACGCGACAAAGCATGGTTTTCTTAACCTCAGAGTTGACCCCTCTGCAGTGGAAAAATTTAGTGAGCCCCAGAGCTTTGCCCTTGCCAGTTTGAACAACTTTCCGGATATGTGCATCCCAATTACAATTGGAGGAGAACTCAACGCCCAGGTAAGTGTAGGAAGGGAGGACCGGGATCTCTTGGCTACCCCACTGCCACTTAAGATCACTTCCTCCCTCTCCTCTGTCGTTGAATGCTACCACTGCACATTTGCTAACATTAGCCTCTAACCCCCAAAGATCAAAGTATCTGTTCGCGCAATCAATCAACTCCTGGAGATTGGTTGGAGTCTCCCCTATGCCTGCGAAGTCATCCGCAAACATAAGGGCTGGTATGGTGGTATCACCCACCCTTAACCCAAATCCCTCACTTTCCACATCCTCGAGGAGTTGATTGATGAAAACATTGAAGAGCAGAGGGGAGAGAGTACATCCTTGAGCTACACCTTGGTCTATGCCAAAGAAGTTGGACTTCTGTCCGTTAACAGTGACACAGCTTTTGGTGTGAGCATACAAGTTGTGGACAACTCTCCACATCTTTCCCTTGATCCCACAAGACCAGAGGCGGAACCATAGGCCATCTCTCCACACTGTGTCATAAGCCTTTTTGACATCCAGGAAAAAAACATAAGTGGGTCTCCCTTCTTTTTTCCTTCCCTGGATAATCTGGCTAAGAGTGAAGATATGATCCACACAGCCCCTGTTTCGCCGAAAGCCAGCTTGGCCTTTGTGGAAACAACCTCTAGACTCCAGATCAACCATGCAGCAGATTGATGCTCGTGTGAAGGGATTTCTAGAGGATATCTGGAAAACCCGGATCAATTGTTTATTCCAAGGTAACTCTTACTACTGACGTCAGCCCCAGACAGAGGTAGGTCCTGTCCCTTTGTGTTCCGGTCAAACTGGGCCGGGGTCAATGGCCACAAGGCTACGGCAAACAACGTCTTATGAGTACATTCTCTCTCTGTTGCCAGGAAATTATCTGATGAAACTGAAGTTAGGCAGAAAACTTCCCTGAACTTGATTCCAGTCTGTGACATGGGGCAGGACATGATGGATGACCTGAAGGGTCTACCCACTCTCGGCACTAGACTGAAATTTAAACTCAGGACGGGAAGCCTACCTTTGAACAGCAAACAGAAGCAGAGAGGAAAGGGAGAGTGCAATTGCCCGTTGTGTGGGCAACCTGAAGACAATATTCATTTTCTGATTCATTGTCTGGGGTTTTCTCACCAGAGAGACGCTCTCCTCAAATCTATCAAGGGAATTGTGCCTGTACCTCTGTTTACCAACTTTGAAAGTCTCGAGGCTGAGCCAAAAGCCCAGGCCCTTTTGGGGCCTAGTTATTGGGCAAACCACACACATTCTAGAGGATATCTGGAAAACCCGGATCAATTGTTTATTTCAAGGTAAGTCTTACTACCGATGTCAGCCCCTGACAAAGGTAGGTTCTGTCCCTTTGTGTTCCGCTCAAACTGGGCACGGGGTCAATGGCCACAAGGCTACGGCAAACAACGTCTTATCAGTACATTCTCTCTCTCTCTCTCTCTCTCTCTCTCATCAAAACCTTTGAAACACACTACAGCCTTCTGGGCCATGAATCTAACTCTAATAGTTTCTAAAGAATGGAAGGACACAGTACAAACAACTATTTCTATATTCCAAGACAGCCGTGATGAACTGGAGTATATCTCAAAGGGGGCTTGATGGCATTGTCGGGCTAATTAAGTATGGTGGTGACCCTATGATACAGGCTGCCCTTCTAACCTTATTTTTTGCAGACGGAAGTGATCCCCTTTTGCTGCAGACGTGGAGTCATTTTCAACCTGTATAAGAAAGGGGACAGGGAAAAACCTGGGAACTATTGCGGTATCACGCTTCTTAGTGCAGTTAGCAAGCTATTTCTTTCCACGTCTTCAAGAAGCTGATTAATGAAAACATTGAAGAGCAGTGGGCAGAGGGTACAACCTTGTGCTACACCTTGGTCAATATCAAAGAAGTTAGACTTCTGTCCATTGACCGTAACAGAACTTTTGGTGTTTGCATATAGGTCGTGGGACCATCCTCCACATCTTTCCCCCGATCCCAGAAGACCAAAGCCGGAGCCATAGCCCGTCACACCATACTGTGTCATAAGCCTTTTTGACATCCAGGAAGAAGACAAAAGTGGGCTTTCCCTTGTCCTTCCCTGGATGGTCTGACGTAGAGTGAAGATACGGTCAGTGCAGCCCCTATGTCTCCGAAAAGGCCTTCATGGAAACCAACTCTAGTCTCCAGATCCACATCGAGACGGGTGCTCATAATCCTATGGGCTAAACGTGGGTGATGCCACCACCAGCTCTTATGTTTGCGGATAACTTCACAGGCCTAGAGGATGCCCAATCCAATCTCCAGGAGCTGATTAATTGTGCGAACGGGTGACCTCTGGAGGCTAGAAGCTAATGTTAGTAAATGTGCAGTGGTGGCATTCAACGACCGTGGGGAGGAGGAGGGGATCTCAAATGGAAATGGGCCGACGATGAGATTCCTGTACTCCCTTCCTACACTTATCTTGGTGTTGAGTTTTCCTCCAACTGTAACTGGATGCGCATATAGAAAAAGTGATTCGATTGGCTAAACGCAAAGCTTTGGGTCTCTCTAAATTTTTCCACTACAGAGGGATTAACACTGAAGTTAAAAGGACCATCCTTTGTAATGTTATAAGGCCAACCTTGGAGTACGCATCTGCTGTGTGGGCCGACAACTCCAACCATGCTAAGTCCCTAGAATCTATTCAGGCCGTGGTGCTCAAAGAAAGCATGTCGGCTTGTTCTAGAACAGCTAATGTGGCTGTTCGGGTAAGTTTGGCATACCTCCCTTAAGCTCTCGACGTGATGAATTCAAGGTCAGATGGTGGGGTCAGTTGAATCGCATGCCTAATACCAGATACTCGTAAGACAATCGAATCTATTTCTTGGAAGCAAGAGCGTCCTGTTAAACAGGCCAAGTCTTGGCAGAAAAAGGTAGATGAGATTTTCAGGTATCGGAATATCGGTCCTGACAAATTGACCTTACTGGATGAAGCTAACCTGGAGGGGGGTATGTCCAAAGCCATGTCTGATGCCCAAAGACTGTCCAATGAAAGTTGGGGTACCATTGGATGGGGGACCAACCCAATCAGATCTCCTCTACGCTGATGATGTTGCCCTTTTGGCACAATCCCCGGTCTTCCTGCAACGCCATCTCAACATTTTGGAACAGTTCTGCAAAGACTATGGGATGCAAGTCAATCTTAGCAAGACCAAGATCATGGTCTTCAATGGCCAGGCTGATCGTAGATTCATCTTCAACCAGCAGGAAATTGAGATTGTGAAATCATACCGGTACCTGGGTCTGGTTATCCACTCCCCCAAGTTTCACTTTGCAGCCACTGCCTTGGACAGATTGACTAAAGGTAAGGTGGCCTCCGTCCGCCTTCAGGCCAAATGCAAGCAAATACATCTGCGGCATCCCCCGACCAAAAAGTGGCTGTTTGACACCGTCGTCAGCCCTGCTACCATCTATGGTTGTGAGTTCTGGGCACCTGGTGTCCCTGTCTCCTGGTGGGAAAGAATTTGGAACCATTACAGTCATCTTTTTCTCCAAGCAATGCTTGGCGCCAGGAGCACAACTCCATCTCAGATCCTAGGTGCAGAGTTCGCATGTGTACCATTGCAATCCGAGGCCCTCTTCCGGCTTACAATCTTTCTCCATAGATTACAGGATCTTCCACCCAAAGGGCTGGTGGCAAGGGCCCTCACAACATCTATGAGGCTCAAAGCTGCAGGTTTCAGGAACTCCTGGTATGCTCGATGGGACAGTTTATTTCAACGTAATGGACTTTCTACTGCTTTCCTATTACCAATGAATCCAGATGAGGTGGACATCACATCCAGACATGACCGCAACAGACTCATTAGGAGAGAGCTTATGGAATTACATGTCAAGAGAACTTGGAAGCTACCCAATCTCACGACAAAGCTCCACTTCTATCGAGAGACATTCTTGGTGCTCCGCGATGATAGAATCTTGAGACCAAATTACCTTTCAGCACCCTTATCTCCTTCCCTCCTGAGGGTGGCACTAGACCGAATTTGAACTCAGAGCGGGAAGCCTACCTTTGAACAATAAACAGATGCAGAGAGGAAGAGGAGATTGTAATTGCCCGATGTCTGGGCACCTCTGTTCACCAACTTTCAAAATCTGGAGGCTGAGCCTAAAGCCCTGGCCCTGTTGTGGTCTAACTTTCAGGCTGCTCACACGCAGCAGATTGATGCTTGTGTGAAGAGCTTGCTAGAGGATATCTGGAAAGCCCGAACTAATTGTTTGTATCAAGGTAAGTCATACTACGGGAGTGGACCTCTCACAAATGTAGTTTCTGGTTCCTTTTGTTCCGCCCTAACTGGGCGCGGGGTCTATGGCCACAAGGTGGCTAACCAAGTCTTACCAGTACATCTCTCTGTCTCTCTTGTTCCACCCAAATAGGCCGCGGGGTCTATGGCCACAAGGTTACAGCCAACAACATTACAAGGACCATCTTTCTCTCTCTCTGTGTATCATCTGCACAAGGCACACCTTCTCTGAACGTTGTTGGGCAGAAACTTACAAAGTCAGTTAGAGCTTTAGTACTTGGGTTGTTGTGGTGTACCTTTGGGACAAATTTCCTTTCCCATTTGCCCTTAGTGGTCGCAACAAATCAAGTTTAAGTTTCGATGCCGGAACAAAGCACATCAGGAGTGAGTTTCGACACTGACAGGAATTGAGAAAATGAGCGAGTTGTATATAGAGAGATTCTGGAGTAGCTCTAGAGGAGGATAATCGCAGTTGTCTGCTAAGGGCAATCGATCCATGTACACTGAAGCATGTAGTTGGGGTAAAAAGAAGGAATTGTTGTGTGCAAGTTCTATCTCGCCTCTTGCGACTTCTGCACACAGTTCTTTCTGACTTTGGGGTGTGCTGTCGATGAATGCAGGGATCTGTCAAATAATGATCTGTGTGGCACAATTCCAGTTTCTGGCTCTTTTGCCCGCCTTCAGGCCAAAAGGTGTGTTTGTGGGAGTGCGAGGCAGTTGATTGAGAGAGACGTAAGGTCTGGGAATTAGAAGTGTGTGGGAGGCTTTGGGGCTTTGGGGGGTTGCTATATCTGCTACATTTGAGGAGTCAATGAGGAGTCAATGGTTCAAGCATACCATCATTCGAATTAATTGATAGAGATGCACTTGTAGACTTATTTATGTGGTCTGGGGGAATTGATAGAAAGAGATTGTACTCATAAGATGTTGTTTGCCGTAGCCTTGTGGCCATTGACCCCGCGCCCAGTTTGAGCGGGAACAAAAGGGACAGAACCTACCTCTGTCAGGGGCTGACGTTGGTAGTAAGACTTACCTCCATATAAAGAATTAATCCGGGTTTTCCAGATATCCTCTAGAAATCCCTTCACACAAGCATCAATCTGCTGTGTGTGATTTGCCCAAAAACTAGGCCTCAGGAGGGCCTGGGCTTTTGGCTCAGCCTTGAGACTTTCAAAGTTGGTAAACAGGGGTACAGGCACGATTCCCTTAATAGATTTGAAGAGAGCGTCTCTTTGGTGAGAGAACCCCGGACAGTGTATCAGAAAATGAATACTGTCTTCAGATTGCCCACACAACGGGCAATTGCACTCTCCCTTTCCTCTCTGCTTCTGTTTGCTGTTCAAAGGTAGGCGTCCTGCCCTGAGTTTAAATTTCAGTCTAGTGCCGAGAGTGGGTAGACCCTTGAGGTCATCCAAGATGTCCTCCCCCATGTCACAGACTGGAAACAAGTTCAGGGAAGTTTTCTGCCTAACTTCATTTTCATCAGACAATCTCATGGCAACAGACATGGCTGAGGACACTACAGCCTCTAAGTCAGATTTATCCAGCAGGGTCAAGACTTGCGGATCCAGGTCCAGGTCCTTGAGGATCTCTTCTATTGACAGGGCGGTCCTGTTTCCAAGATATAGAGTCGATTAATTTAGGATATCTGGTGTTGGGCATATGTTGCAGCTGACCCCACCATCTGACCTTGAATTCATCTCGTCGGGAGCTTAAGGACGGAATGCCAAACTCACCCCGAACAGCCACATTGGCTGTTTTGGAGCATGCTGACATACACTCCTTAAGCACCCCCACTTGAATGGATTCTAGAGACTTAGCCTGGTTGGAGTTATCAACCCATATAGCAGATCCGTACTCCAAGGCAGGTCTAATAACGCGACAAAGCATGGTTTTCTTAACCTCAGAGTTGACCCCTCTGCAGTGGAAAAATTTAGTGAGCCCCAGAGCTTTGCCCTTGCCAGTTTGAACAACTTTCTGGATATGTGCATCCCAATTACAATTGGAGAACTCAACGCCCAGGTAAGTGTAGGAAGGGAGGACCGGGATCTCTTGGCTACCCCACTGCCACTTAAGATCACTACCTCCCTCTCCTCTGTCGTTGAATGCTACCACTGCACATTTGCTGACATTAGCCTCTAACCCCCAAAGATCAAAGTGTCTGTTCGCGCAATCAATCAACTCCTGGAGATTGGTTGGAGTCTCCCCTATGCCTGCGAAGTCATCCGCAAACATAAGGGCTGGTATGGTGGTATCACCCACCCTTAACCCAAATCCCTCACTTTCCACATCCTCGAGGAGTTGATTGATGAAAACATTGAAGAGCAGAGGGGAGAGAGTACATCCTTGAGCTACACCTTGGTCTATGTCACAGAAGTTGGACTTCTGTCTGTTAACAGTGACACAGCTTTTGGTGTGAGCATACAAGTTGTGGACAACTCTCCACATCTTTCCCTTGATCCCACAAGACCAGAGGCGGAACCATAGGCCATCTCTCCACACTGTGTCATAAGCCTTTTTGACATCCAGGAAAAAGAGATAAGTGGGTTTCCCGTCTTTTTTCCTTCCCTGGATAATCTGGCTTAGAGTGAAGATATGATCCACACAGCCCCTGTTTCGCCGAAAGCCATCTTGGCCTTCGTGGAAACAACCTCTAGACTCCAGATCAACCTCGAGACGAGTACTTATAACTCTGCAGAATGTCTTGCCAACAGCATTGAGGAGCGTGATGCCACGGTAGTTCCCCGGTTCTTCTCTGTCACCCTTCTTGTATAGATTGACAATGACCCCCTGTCGCCAGCGAAAGGGGATCATTTCAGTCTTCCAGATAAGGTTAAAGAGGATCATGGGATCGCCACCCTGCTTGATAAGCTCGTTGACAATACCATCAGGTCCACCAGCTTTATATCCATTTAAATGTTCAATTGCTTCCACAATCTCAGAAGAACTAATGGGAGCGTTACAAGCCATTGAAATATACTCCAGTTCATCAGGGCTGTTTTGAATCATAGGAACAGTTTTTCCAACTGTGTCCCTCCATTCAGCAGAAGACCCCTCACTGTTAGACCTAGAAGTTCTGCCAAGGATACTGTAGTGAGTTTCAAAGGTTTTGACAATGTCAACCGATGAAGTCACCACTGCACCTTTAGTAGTCTTCAGCGCTTGTACTTGCTGACCGTTTTTCGGCTTGTACAAACGTCGAAGGGCCAACCAGAATTTCTTGTCATTACCACCATGGTGGTTTGTGTTTATTTTACTGTATAACTTGTCCCAGTATAATTTCTTCTGAGACCTAACAAGCTGATTGATATCCTTACGGAGCTGGTAGTACCTCGCCCACAATTCTCTGTTGGTTTTCAAATTGCAGCACTCTTTATAGAGGGCTCGTCTCTCAGCTATCTTGAGTTTAATCTCATTGGTCCACCAATTAACAGCTCTACCGCAGACAATTAGTTTCCTCCCAATGATCTTGTCAGCCACAGAGGAAACGAAACTCTCCCAGAGTCCACTGCTCTTTCGACTTCATTTCTTGCGTTTCAGAGCAAACTGAAGTTCTTGGAGCGATTGGACAAAATGAGGGAGAGCCTCTTGCAAGGCCTGGACATACTCAGCCTTGACCTCCTCATTATGGAATTTTTCTATGCGCCACTTCCGAATCGAACGTTTCACAGATCTCTTGTGTTGGGAAAACACCTTTTGATCTCAGTCCAAACCAGGAAGTGGTCAGAGGTACCAATATCAGTTCTGTCTATCAACACATTGGCACACTGGGGAAACAAATTTTTGTCCATTATGATATAGTCCACAATGGAACGTTCCCCAGTTTGGGATTTCTCACGAGTCCACTGCACTTGGTCACCTCTTGTCCTGTTATTCAAGGTCAAAAGCTGAAGCTCTTCCAGACAGTTAATTAACCGTCTGCCATTAGAATTCAGCTCGTCCTCACCAAAAGGCCCAATGATATCATCCTGATGGAGACCTTTGCCCACCCGGGCATTGAAGTCACCCAATAGAACCACCTGACCTTTGGCAAGGAACGAAGCACAGTCCAGCTTTACATCTTCGAAGGCTTTGTCTGCGTCAACACTATGGGTACCCTCTGTGGGCATGTATACACAACCCACAAAGAGGTCCTTCGTATTCACGCCCTTCAGATTCAGTTTTAGCCAGATACTATGATCATACCTCAAACCCTTGTTGGTAATTCACAATTATCAAACAAGAAATCGCAGACAAAGAATCCAACCCCTTTTTGGCCGCGTTTGGCAGAGGCTGCCTTGAGAGTACACATCTTACCCGTCCACTTATACCCATTGACATCTCCAACGAATTTATCCTGAGTTTCCCATGTCTCCTGACCAGCACAAATATGAATTTTATTGGCCTGAAGAACTTGTGCCACTTCGAGTTGTTTCCTTTGGTTAGTCCGCCCTGAGAAATTGAAAGTACCCAGCTGCAAGCCAGCCCTTTGCATATGAATTGTTTGTCGTCTAGGTAGCTTGTGATTGCTCCTGGACGGCCAACCGTTCTGCAAAGGGGGGACAGTTACCCCGTGTGTAGATTTTGCTCGTCTTGTGTAAACTTTGAGAATTGGTAAACCATTCAGGGTACCAAATCCTTCAGTTACACGACGTACAGGCTCCGCACACTTAGGGACAGATTGTCCGTCTGACTGCTTGGGGACAATTACCCCGTGTATAGATTTTGCTCGTCTTGTGTAGACTTTGAGGATTGGTAAACCATTCAGAGTACCAATTCCTTCAGTTACACGACGTTCAGGCTCTGCACACTTAGGGACAGATTGTCTATCTGACGGCTTGGGGACAATTACCCCGTATATAGAATTTGCCGTCTTGGTAAACCTTGAGGATTGGTAAACCATTCAGAGTACCAAATCCTTCAGATTCAGGACGTTCAGGTTCCGTATACTTAGGGGCATCTTGTCCTTCTGGCTGTTTGGATTCAACCTCATCCAGAGCATCAAACCGATTAGAAACTCTCAAGTTGAAGTCCTTGCCCTTGGTTGTCTTCGTAGAGCGCCCCATTGAATCACCAATGTCTACGACCGCTCTCCAGCCAGTCAAGGGACGAACTTCTTTGAGATTGAATTGATGTGGGACTCTATTAGAAGCACTTTTGGTCATTGCAACCTTCAACGTACCCCTGTTATCAAGTCTCGAGATGGAACCATTAGCCATGAAATCCAAGCCTAAGCTAGAGCATGTAGTTTTAAAGACACATCGTCCATCCTGGGATTCACCCCAAAAACTACACATGAAGCCCTAGATTTGGCATAAGTAACCAATTCCCAGGAATCACCCTGAGTGTTGATGTTGATAGGAGCTAAAATTTTGATTGTTGTCACAGGCTATAAGTTTAAGCACAGGAACCAACCCGAGCCCAAGTGCCAAGAATGCTAGACAGAGCATACGACTGCTCAATTTGGGCGGAGGGGCTGCCCCCAAGCGGTAGGGGTCCGCTTGTTACCATTCAGAGATCACACTCCAGGGAGTTGCAGGGAATGGCCCGTGTAGGCATATTCTAAAGAGGGAAAGGCCCCAAGCTTTCCAACTAAATCCAATGCACTACCTTACCTGGAGCAAAGCGCTTCAGGTTGAAACAAACAAAGACACGAGGTCACAAGGCCGGCATTTAGTTACAGAGACATTAATGTACTCCCGTATCAAGTCCACCCAATGGCAATAGGCTTCCTAGAGGACAGGGAGAAATTAAGAGAGAGAGATTGGGCTGATTGTCTACTTGGTTTGCTTGTGTTTTGCAGTTTTGAAAACAATCCCCGCCTCAGTGGACCTGAGCTAGAGGGGTTTGTCTCATATGAGATGTCAGGCCATTAGAGACGGCTATGGTGTAAAGGCAGTTCAGGCAACTTGGAGAAAAGTTGCAGGTTTTTTGACCTGTTCATGAAGATGAAAAGATAAGAGCCTTTTTTCCTTCCACCAGAGATCAGTTGGAGGTGTCTGTCTTGTCTGGATGCAGATGGAGATTTCTTTGCGGCTTGAATAGAACTGGATATTTTGCTGACATTAGTCAGATCACACACGGAAGTGTTCTGTGCTCATCAGCATGGAGGTGGCAACATGTGGATCAGTCAGACAGTGCTTGTTCAAATTTTCTCAATCTCACATTTGGAGGGTACCTTCCCCTGCAATTATGTACTTTGTCCCAAAATATCTTCCACTGATCTTGCTGAGCAGATTCATGTCTAGAAGCTTGTTTGTGTCTAAAGATGACTACTTACTCTAGCGGGAGTTTGTGAAGTTTTGTTTTAAGAAGGAAACAAAATGAAAGTTAATATCCAGCAATTTACAGAGAGACCTTCATTCGGGTTGTTGGTAGTTATTGGTTGTGGTGTAGATGCTAGGATGGCAACTGACCAATTTATTATAAGATAACATTCATACTGAAGAAAACTAGACATGTGGTCTTATTCAGATCAAAACTATTGCGCGGAATCTGAACATGAAAGATCTAGCAGGATTATATGAGGAAGAGGTATCAGGGCCAAGGAGGGGAACAGAGATGACACAAGTTGTGAATTCTCATGTGTGTTGATATAATACAAGTAGCTGGAGATTCAGATGTCTTGCCTAATCACTAGGAAAAAGTGGAGGGCCATCACCAGATTGTATTATCATATCTGCACAGACCAGATGTTGCTGTAAAATATTATATTCATATTATATTAGATTATATCCGTTATCATGAAATGAAAGGGTACTTTATAGTGGCCATCAAGAGCTCAAAGAGCTTATGGGACAAGAAAAGAAACAAATTATATCAACATCACTGACATATTTTAATTTTGAGGGTTGTACAACTTTTGCTCTTGTAAAAACTACTATGCTATGATTGGGCCATAAAGTCTGAACAAGTACCGTCCCTCTATTCCTTCCATAAGTGTTCAGTTAACCCTCTATGTTTGTTGGCCCCGCCTCGGGTTCTCGAATATAACACCACGATGGCAAACTAATTAGTTCAAGACAGGTGTACATGGAGTATTTCATCCATATTGGTAGATGAAATATGTAAACTGGATGCATCATTGGGCCAGGATACCAGTTGCAAAAAAATTGGTCATGGATTGTTCCTACAAAGTATAAGCACTCTACAAGTTTTTTTCTTACAACCTATTCATAATTACATTAGGGCAGGGTTTGCATGTAGTATTCCATGTATTTTGTTACACTTTTTGATACTCCCTACTATTCTACATTGAAAGGCTGGGTGTTAGTTTTATTTTTTTAGTTTATTTTCACTTTTTTAATCTACTTTTTTAGAAAGGGGAGGAAGTCAGTTTCAGTCAAAGTAAGATCCAAGGAAAAATAACCTTGGAGAATGCCATTCAAGGCTTACTAACTTAGAGGAAACCATACTGGAAGCTAAAAATGACAACATGTTCACCAACTGCCAAGAAAATTATCTAAACCTAACAACTATCAATAAAACCTCAAGAGCAAGTTAAGAACATGCGAAAAGAGGAGACAACTACAAATAACCAAAAAAACTAAAAAGAACGAGCAAAAGAACAAAAAATTAGAGAACCGAGCAGCATCATGGCATAGAAAAAGGAAAATAGAGCCGCCCCACACAACCAATGAAAAACCTATCACAGAAGCTAAAGGACTAGGAGAAGTAGTGCAATGTCTCGAAGTTAAGATGTGCTTTTGTCTTTCAAATTTGATTCTTTTGGTGTTGCCAGTTGTTGTCATCACCACCGTTGTTGGAGAAGGCCACACGTCATGAGAGTTGTGATTAGCATCTAGGGAGTCCATTTGAATTGAACATGCAATTCAATTCCCACCATCTATGCTATAGAGGATATCCCTCCATCCCCAAGAGGAATCAAAGTTCTTGATGAGCTCGCGGGCCCTTTCGTCCTGAGGGCATTGGAGTAGAGGTGTAGACATGTAACCCAAGCTTTGTTGCATTTTGTTAGAAGGATATATACAATCTTATGCACGATATAGACATACAATCTGGAACAAAGAGATTTCCAAAGGTCCCAAAACGAAAAGTTGTAAAGCATAGGTCGAAAATTCTTTTTGACGTAGTTTTAGGGTGCTTATTCATGTGAAGGGCACTCGCGGCCCTTATATTGTGTAAGCGCCCTGTGCAGCGTGGCAAGGCCACTTAAGGTAGAAACACCTAAATGTGTGCGTGACCTTGAATGGACCCCTATATTTGTGACCAAATGTAGTTGATGAAGTCCTTAAATGGATGCGTTAATGTCACTGGTTGGACCAATGGAGAGATTGCCTACATATAGGATATGTTGGTGACTAGTATTCTATAGTATTTTTGTACTTAAGTATGCTCCATAGGATGCAGGTTAATAACAAAGCTGGAGGTTAACTGCAAGCACGATTTGCATGCTTTAATCACTTATCTAAACAAGTTTAGCTTGGATGTGGGGAGGATTGTACTTCGTAATGACCATGACGGCTGCTAAAATTAAACACAATGGCTGCTCAATTTAAAATGGACCCGCTGACCATTCAAGGTTTCAAACTCTAATACCAAGTATAAACACAGGGCGTACATGTGCAAGAGTCCCAACGTGCAATCCATAGGAGTTCTAGGACGGAAGCAATTCAAATATTTTCAGATATGGCAGGGGTTATTAAGACTTGTTTTGGGTGCATGCATGGAAAGCCTCTCATTTTAAGATAATAGCGTCTTCAATGCGCACGCGCGAGGCCCATGGTGGGCCCCGCACACGGACACGGGGCCTAGCTCCCCCTAAACCCACCGCGCCCGCCGCTGCACGTGGTCGCCCACGACCGCTTCAGCCGTTCTAGCTATGACCACGACCAGTTCCGCCCACGACCGCAGCCCACTCGCCGCGCCCGCGGCAGCCCTGCCCGCGCTCAGCCGCTCCCCCGTCCGCCGCGGCTAGTCCGCTGTGCCAATCCCCTCACCCGGTCCGCTGCCCTCCAGTCCGCTACCCTCTAGTCTGCCAGTCTGCCAGTCCCTTGGCATGCAGTCCGTTGCCCCGTGTCCCCTCAGCCAGTCCGCTGACGGCGCCGGATCTGGACCGTCCATTCCTAAAACCCATCCGAGCCCTCCATTTTTAGGGCAGGAAAATCGCATGATCCCTGCCACTTGCCACCAAATCCCAGATTGCTAGGGTGGGCTCTTGTGAGGGCTCTTTGTTGTCCGATGTTACGGTAGGCGTTTCCACGCACACTGGTGTTCTTCTTGTTTTCTTTGATGTTCATGATGATGAAGGGTGCGCCTCAACATGACAGGAGTGGCGGGGCTCTACAACCACCATCGTGCATATGCTTCCCACTATTTTCGCCTTCTTATTGTGCTAGCGTGATCTTTTTTGACGAAGAAATCTTACAAGTCATGGAGCATGGGCGTTTTGCGTTTGTGGTGTCTGGAAGTTATGTTATGTCGTTTGTGTTCTGACGACTCCTTGGAATGCAACGCCCCGTCAATCCAGGCTCATGCTACGAATCAGGGCTATAGTAAACCTTTATGGTATGGTTAATGTATGCCATAAATATGCAAAATGCCTTATGTGTCCTCCATATCGTCATCCGCTTGTGAACCGTCATGATACGCTTAACCCCTTCGTACTGCAACCGTCATGAGAGGCTTCACCCCTTCGTACTGCAACGGAAACCATGGGTAACATGATAGCGAAAATCGTAGAAGCATATGCACATGGGGGCGTGTATACATTGCAGATTTCATATCCACCGATGGGACTGTTTAGGAGACATAACAAGTGCACCTTTCCACGGACTTCTTCATATCGGATGGACATGAAGCACGTATGGGTGTGCCTGCCAATCTATTTGTAGGTCCGGTGCACCGCAGTCCGTGTGGAGGCCGGGTCAAGCGTTTGTCACACGTCCTGTCAGTCTTCTGGACCGTTAATCGAACGATCTCTCAGTTTGTTGGACCGTCACTCTCATGTCCTCTCTGTCTACTGGACCGGAGGCATGATGAACTCTCAGTCTGTTCAACCGTCGGTCTGTGTACTACATGATGTTGGACCGTGTCTTTGTTAGTCTTTTGACCAATCAGTCTATTGTGCCATCAGTAGATGTTGGAACGTCAGTCTCAGCATATGTAAGTCTGGTGGACGTATGAATTGCAACAACGGCAGAAAGGCGGCGCCAATGAAATCGCACACCATCAACAGTCTCGTCAGTCTTTTGCCCTCTTCTATCAGTTTGTTGAATCGTCGGTTTGGTGGCTAGTCGGTCTTTTGGGATATGAGCCTGTTGGACTGTCACTTTGTCAGTATGTTGTGCCGCTAGTCTGTTCCCTAGGGGTCTATTGGGTCCTCAATCTCACCGCGTGTAAGTCTGTTGGACCTATTACATGCGAAAGGATGCGGAAAGGATGCGCCAGTGAACTCGCGGCACGTCCTCAGTCCCTTCGATAGTCCGGTTTTCGCTTCTGTCTTTTCGCCTCTTCTCCCACGAGTCTATTGAACCGTCGGTCTGGTGGAATGTCAGTCTTTTGGGATATCAGTCTGTTGGACTTTCATGATATCAGTTTGTTGTGCCGCGAGTATGTTCGCAGTGGGTCTGTTGGGTCGTTAGTGCCTTCGATATTTTGCTTTTCGCCTCAGTCTCTTCTCTCGTTAGTCTGTTGAACCGATGGTCTGGTGGAAGTCGGTGTCTTGGGACATCAGTCTGTTGCACTGTCACTTTATCAGTCTGTTGTGCCGCGAGTCTGTTCGCAGTGGGTCTGTTGGGCCCGTGTGAGTCCGCTAGACCTTATAAATACGACGACGGCGGCAAGGAGGCACCAGTGAACTCGTGCCACGTCCTTAGTCCCTTCGATGTTCATGTTTTCCCCTCAGTCTCTTCTCTCGTCAGTCTTTTGGCCTCTTCTCTCGTCAATCTATTGAACCGTCGGTCTGGTGGACATTCGGTCTCTATGGATATCAGTCTGTTAGACTATCACTTTATCAGTCTGTTGTGTCACGAGTCTGTTCACAGTGGGTCTGTTGGGCTCGTGTAAGTATGCTGGACCTAATAAATACGACGAGCAGTCTACCTGATGTGCCTCCAGTCTATTCACAGTAGGTCTGTTGGGCAATCGGTCTCAGCACGTGTGAGCGTGAATATTTCTTCTTGTTGCTCATCTTTTAGGAGAAGCAAGTCCTATAACCGAGGACAAGGTTTAGAGGGGGGCCTATTACTGTGGAAGCGTATATTTTGGAAAAAGATGTGAACACGGCAAAACTTCCAAACACGGCAAATATTGAGTCCCCTTTAGAAGCACGACGATCCCACAGCCCTACTTCATCAACGACTTTGCATATGTAATCTGGACATACTTAAGCACATGTGGACCAAAGATCAGCTTGAACCAAGTTCATTCAATGGGCTCATTCAAGTGATGAACGTAGCTACGTGTCGTAGAGACGGAAAACAACGTCTCGCCTGCACATGATTTTTCTTTATTCCATTCTCAAGTCATATGCTTAATGACAACATGTGCAATGTGCATGCAAAATTTGGCAGTGAACAGACGTCATCTGGACCCAAAATCATATTTTCTTCCCTCATTTGCACTCCAAGGTTGAGTTCTCTTCAACTTCATGCACTCTTCATAAAGAGTTTTGCAATAGTGAGCGAAGAAAACACGTATTTTAAAAATATTTTTTTGGGTCCAATCTTTTGCATGGATGTAATGGTGTGGGGGTTGAATTCACAGAACAAAATAGAATAAAAAATAAAATCATTACATAGCAAAAATCTGCAATCCTAGATATTCTGAATCCGAATATTTATTTTAGAATAATTTAAATTCGATTTAATTCAAAATTGGTTGAAAGAGTGAGTGCGTCGTTAGGGAGTTTTTTAATTTTTAATTTTTAATTTTTAATCCCTTCTGTTGAATCTCTGCACGGGTGTTGTACACATATTCAAACACATGGCTCTTCACCTAGTTGTGGGTAACTGCGGGCTTATCAAATCAGGGCGGAGCTCCGCCCTCCCGCCGCCAGATTCTGCTAAATTTTTAGCCATGACTACTTCTATAGGGTTTCACCATCTTTTCGCTTTTATTACTGTTATTACCTCTTTCTTTAGAAGTTCCGCTAAGTTACCCTTAGCTACGAGCTTAGTTCCATCCCTCGCCATAGCTCTCCCTGCGGCTCTTCACACTGGTCAGCAGTCCTCCAACGGCTCTACTTCCCTTCTCCCTACATGCAAGATTCGCCTCTTTCATGTGCTTCTTTCAAGCTATTTCTCGATCATTTTCATCTTGTTTTACAGGCACATAGGTTCTACGACGTGGTTAGCTATTTCATGAGCATGAGCGGCATGAGCGGAGTAGCAAGACAATCGGTTTTCATGAGCAGAAGTACAAGTTTTGGAAATTAAAAACATTAAAAAATATTATTTTAATGGAATGTGTTAGAAAAAACCAATATAACATTCATTGTTTGAAGTAAAAATTGTAGTTTTGAGAGCCGTGCTCATGATATTTCGTCTTCCGCTCATGCGAATTCCGAGCGACATCTGCAAAAATGGCACCGAATTTCGCGGTAATAGGTTCCGCAACCGGAGAAATCTGCGACGTATTTCGCGTTAATAGGTGTCTCCGGCGAAAAATGGTGCCGAATTTCGCGGCTATAGGTCCCAACATGACAGGTGTGTAAGCCCAAAATTTGGAAATGTGGCGCCGAATTTCGGTACATGGTGTCAGGGATTGCACAGATGTTGGACAGTTCTTGGGCCATGTAACTGGAGATTCGGCGCCATTTTTTCAGACATCGGATTTGCGGTGCTCGACGAGACCTCCTCGGGCAAAATCACGGGACCACGAGGGAGCGTGTGAATATTCTTGTCAGCTCGCCATGAATCCTCTTCTCCGCCAGGTGCCTCGTCAAGTCTTCGTCTCACTGGACGGGTGTGAACATCTCCTTCCAAGTGTTGGCCACTTCGAAGCAATGGCGTGTCCCGAAGGCCCTCTCGCAAGGCTGCCACCCACTTGCGAGGATTCTTCGATCTGGAGGCAGTCCGCATCAGCATTTCATGCCTGTCCGGCCCCAAGCCCCACTATTTCCCTTTCAAGAACTCGTTGTACCTGCATTGCTGCATAATTGACCTCACAATGTCCTCCGTTGTGGCAGTGAGGATGTCCACCAGATGCGCCGCAGAGGAGGCACGCCAGGAAGAATGTACTGATTCGGCCATGTTTGTTGTCGGCATGTCGGTGTCGGAGTCCAGACACATTTCCTGCACATACACATGTTGAGCTTACAAGCAAATTACAAATAATGAATAGCTAGCATAATATTCAACGGGATGCAAATTCGTCCAACTCACCTCCCGCATATTGTCGTCGAACTGGAGGAAACGATAATGCCACCATGCTAGCCAACTGACCATTGCTCCCTCGTCTGATTTCTTTACAGCACCTAACGTTGTCCACCAAGCCCGTATACATGCAAACTGTGTCTCTGCCTCATCCAAGGTGGGAGCACGCTTCCACGCAAGACACATAGAACGGTGCTCCTGAAATCTGGCGCCACGAGCTTGGTTGTGTACTGCGACAAGCTCTGCAGAAAATGGAACCCACGAGATCTCTCCTTGCTTTTCATCGGAACATTGGGGTCTTCCCTGTATACCCTTCGGATGGCAGCCCAATTTGCTTGTGCGTTGTCCGCCATGAAACCACGGAAATTGGGAGGGGGCAATCCTGCCCTAGCCATCTGTCATTAGCATCCTGCAGTGGGTGTCGTAGACATGTGCAGCCATTGTCACCCACTGGTGATTTGTAATTCGCTTGATATGGTCAAACATGACCCAACTGTTTGACAAGTCCCCACTCGTCATCCGGTGGACCAGTTCGACGCCGCTGCCAGGCCCACACGTTGACATTTTGAATATGAAACAGCGATCTGCCTCAATCCCTTGTCCTGAAAACCTACTTCCATGAATGTAGTCATATCCACATCGTCGCTTCACCTCCAGAATAGAGTGCATATCCGAGCCACGCCCAATTCTCTGTTTGCAGGAGAGGGATGAGACTACACGACGCGTCTCACTGCGCCATGTTGCTCAGTTGGTACAACAGTACCCTGCTTTGTTGCCAGTGTCTGCAGTTCGTGGATACCAACAAGCCTTGCCAGCAGACATTTCGTTGCTGGGGGCGCCGGATTTGGAGCAGGTTGGCTCCATTGATCTGGTAGTGGCAGGTTGGCCCTGCCAAGGGCATTCATCAGCCGGGCATGACAATGGATTGCGAGACTCAAGGACGGGTCTGTTTTGGGAGATGGTGCGGGTTTTGCGCCACTTGCAGCTTCATCAAGCTGTATCTCCAGCATACATCTTGGAGAATGTGCCACTGATGGGTGATTCTCGGGCCAGGGTGATGGCCAGTGTGCATCAAGTCCGGTCGTGGCTTGGGTCAGCAGTGTTGTTGGATGCAGCTGCAGTGGGGTCACGGGCTCATCGTCCACGGCTTTGGTGGACTAACTTGATGCCACCCGCACTGCTCAAGCGTGCATTTGATGGGGTGCAACGGCCAGCACACCTCACCGTGGATGGCATTTTGGACACAGGAAGGCAGTCTCAACGTGTGAGACACGATGACCGTTCGCCTTTGGCAGTGGTCAATAGGGTGGGTCAACCACGAGCAACATTACCTACACTGCTCAGCTTCCCAGGATCCCATGCTTTTCGGGATGGTGGACATGGCCTCCTATGGGATGCTCAGTTGCAGCAGTTAGTGGAGCCTAATGCCGACGAGCGAGAGCGGGCTATGGGGTTTTCCACTGGGACCACGGCGGTGCCTTCTCTTTTTGAGGCATCACGTCGTCAGGTGTTGGGGCAAGCAATGGATCTCAATTGCTTGACCTAGATTATCAGCTTGGCTATGGCTGAGCAACGTAGAGTGCGGAGTGCACTTCCCTTGACGGTCTCTCTGCCTACCGAGACGGTACAGGCAGCGAGTGGGGCGAGCCGGTGAGGACCACGGGGTGTAGACATCCATGGCACACGTGGGAGGTGCTCGAGGTTCAGAGGGAGTTGGCAGCCAAGGCAGCTGTGATGGATGAGGTTGGGGATTCTTCTCGGGATGAGGAGGTTCTCAATGATGAGATGATGGGGCAGGATGAGGCCTTGTCATTGACTGAGCAGGAAGGGAGTACTGCTCAAGAGGTTGCAGCATAGCAACCACGGGACGCGTCCTCTACTCTAAGCCCACTGGACTTAAGGTTGCAGTTACGGAGGACAATTGGGAGCCTGACATTGGACCCATTGTCACCGGAGGAGAGAGACGACGTATACGGCAGTTCCTGAGGGCTTACAGGAATTGCTTTGCCTTCAGTTTGAAGGACTTGGGAGCACTGAAGGGTCAAGAGATCCGTATTGAGTTGGCCACTGACACGCCAATCTTTCGGAGACCCTATAGATACAGTGACATGGAGAGGTCTTTGATTCAGATGAGGACTCAAGATCTCTGGGAGGCAGGTTTGGTGGAGCTCTCTGGTGGAGAGTATGCTTCAGCCACAGTGATGCCAGCCAAGAAGGATGTCTATGGCAATTGGACGGAGAGACGTATGTGCGGTGATTACCGGCCTGTAAATTGTCAGACCAAGTCCGATAGGTATGCCATGCCGACACCAGAGGAGATCTTTGATGCCATTGGGCATTCCAAGGTCTTTAGCACGTTGGATTTACGATCCGGATATCACCAGTTGCCGATCAAGGAGGCGGATAAGCAAAAGACGGCATTCTGGGGGATCAATGAGCACGGGAAGGATTGCCTATACCAGTGGCGGTTCTTACCATTTGGGCTTAAAAACGCTCCCGCTGAGTTTCAAAGAGTCATGGACAGGATTCTAGCAGGGGTGGAGTTTGCTCGGTGCTACATAGATGACATCATCATCTTTAGTGCTATGGTGGAGGAACATGAGAGACATCTTCAGGGGGTATTTGAGCACTTGAGGGCGCACGGATTGAAGTTATATCCGGGAAAGTGCAAGTTTTTCCACAACCAGATTGAGTATCTGGGTCACATGATATATCCTGGAGGATTGGGGGTACAGCAGACTAAGGTAGAGTCCATTGCACAGGTTCCACGCCCCACGGATGTGAGCCGAGTTCGAGCTTTCATGGGGTTAGCAAACTATTACAGACGGTTTGTTAAGGGATTTAGTGCCATTGCAAAGGCTCTAACCAAGCTGACCAAGGTGGACCAGGAGTGGCAGTGGGAAGATGAGCAAGAACAAGCTTTTCAAGAGCTCAAGGCGAGGTTGACCTCGGCGCCCATCTTGAGACGACCTATCAGGGGGTGTCCTTTTCAGCTGCATACAGATTGGAGCATGCTGGGGCTTGGAGCGGTGCTCACACAGGTGGATGATGAGGGAAGAGAGTTCGTAGTGGCTTATGCTAGCCGCTCGAACAATGCTGCAGAGTCTAAGTATAGCTCATATGAGGGAGAATGCTTAGCTGCAGTGTGGGCCGTGGCACACTTCAGGTGCT
This sequence comes from Takakia lepidozioides, assembly GCA_030704615.1. Taxonomy (NCBI): domain Eukaryota; kingdom Viridiplantae; phylum Streptophyta; class Takakiopsida; order Takakiales; family Takakiaceae; genus Takakia; species Takakia lepidozioides. Next base: position 2,008,014 of record CM060732.1, on the reverse strand, counting down.
ATCTATACGGCAATCTCTTCACCCTTGTCACGGATCACCAACCACTCAAGTGGTTGATGGAGTCAGACAAGCTTACGGGGAAGCTTGCACGGTGGGCACTCATCCTTCAAGAGTATGACTTTCAGGTGGTGCATCGACCGGGTTTGGTCAATCGCAATGCAGATGGGTTGAGTCGCAATCCATGCACGAGCCAGCAGGATGACACTGGAGCTCGGTGGCATGGTGAGACGGACGAGGAGATGGTGCCCGGATGGCATGCATCTGCATTTCTGTGTATCTTGGCAGCGGAAGGCCAGGTTGGACCTGCAACAGGGATGACTGTAGATCAAGTGTCTGAGGACCCTGAGGCCAACAAGGAGCAAGGTGGCACAAAAGATATACATGAGGATTCAGTTGTGTTGGACTACCTCCGCACTGGAGACACTGCAGCCACTGTGACTGCCAAGGAGAGGGATCGGATCCTACAAGGAGCCAAGAGGTTCAAGTGGGAGGGGACACACCTGCTCCGAGTGTGGGAGGATGGTCGAGTGAGGATTGTGCCTCACCCAACACAGCGGGCACGGTTAGTGCGGCATGCCCATGAGGAGTTGGGGCATTTTGGGGTGCGACGCACTCATAGTCTACTGCAGGGGCAGTATTGGTGGCGTGGTATGCACACAGAGGTGCAACAATTTGTGGCTAGGTGCATGGTGTGTGACAAGGTGCGTGCTTCATTCAACGCCCCTACTCCACAATTGCACCCTCTTCCGATCATGGGATTGGGCTACAAGTGGAGTCTTGACTTCGCAGGGCCGTTGCCACTGACCATGCGCCACAACAAGTACGTGTTGGTGATGGTGGAGCACTTCTCCAAGTGGATTGAATTGGTTCCATTGCCTGATAAGGCTAGTGAGGGAGCTGCGTATGCATTCTTGGATTGTGTGCTTAGCCGATTCAGTGCTCCAGCTGAGGTACTCACGGACCAAGGGAGAGAGTTCTTGGGGAGTTTCAGGCTTTGTGTGACAAGGCCTTGATAGACCACCGCACCACTTCTCGGGATCATCCTGAGGCCGATGGCTTGGCAGAGAGAGTTGTTCAGACAGTAAAGAGGGGTTTGCGCAAGTATGGCTTGCAGAAGGGACACCTAGGAGATTGGGACCTTCAGTTACCCTGGTTAGCCATGGGCTACAGGTTCAGCAAGCAAGCATCACTTGCCTCCTTCTCACCATACTTTCTTCTCTTTGGCCGAGAGCCGGATTTGCCTACATCCATTCGCAGAGAAGCTGCTACAGTTCTTAACCTTGACGATCCGGACGTGTGGGCACGTGCATGTGAGCAGCGTGCAGAGTTATTCAAGAGAGTCATGCCCATGGCTTTCGAGAACCTTGCCATTGCACAACACCGTGATACGTTGAGGTATGCTACCATACGTGGTGGGGGCTATCGTCCTGGGGTTCGGAGATTCAACCCTGGTGACTATGTCTATCTGCAGCAAACTGCTCATACGACCTTGGATGTGACTGCAGGACGTGCTATTTTGAGGGTTCGAGAGGTCTTGCCCTCAGGCGTCTTGGCTACACAACTACATCGCTGTCCAAACCACACCACATATATATGCACAATAAAGTAGTTTGCCACAATGATAAGAAAAGCTAAGAACACACTCTTAACACAAGAAACATGAAATCCATCTCATCATCACTCTTTCAGATAATAGTCGAGCCAGGGGCACCCCAAGCTATGGGGACTCCACCCCACAACAACCTATCCTCCCATCATAAGTACACTCAGTTCTAGACGATGAAGGAGCTCAGTCGCGCAGGCTCAACTCGAGAGAGATGAGCTGCGCGACTGCCGCTCTCGTGAAGATAAGACGGTTCAGGTGTCAAATTAAACTTGACACCTGATTTAACACTTGACCTAAATCCAAGTGTTAAATATAAATAACTAGCTTTATTCTAGTTGTTTTCACATTGTGCTTATTTAACTTGACAGCTGTCGTGCGCATACATATCGCTACACAACTACATCGCTGTCCAAACCACACCACACATATATGCACAATAAAGTAGTCTGCCACAATCGCCCCCCTAGCTGGTGGATAGGTCCCTCTACCTCCAGATAGCTACAAGATGTAATAGCCACAGTCGTACTAAGTCCTCTATCACTGTCCCTATTGCACTCAAACCCTATAGACCAAGAGGCCGGGTACAAGAGTAGCCCCATCGTTAGTCGCCGTCTTGCAATCTGTGAACTTGAGCCAGGACCTCGTGTGTTCAAGGTCTCCTAGTAGCTGGGCCTTGCGTTTCTTGTTAGTCTTCCATGGTTGTATCCACTCCCATTATCCAATGCAATGTGGACATAACCAATCCTCATCCGGAACCATCTCAAGAGGTGGAGTCAAGCATCCCATATGCCAACCTCTAGAGCATCGATCACACACCAGCATGGTGGCTGCCCCTCTAGCAGACCCACACAACATGCACCTCAAACCTGCAGATACCACTGCCAAGTTTGGGTCTATCATGCCATCGACATTCGGAAGGTGACATGGCGCACGATTACGCACATGGTCCTTCCAAGTTATGCCATCCCGATATGTATGTGCACGACAAAGTACAAAGATGCTAGAACAATGATGAGACTGGATGCGGACACTTTGTTCCAAACAATTCGTGCCTGGTGGTTCTCTTCTGGAGCTGCATCACTTGAGAATATGAGAGCATTGGAAGATTGGCTGGCGTTTTGGCACTTCCGGTATAGACAGTGGGGAGCAGCCATGCCAGTGGTACGAGGCTTATATTTCTTCTTATTCATACATTTACTTTCCATTTTATTGTGTCCTCGCTTTCTTTATGTTGTTTTCTATTCACTGTTTTGAAGTATGGTTCTCCACTTTGCAGAACATGTCCATTGAGGAAATGGCGGACATGCCATCTTGCAATTTGGCAGAAACTGTGCACAACGCATGGTTGCAGCAGTCTGGGAAACGAGGTTGGGATTTGTATGTGGCAACAACAGATGATTTGATACGTGCCTTGCAACAACAAACCCGATACCGTGATTTCTTGCGAGGTGGGGTTGGTGGCAAAGGTCCGGACAAATGGGAGTTGATGTTGCGTGCTGCAAACAGATCTAGGGATCCAATTAAGATAGCACGGGCGGTGAGCATGTATGCCCAGGGAACGCCACTTGTTTCTAGAGTTCCACATCTTGAAGGGGAAGAGAGATTCGGCTCCTGTAAGAGGAAATTGAACACTCCACCTGGTTCGGATTCCGATTCGCACAGGGCAGACCGTGATAATTTCTCGAAGCCTCGTGTTCCCCTGCATGACAGCTCCATGCCGGAACCTCCATTGTGGAGGAACCTCCAACACGACGGCAAGCTCCAGCATCAAACAGTGCCACTGAAATGGTGTAGGAGAGAAACAACCCCCTTGATGTGCTTGAGTCTGCATGCCCCGACCACGTTTGGCACATAGGACGCACAAGTGTAGGGTCTCGTGTGAAATGTACAGCGATCAGGGCAACTAATTTCGAGAAGTGCACTTCATCTATATCCAGAGGTGGTGCCCGAACTCCTGCTCCGACTTTCACGGGTTTGATGCGTCCATACGGTCAACCAGAAGCCAAGAACCACAAGTTCTGGTTCTGCGCAGATGATTGTGCCAGATGTATGCATGGAACTGTGCGTCCTTCCGTAGTGATGAAGCCATCTCCTCCAACCGTTTGGCCCGTGAAGGTGGGAACACATCTCAGATTTCAGGAGATTGAAATGCTGGAGGAGGCAGACTTTTCCCTTGCAAGACAACCCCAACTCCATGCATGTGCTACTACTTCTGCGTCCTCCCGGGTCCCCCCGGCAAATCCTGACTTGTGGCCAACCAAACGAGATGGAAAGCTCATTCGGCGTTTCCCTCCAACCGCTGAACACTTTGGCAAAGTGGAGTCTGCAAGAATGCTCCAAGCTCGTGTTGGAAGCACCACGGAAGTACCCAATCCAGGATATGGTCGGGTATTCACAATCATCACTTCCATATCTGCTGTTCATGACAGGACCTACGACATCAAGGTTTCCAATTTCCCCAATTGCACATGTCCTGATTTTGTGAATATGCTATCAACCAGTTTGGGCAAGAGAGGTAAAGTCATACCCTGCAAACATTTGTATTTCATATTTTTGAAGAGGATGGTTTGCGATCCCAAACGTGAGAACTTCATTCACCAGGCCACTATGAGTTTCAACGAGGTCGATACTCTATTGCAGCGGGATACAACACATGGGTAGCATCAACTATGCAATGTGGTATGTGGACGACCACGATTTGAAATGTGTAATTCACATCAATTCGTCGGCGGTGCAATGATATGGCCTCCAACTATACTGAGTGAGCTCTGAGTGACAACTTTTAAAAGCACATTTGTCATTGCACCGTTCGAAGTCTACACTCTTGCTGTCGCTATGCACTACAATCATCTTTTGAAGATGATCCCAACTCTCATTGTTATTTGAGGAGGGAGGAAGGTCTTCCCGTGGCAGCCTCTATGGCGCACACTTTGTGAGGATATTTTCTCGTCCTCGTAATTGTAAAAGTGAAACAAGCATTTGTAATTGCACAATGTTGGATGCTACAATTGTAGGCCTCATGGTAGTCTTGATTCTATTTAGGCAAGATTCCCTGCATTAATTCCACGGTCATAGGACCATCCTTGGTTATAGGCGGCGCATGTTAATACTGACGTGGCAGATGACGGACAGTGCCACGTCATCATTTGCCGCCACATCAGCATGCTGACATGACGCTTACGCCACGTCACTCTTGCGTGAGCGTACGCTCGCGCGCTCACGCCATTGCGTCGTTGGGTTTACGAGTGAGTGGTCGCATTGTAACTCGCCTCCTGATTTCGTGAGGCACCTCCCTTCGCTCTCTTATTTCATTGAAAGACCCTTTTTGGCTTCTGCTGGTATTGACATTCTTTTTGGATTCTGCTGAGGAAAGTAGGGGAGAAGAGGCAGAAGATTCCCAGGAGGTGAGGTGGACAGTCCCCTAAGGAGAGGACGGAATTTTTGAGAGGCATAGTGGAACTGATGCATCACAGAGCTCGGAGGATGGGGGGGATGAGGGGGATGAGGAGGAAGGTGGGGCAAGTTCCTCGGAGGGTGTAAGAGAGTAGTGCCCATTCCGGCTATGACAGTTAGGACACACTTGTATAGATGTGGCTTGCCACAAAATTTGCAATAAAATGTTGCATTTCATTGCTATGACGAGTCCACTGGTGCCACATTCCAACTTCACATGACCCTATTTCCGTGCCTCCTAACCCTATGAAGAATACAAGCACAAGCTCATGCGAGCTCACAAAGCTGAAGCATAAACTCATGCATATATAAACTCATCACTCAAATACAAGTCAAGCCAAGTGCACCCCACGCCATGGGGAATCCACACCACAGCGCCATCTAGGCACGGCGAGGCTCAACTCGAGAAAGATGAGCCTCCCGCGCTTGTCGTGAAGATAACCACTCCAGGGCCTAAATCTGCCTTGATCCCTGGATTGATACTTGGGCCAATCCCAAATATCAATATGTAAAAGCTAGCTATTTCATAGCTAGTTTCACACTAGTGGTGAAATAACGTGACAGCTGTCGTGCGCATACATATCATTACATAACTACATCGCTGTCCAAAAACCACACAACAACTGTGCACAACCACAATGTATGTATACCACTAGTCCACCATGTCCAGCCACTAGTCCAACCACTAGGCTGCCACTATGCTGCCCACTATGGCAGTCACTAGTCCACACAATCGCCCCCCTAGCTGGTGCTTAGGTCCCTCTAAGTCCAGGTAGCCACAAGATGTGATAGTGACTATAGCCTCACTAAGTCCTCCAACAACTGTCCCTACTACACTCAAACTCGATAGATCAAGAGGCCGGGTGCAAGAGTTGCCCCACGTTAGTCGCCGTCTTGCAACCTGTGAACTTGAGCCGGGGATCTCGTGTATTGACTCCTATGAGCTTGGCCTCCCATGTTTTGTTAGCTGCCACTGTCATATCCACTACCACTATCCCAAGCAGTGTGGACATAAACCAATCTCCATCAGGAACCCTCTCAAGAGGTGGTGTCGAGCATCCCATGTGCCAACCTCTTGAGCATCGATCACACACCAGCATGGTGGCTGCCCCTTTGGCAGACCCACAGAGCATGCACCTCAAACCAGCAGGTACCACTGCCAAGTTTGGATCAACTCTGCCATAGACATTGGGAAGGTGACATGGCGCACAATTACGCACATGATCCTTCCAAGTCATGCCATCCCGACCCTCCAAGATCAGGACCCCTGAGGGCAACACCTCTCGGACCCTCAGAATAACACGCCCTGCAGTGACATCCAGGGTCGTAGGAGCAGTCTGCTGCAAATAAACATAGTCACCAGGCTAAACCCCGAACCCCAGGACGATACATCCAAACCACGTATAGTGGCATACCTCAACGTATCACGGTGCTATGCAATGGCAAGGTTCTCAAAAGCCATGGGCATGACTTTTTTTTAAAAACTCTGCACGCTGATCACATGCACGTACCTACACGTCCAGATCGTCAAGGTTAAAGACTTGAGCAGTGTCCCTACGAATGGTTGCAGGCAAATTCGGCTCTCGGCCAAAGAGAAAGAAATATGGTGAGAAGGAGGCAAGTGATGCTTGCTTGCTGAACCTGTAGCCATGGCACTAACCAAGGTACCTGAAGATCCCAATTCCTAGGGGTCACTTCGTAAGCCAAACCCCTCTTCACCGTCTGCCACAATATTCTGCCAAAGCCACGGCCTAAGGATGATTCCGCGAGAAATGGGTGAATGCGGTGGTCTATCAAGGCTTTATCACACAAAGCCTGAAACTCCCACAAGAACTCTCTCCCTTGGTCCGTCAGCTGGAGCACCAAATCGGATAAGCACACGATCCAAGAATGATTACGTAGCCCCTGACTAGCCTTGTCAGGCAACGGACCCAACTCAATCCACTCAGAGAAGTGCTCCACCATCACCAACACATATTTGTGGTGGCGCATCGTCAGTGGTAACGGTCCTGCAAAGTCAAGACTCCATCTGTAGCCCAATCCCATGATCGGAAGAGGATTTGCCAAATGGGGGGTGTAGGGGGCATTGCATGAATGAAGCAACGTACCTGTCACACACCATGCACCTAGCCCCATGAACCGTTTGCACTATGTGTGCATTGCCACGCCACAATATTGCAGGGGCAGTAGACTATGAGTGCGTCGCACTCCAAAATGCCCCAACTCCTTATGGGCATGCCGCACTAACCATGCACGTTCTGTTGGGTGAGGCACAATCCTCACCCGACCATCCTCCCACACTCGGAGTAGGTGTACCCCTCCCACTTGAACTTCTTGGCTCGTTGCAGGATCCGATCCCTCTCCTTGGCAGTCACAGTGGCTTGCCGGTGGTCTCCATTGCGGAGGGGTAGTCCAACACAACTGAATTCTCATGTATATCTCTGGCACCACCTGGTCATCACTAGCCTCAGGGTCCTCAGACACTCCTTTACAGTCACTCTGTTGTAGGTCCAACCTGACCTCCCGATGCCAAGATACACAAAAAAGGCAGATGATGCATGCCCTCACGGGCACCATATCCTCGTCCATCTCACCATGCCACGAGCTCCAATGTCATCACTGCTGGCTCGTGCATGGATTGCGACTCAATCCATCCGCATCCCGATTGACCAAACCCGGTTGATGCACCACCTGAACATGTCTCTCATGCTCCTCCACCATAGCACGAGAGGCAAAACGGTCCCTGTAAGCCCTCAGGAATTGCCATATACGTCGTTTCTCGTCCGATGACAATACAATGTCAAGTCCCAATTGTCCTCCGTAACTGGCAACCTTAAGTCCAGCAGACTTCGAGTAGGAGACGTGTCCCGTGGTTGTTATGCTGCAAACTCTTGAGCAGTGCCCACTGCCTGTTCTGTTAATGACAAGGCCTCATCCTGCCCCATCATCTCATCCTTAAGGACCTCCTCAACCCGAGAAGAATCCCAACCTCATCATCACCGCCGCCTTGGCTTGCCAAACTCCCTCTGAACCTCGAGCACCTCCCACGTGTGCCATGGATGTCTGCACCCCGTGGTCCTCACCTGCTCGCCCCCACTCACTGCCTGTACCATCTAGGTAGGCAAGGAGTCTGTCAAGGGACATGTAGTGAGAGAAGTTGTCTGCAACTTGCGCTGCTCAGCCATACTCAGGTTGATGATCCAGGTCAAGCAATTGAGATCCCTTGCTTGCCCCCAACCTGACGACATTGATGCCTCAGAAAGAGATGACACGCGCGTGGTACCAGTGGTAAAACCCATTGCCCGCTCACGCTCGTTGGCATTGGGCTCCAATAACTGTTGCAACTGGGCATCACACAGGAGGCCAGGTCTACGATCCCGAAAAGCATGCGATCTTGGGAAGCTGAGCAGTGTGGGTAGTGGGCTGTGGTTGACCCACCTTGTTGAACACTGCCAAAGGCGACCGGTCATCGTGTCTCACACACTGAGACTGCCTCCTTGTATCCAAAATACTATCCACTGTGAGGTGTGCTGGCCGCTGCACCCCATCAAATGCACGCTTGAGCAGTGCGGGTGGCATCAAGTTAGTCCACCATAGCCATGGACGATGAGCCCATGACCCCACTGCAGCTGCATCCAACAACACTGTTGACCCAAGCCACGACCGGACTTGATGCACACTTGCCATCACCCTGGCCCGAGAATCGCCCAATGACACATTCTAGATGTATGCTGGAGATACAGTTTGATGAAGCTGTAAGTGGCGCAAAACCCGCACCATCTCCCAAAACAGACCCGACCTCGAGTCTCGCAATCCATTGCCATGCCCGGCTGATGAATGCCCTTGGCAGGGGCAACGTGCCACTACCAAATCAATGGAGCCAACCCGCTCCAAATCATGCGCCCAGAGCAAAAAAATGTCTGCTAGCAAGGCCTGCTGATATCCATGAACTACAGACACCGACAACAACTCAGGGTATTGCTGCACCAACTGAGCAACATGTCGTAGGGAGATGCGTCGTGCAGTCTCATCCTCTCCACATACAGGTAACGCCAAACTCGTACACCTGCCTGTAGTACAACAGCCAATCCGGTGCTGATCCCGCCAAACAAGTCCAGAAATCAAATGCCTTCATCCGAATACTGCCACACAATAGGTGTGGTATCCGATGGTGACAACTGAGGTGGTCCTGGTGCAGTCCCCGCACTCTCCTCCTCTCCTGACGGTACAAACGCCTCTACCTAGGCTCGTTGCACCTGTCGATCAGCAACCTGCTGCAAATCCTTGCTCGTGCCCCACAATGGAGTCTGAGCAATCATGGCAGGCAACTCCGTCATACCATACATGTCATCCTGCTCTCCCGGAGGTGACACATCCTCTGAATGAGCGTTGCTCTCAAGCAACTCTCCAGGCCAACTCACTGCAACTGTGAATGCTGCTAGTGTCGGCATCTTGCCTCGCTGGGCAACCGCAACTCCTCCTATGAACGTCACAGGGAGCTGCACACGCCGGCCCTCCCCTGACTGCCATCCAGGCCTATAGGAAGCTGACTCCTCCCAAAAATCCAGGGTGAAGCCCATGGGGTACAACACTGCCTCACCAACCAGGACATCGTACGAGACCGCGTCTGTCATAATGGCCTTGACTCGCATCACTGAGCCATCTTTAGGGTGATCCGGCCGTAGTCTGATAGCCAACTCACGCCGTGTCATGCCCCGAGCTTGCTCCGATCCTCCCAGAGATGTCTGTATCTGGAAAGGACAAGGCTCCATGTCCGCCTTCATGAGGCCCAAGCCTGCAATAGCAGCTCTGCCCAGCATCAATGGCTGAGCTCCCGAGTCCAAGACTCGCAGTGGCCAGTATCTCTTGCCTGCTGGTCCACTCAAACAGAAAATGCCATCCTGGTTGTCTAACATGACAACCCCAGGTGTCACCATGGCGCGCTCAATGGCTGGCCTAGCTGGCAGCTCCGCCAACTTGGCAGCTGCAGATTGCCATGGCGCCGCCGTGGCAGTCTTGACCCTCACATCCGAGGATCCCTCCGTCACTACACCTCCCACTATCTCCGCAGAAGATGAAGTAACCTCCTTACTCTCACAGAGTGTAGCTGCCAGCCTGAACACCTCAGTTGGTCTTATCCCCAGCGTCGCAATCATGGTAGCCGAGAACAATGGAGCCTGGCACACAGATGTGGCCGCCCCCAGCAGCACACTAGCTGTCGTAGCCTTGGCAGCAAGTAGTGGTGCTGCCCGTGTGGCTCTCCCCAATGGCACAGTAATCTCCGCCTCGGTAGCAGTCGGGCGAGAACTAGGTACGTCCATGGATGGCGTCGACACTGTCTCCGCCAATGTGAATGATTGAGGCAGCCTAGCCTGACGACTTGCCTCCCCACATCGTGGATCCAACTCCACCTCCGCACCTCGTGGCTCAGGAACTCGTGCTGCTCTTCGAGTCACGGCTGCAGCAGACTCCACCTGCACTAGTGGTAGTGCTGCTCCGCACATGAATCCCATGCCTCCCATATCTCCTCCCTCAGGAGTAGGAGGTGGACCCTTGGAGCTGGTACCACCTGAGCTGTGGCCATGGCAGCAAGCCGCTGCTCTAGCTGTTGAAGCCGGTTGGCCATGCCTTGGTCACCACCCTGACCTCCTCGTCCCTGGCCATGCTAAGCTTGCCCTTGGCCTGCATCTCGTGCCTGGCCACCTCGTCCTCTCTGAGCTGCTCCACCTCGCCCCCGGCCACCATTGTTCCATTGGAACTGGTCTGGCTGCAACTCAGGATGCAAGTCATAACACTGGGCCTCTCCATGCCCAAACTTGTCACAATGCCCACACTGCAACTGTGCAGGCTGTACCTAAGCCAACCCTTTGCCGTTCTCTAGGCAATCCTTCTTGACATGGGGTCCTCCACATGTCCAACACACCACATCCGCCCGTTGTTGGCCTGCAAACGAGACCCCTGCATGTGAGGTCCTCTTTGTCCTTCCCTGGGCTTCACCTGAGCCCCCTTGTTGCCTTGAGCATGTTGAGGTAGTGGTTGGCTAGGAGCACCACTATCCCGTGGTGTCTCCTTAGCAAATCCCACCATGACCACTCGTTCCTCCACCATGTTGAGCTCTATCCGCTCTACCAGCAAAAACACATTTGCTAAGGTGGGTTGGGCCGCTTGTAGGAGAGTTGCATCCCGCACCCTTCTCCTCAGCTCCTTGTCCAATATCCCATACCAGAATTGGATTGCCTGAGCTTCCGTAACCCCTTGGGTTACACTTATCAAGCGCCTCATGCGAGTGAAAGCCTCCCTCAAGCTCTCAGTAGGTTTCTGTTGGAACTCTTGCAAGCTCCGCAACGTCTCTGTCATCACCCCTTGGTAGTTTCTTCTCAACTCTTCGAAGAACTCCACAACAGGGTTGAAGGCAGGCATGGGTATTGGTGCTGGTGCGGCAGTGGCTTGGGTGGACGTCGTAGCTACGGTACCACCAGTCCCACTAGTCCCACTGCTGCTTGTTAAAACTGCCGGTGCAGCTGCAGGTGTAGCCACTGCCCTCATGGCTCTAGTGCCCCTAGTGATGGAGACATAGTCGGGTGACCAGTACAGCCTCCACTCCTCGATCTCAACCTCATGCCCCCGCCTGAACTCATGGTAATCATCTATGGGCGGCCCCTCAAGGTGCTGAAATAGCCCCTTCCATGCCGTGAAAGGCGTAAATAGTTGTGGATTGAGCATTTGCTGCAAATCACACCAACTATCAAACTCTTGGATAAAATCGTCCAGCTCAATGGTGCCCACTTCTCCAGAGTACCTACGTGGCCCCTTGGTAGCTCCATACATCTCCTCCATTGTATCCCACAACAATGGCAAAGAAACAACTTGCACCGCTGGTGTGAGTCCTCCTGATTCACAATCCGAATCAGAACCTTTCGTAGAAGACACAGGAGGTGAAGGTGGCCTAAACCGCACACCTTGTTTCGTGTACCCACTAGTATCGCTAGTGCTCGAACCGGCACTCTCGCCAGCAACTAGTGGCACCTCTATGTTGACAAACTGACACTCAACCGGTCATGAACATGTCCCTAACCCCCTCTCCATAAGGTAACCGGGTAGAGAACCTGTTGCGGCTTATGGTTTGGAATACTAGGTTCCTAACATAGCCTGCACTTGCATTTGCATCCACCGCAAGCACTCCTATGTTTGGCTGGTCATCACCTCCAACCTCACCACATGAGAAACAATGATGGTCTGACTGGTCATCACCCCAGCCTCATCATCGACAGCACGCTCTAGGACTGGCTGGTGATCAAATCCGGACCAATCACCTATAAAAACAAGCGCCCACACAAAACTAACATGGCGCACAGTCAAGCATACAAGTGTGGAGGGGATCCAAACACAAGAAATCAGAACGACAACTCCCCCACACCCAAAACAACTCCACGGTGTTGCTCCTGCAAGGACACCCCAGCCCAAACCCGGACTAACTCTTGCCTCCACCTACGGAAAGGTCTTGGCCTAATGAGAGGGTGGAAAACTACGAGGAAGATAAGCTAGAGCAATGCCTAACCCCAGCATGCCCTCATCCCAACACTCTTCCTCTTATCTCTTCCCTCACTTGCATGACCATGGGAATATCATGAAGATACTCCTCAAACCGCCCTCCACGAGCTTCGAAATTTGGCCTTCAAGACCACATGCTAGTCCTCAGGCAGTCCACCAGTGCCTCCACTGGTTAGCACAGGCCACCACAGACCAGCACAGACCCACACAGATCACATGTCAAGCCGTCACAGCCCCACACATGCCATAGGTAGGCCACAACCCATCACAACCTGTCACAGCCCGTCACAACCCCATCCATGGCCGCTCATGGCAGTTTAGCCATTTCTCCAAGGGGTTTAGCCACGCCAAGCTAGGGTTTGTGTCTCTTGGACTCTAGGCTTCTTTGCACCGAGCTATGGCGGCTGTGAGGAAATCAGCACGATATTCTTGCTCATTTCGGCTCTCACACATCACCAACAAAAGCTCTAAGATGCTTGCCACATACCAAGCCCTCTTTCTCACTTAGACTTCCAAAACCCGCCACTCAACTCAATGGCAAACAACCGAGCCTTGCTGGTTTCCAGCCCTTGTGAGCACTTATTCATGCGCTCTCCAAGCTGAGCTGCTTCTCATCTGAAAACACACAAGTGCTAACAACTAACTCGTATCTAGCACTCACAGATACGAACTCATCTTTCTCGAGTGATAAAGAAGAAGAATACAAGCACAAGCTCATGCGAGCTCACAAATCTGAAGCATAAACTCATGCATATATACTCATCACTCAAATATAAGTCAAGCCAAGTGCACCCCACGCCATGGGGCCCCACTACGGCACCATAGCTAGGCGCGGTGAGGCTCAACTTGAGAAAGATGAGCCTCCCGCGCTTGCCATGAAGATAACCACTCCAGGGCCTAAATCTGCCTTGATCCCTGGATTGACACTTGGGCCAATCCCAAATATTAATATGTTAAAGCTAGTTATTTCATAGCTAGTTTCACACTAGTGGTGAAATAACTTGACAAGAGTATTGATAGAGCACGGGAAGGAATGAGAAGGTCTCCCCGCAACAGCAGAATAAGCAGAAGAAGAGGCCATGGCGGCTGCCATGGCCTAAAAGTTTGGTCGGTGAAATATACCAAGAGCAGGAGCAGAGGCCATGGCGGCGGCCATGACTAAATGCAGAGACCAGGACAGAGTAGCGACACTGCTAAACAGTAGAGCTAATAAGACGAGAGACCGAAAAATTTGGCGGAACCCTTTAAGAATAGTCATAGCTAACGACATTACTAAAAACACAGCCAAGGTCACGGCAAGAGGGCGGACTTCTCCAGCCTAGCTAGCGTATGATAATATTGTCTCACCTGGCCATGATAATGTACGCGACTGGAATACCATTCAGCCATTCATCAAACACCATCATGGTGTACAAGAGATCCTGCAACAACAATCATGTAAAACAAAAGTTAGAAATTCTGATTTGCATATGGAATGAAGGGAATATGTAGATCTTATCATGTACAATGCATTTGAAGCTCTTTAAATACACAGTGGATCAGAATGAAACAAACCTTTTTCTCAGTTGTCCCAAAAGTTGCATCGCATGCCACTATTCGAGAATGTCCGTGATTCACCATCTGCTTTTTCTGCCATTCAGTTTGTATGTCCAACACAAATGGGAGGTCGAGTTTTCAGTCATTGGAAGTCCATGCAGGCTGATTGGACTCTTCCTAGTAGTAGAAAACACTTTGTGGGTTCGCCTCCACCCAACATTCAGACACTACCAGGATCATTTGAGTACTTTTTAAATGTTTTCTCATCACATTTGTTGGCAATATTCAAGATGTCCCATGAAAGGAGGAAAGTATCACGATTTACCTCCAATCCAACATCCACAATTTGCCATTTTTTTGTTGATGCTTAGCCCTAAGCGCAAGTTGTGCATTACCCATGCTTTCGTGTCTTCACTGACGTGGGGAGCTAATGCAACGCGTCCACTTTCATGTGCAGGCCCATGGCATATCTCTCCAGCTCCATTGACGTGACTCTTCTCGTAATATACCACCTCTACAATTTTAGGGTCCACATACAATTGCTTCACTACAAAAAGACTCACACATCCCCTCTCGATGCCTTCCCCAGATTTGGTTTTTGTGGTCCTGATTTGTTTTGGTTTTTGCTCGGTGGCAAACCCACAACTCTTGGCTTTTTCCCCTTCTTCTTGGGAGGTCATGCTTGCCATTTCTTGGCTGCCACGGCAGAGGTAACCTCCAAGAGGGTAGTCGTCTTGTCTCTAGCCCGTATGAGCAAAGATACCTACGACAGAAACCACCTTCCATTACTCGGCGACCGCATCCGAGAGTCATAGAGCAAGGACCCCAAGGAAGACACTAAAATACTATTGTATTACATGGACGGCAGATAGTTGTACCTTGTCAGACTTCAGGCACTATTTGTGTGTGGAGCGAAGAGAGATGCCCCTGAACAGCCTCTTTGGCGATGTCTGTGGAAAGTGCATGGTCCATCGGGACGGGATGATTCCCTAGTTATGAAGTCATTCACACGACTCCATGGAATGTAGGGTACTTCGTCTTTACCGGGAGGGATGCCGTGCCAGTGGTACGCCATTGTAACACATTGTGATTGAAAGCACCTACGTGCGGAGATTGCACTTGGTTTCGAAGTTTGGAAACAAGATGGGGGGACAAGATGGGGGATAAAGTCTTCAGCTTTGTCATGTACAGACATGTCGTTCAAGCACTACTCGTTTCACACAGGATGCGCACGAGTGATACACGCTGCGACAGTGATAGGACAATTTTGAGGACGATGATGAGGAGAGGAGGACAATGGAGATAGGTCGACAATTACCCGGACGATAGTAATCATCCGCTACATGAGGTGCATTCGTTTTGAACGACACCGTCGACTAAAATAATTTTTTTGAAGTTCATATTTGAGTTTTGAATCTCATGCATGACAATCCATGTATCTATGTCCATGTGTCCATAGCATGGTCATGATGGATGAGTGTGTTGCATGGAACATGTACTACATGCATGATGGATGAGCATGTTACATGGTTCATGTACAACGGATTTCATGCGGCAGTGGAGCAGGACCGGGCAGGTGGGGGGGTTTTTGCCAGGCCGGGGCGGGCGAATGGGGAGGGGCTTGGCTCGGCAGCACCAGCTTGGACAAGTGGCGGGCCACGATCGCACACCCGCTGAGGGCGCATTCAACTCTTGGGCCTTTGCTGTTACTTGCCTGCAGATAACCTTTTATGAAGCCAGGGAAGAGATCCCCTGACAAATCAGTCCAGCTTAAGTGCAACGTGTTTGTTTGTCTCCAAGTGGGACAATTTTTGTTTGTGAATCTGTTGCTTCCTAACATTCAAAAGATGAAAAAAGCGATGTCCTATCCAGACTCCACAAGGGGACATAAGACAGAGTTCCTGAGCCCATCTACTTGGATCCAAGAAACATTGAAAAATGTATACCCAAACGGAGCGAATCACAATCAAAATAAGCAAACAAAGTTCGTGAACAAATTCAAAGTGCTAGCTCCCAGCACCTTACAGCACTCCACTTCCATGCCTACCAGGTGGACGACGTACAGCAAAACCAGACCAACAAAGAACCAAGGCCAATCTATAGGGGTCCATGCTTGCAATTCAGTAACAAAAACACCCTTGGTCACAGAACAAACTGCAGCTACTACTTGAAAATAAGAAGAGGTTTCTTCTGGCTGGACACTTTCAGTAACCATGGCACTAGGACCTTCGCATACGGGCTATAGACCACTGAAGATTGGCCATCTCTAATTACATGTAGACAGGTAGATATATATACCAATCCTCCTCTCATTAGTCAAACAGCACAGCTGATACGTCCCATAGAAGTCTGTATAGACTTGGTATGTGAAGTAACCTGAATGGTAACAAAAACCAGGTCAAGAAGAAATTCAAGGAGAGAGGTTCAACATCAACCAAATGGCCAAAACAGCATTACTACCAGGCAAGGGGGATACCCTGACTTTGAACCAGCTGAACACTCAGTTCTATACGGTATCCTACAAATTTAACAAGCTTTACAGCTTTGAGAATTGAATAGAGACGAAGAAACAGAATGTTAATAGAAGCCCTTTGACCTCACCCTATCCAATGTACACATGTCTACAACCAGCTGTTCTATAAGAAGAGCAAACCCTCAACACCCCCCCCCCCGGTAAGGTGCCAGCAGAAAAACAAAATAAACTTTGCTGCCAAGGAAGTCAAGCTGTAAGACTTCTACTCATGTCACATAAATTATAGGGATGGCTGCAGGCGTATCTAGCTACTCGCTATGGTTTGTCTTATCGAACCTAAGGGCTACGAAGGAAGGTGAAACAATGGAACTCAGACAATAGATTTGTACTAAGGCAACAGCAAGGCAATGGTGATGTCTGGAGGCGTAGATACACTGCCCCTATAACCAGCCTACACTGGGCACCCATAAAATGCAGATAAGCTCATCTACAATTGATTCTGGTTATCTCATCAAACACAAAAAAAATTTCACATAGTAGCAGGGACGGAAGCATAATTGAGCCGTTAACTTCCCCAAACCAGGTACAGGGCAGCTCCCCTCCACTTTGCTCACTCTTTCGAAGTCCGGGAGGAACTAGGATTCCTTCCAGAATTGCCACCATATATATCTCGACCCTGCAACACCGCCAGGGCGCCCAGACATGAGCCGTGCTGACCTCTCCCTTAAAGCAGTGTACCCTAGTTCCCTTCATCTGTCATTTCTGTACAGAAACCTGACAGGTCCGATATGATCAACATAACAGTAGCTTTGCTAGTGCTATTGCACACTGCCACTTCACAGAGATAAGCCTGATTCTACATCCCAGGCGCACTAACCAGAACTTCCCCTACAACTTTCCAAGCCAAATACAGCAAGAGAATCATGCAATGCAGAATTCAGTGAAAGGAAATTCATTCTCAGGCGGTTAGTGGGATCCACATACATAAACCCAGTTGGTGCAACAGCGTCCACAATTCAGACATGAGAACCACAGAGACACTTACTCATCTACAGCTTCTAGGACTGAAGTCTTATTCATAGGGTGTGTGGCAAAGTGACACCTGATTAAAACACAGCACAAAAACCATCGAAGAAAAGCAATGAGCCTGAGTACTACATTAACAGAGTTCCTCTGCCCTTGCTTTGGGTAAAAACCAAGCAGGAACACGAAATAGATTTTGCCAGAAGAGATTATCGTGGATCATAAGCATGAGAATTGCTCACAAGCAGAACAAAGGGTTGATGGCCCGAATCGATGGTCATCAGTCTAAGCTGTGCCAGACAGAACGCTCGGCCTGCTAGAAACAGTGGGAGACGACAAAGAGGGTACTAGGAAGGAGACATGCAGATAACCCAGCCGTTCCAACTACAAACCTGGCCTACTTTATTGCCTCTGCTCCACCTCAACAGAAAGACATTCAACTCCCTTGAGGGCGTCTTCATAATTCCTCATGTTAGAGGACGGATGGTGATTAGATACCGTCCGCTTGGGTTCTGCTGAAGCCACCGGTGACCGCTGCATTCCTGAGGTGCGCAGGCTGATCGGTACCATCTTATTGGTCAGGGTTCGCGCTGGGTCTACAACCTCTGTTGAACCTGTTGGCCTGCTTGATATAACTGCCCTCCTTGAAGAACTTCCTGTTCGTGCAAATGATGATGTCTGCACGCGCTCAGGCTCTGGCAGACTTCCTAGGACCCCCTGTAAGCCCATCCATACACAGAGGTGGATCTTAACCTCTGATATGCTCCCAAAAGTTTTCATTGGCATGAGAGAACCATCACTGGTCTGATGTAAATTTACACTCCTATCAACCATTGACACAAACCATTATCTGCACAGCCATTGTCCCATACATTGGTGATATTAGTGATGTCCCATACATTGGTTGTCTACCTTAAAACTAGGAAGAAAATCAGACTCATATAGGTTCACCCTAACAAACTACTTCCTAGTATCATGCCCACATTCATTCATTCATTTCTTCTCTCTCTCTCTCTCTCTCACAAAGTCATACTACCGGAGTGAGCGCCTCGCAAGTCCCTTTTGTTCCGCCCAACTGGGCGCGGGGTCTATGGCCACAAGGCTACGGCAAACAGCCTTATGAGTAATCATCTCTCTATCTCTAGCAGGGGTGCTGGAAGCACTTCCTAGTATGACGTAACTACCAGCCACACATCAAATGGTCCTAAATTCTATGTTACCGACTGGTCATCAGCTGTGTGAAAGCACCACTGAAGTTCCAGTTGGGTCTCGTCCACACTGGTGGGCTAGAACCTCATAGCAAGCTCTAGGAGGGTTAATACCTGCAGGGGGTATGCCCGTCAAGTGCACATCATAGTCAATGGTGACAGACGTGTGGGCCTTTCCCCCCCCTCATACACCACCCACAACCAGAAGGAGCTCTAATACTTATGTTCTGGCCTACCAAAAATCAGTACCCATCTTAGGGAATGTAGTTTGCATACTACAGCAATTTCTGGCAGGTGCAGAGTTGCTATAAGAGAATCTACAATGAGAACACAATTCTGGAAAAGAGTTAACACTTTGAGCTGACTAGCCAGTATTCATATACTTACATGGTATAATGGACACAGTATTTCACACAGAGCCAACTAAACTCGGTATCACGTTAGAATAGATTCGTATGCAACACTCTTTTCATGAGTAGCAGTAACATATTTCAAAAAAGCCAACAAGCACAAAATGCCTCAAAAGCCTACTGGGTCCTTGGGGGTTGTATCATCAGGTCCAGGACTCTTGTGCTTGGGCGCCTCCATGGCATTGACAGCCCCTGCCCCAACAACACCAGTTGAAAGCCTCCAACGAGCACCATCAGCAGCCTCATTGTTACGCTGTGTCTCCTGTCCCCCTGCCAACCCCCTCCCTTTTAGCACACAGTAAGCTGCATATGGAACTCCGTCCCCCAAGGAAATGTGAAAATGCCAACAACATCTACTGCTAAAAAGCTTAACTGTCACCTACAAGCATGGACACAAGTGACAAGAGGGAGAGAGAGAGAGATAGAAGGCCCTCCCAATCTCACAAAGATACTCCAAAAGCTTAACAGGTCTAGAAACATCTTCATGCACTACAGCGGAGGGCTTCAAAACTTGATAGAATGCTACAGTCCAGTTTTATATCCATAGGTCAAGTGGACACACCTACACCACCAGCGCCAGCTGCACCACCGCTTGTGCCTCCAGGTCCAGGCTGAAATAGAGGTCAAACAAAAAGACCTCATTCACAACAGTCACATGGCAGACTAGCATCAAATACCACACTTATTGGCCAAAAGCAAATGATGCCGGTTAGAAATGTGATCCAACCGTTTCTCTACTGTGCAGTACACACACTTCAACCTTGAGACGTACACATGAAAGTTCTGCTGATATTACCACTGTTCGCTGTTGTGGGGCACCAGCGATTTGTGATTGCTGGTATTTCAGAATGGTCCAGTCAAAGACATAATCGAACTGAAAACCTGTTCAGAAAGATAAGAAGAGTGTGTCACAGCTAAGTTACGCAGTAATTAAGTGCACCGCTCCATCAATGGGCCTGAACAAGCACAGGTCCCATTTACAATCATGTTACAAATCAAAGCATCAGACTGTCTTTCCAGCCTTAACAAAAAACCTCAAACCCAACATTCAAGGGTAGAGAAAGGTATAACACTTGTTGCAGAACAGCAAGAAGCTGATTCCTAATCAAGAGGGGGGCCTATCTACATTTGCAACAGCCTCAAGAGAGACAATCTCCAAGACAACATCACCTTAATGAAAAAATCAAATATAGGCTCTACTGATATCTAGCGAGAAGTACTAGGAAAAAAACCTTGAAAGATTGTGTGCCAAACTTGACTGCCCAGAGAGCCCATGCACAGTGCCAGTAGCTTTTCTTCCAGTAATTATGAAAGACCAAAGAGGTAAGTTATTGGCAGGATTACCCTCTCGAATGAAGAGATCACGAAATATTCTCTTCAAATATGCATAGTCTGGCTTGTCATCAAAGCGTAGGGAGCGGCAATAGTGGAAGTACGACGCAAACTCTGATGGGTAAGCCTTGCAAAGGACCTGTGGAAAGAAGACCATGCAGATCTGTAAGACACAGACAATTCAGAATGTTTCTTCTCTGATACTCTCAGAAGTCCAATAATAGCCATTTAACTGTGCAGTTACACTCCTTGGAGAAGCACCACAACATTGTAGTTAAGGGGTCTAGCTGGACAATTTGAAAATCAACTTGAAAATATGCACCTCAATTGGAGTTGACATCTTCTTTTCACTGATCTTCTCGTACTTTTGCTTCTTTGTATGTGCTTTCAACCCTTGCCAAGGTAGACTACAACACCGAAAAACGAAGTTAGCCAATTAGACATCTCTCTAAGCTGAGCACAGTAGCCTACAAGTGCCTCAAATTGGAAAAAAAAATATCAGCAGGGGAGTAAACCAACCTGCCCCTAAGGAAGTACATGAGTACGTAACCCAGCGACTCCAAATCATCTCTCCTGCTTTGCTCTGAAATACAGACACTCACTTGTAAGATGCTGTGTGCACCACGTCTACTTAACGTCCAAGATTGGCCAGACATCAACATGTTAGAAGTTAACAGAATACCATTTAAAATGACTGGGTAAGGGCAGAAAATGGGACTTACCAATACCAAGATGCGTATTGATACTAGCATATCGAGCGGTACCAGTAAGATTCTTGTTTTCCCTGCACTCGCAAAATGAAATTCAAAAGGGATTAGCTTTACTATAACCAAAGAGCTCAAAACTCTCAACCAAAATCAACCCCTAAAAGCCCACCTGTAAGGAATATGTTGATGCGTTGTTGGATCGCGATACTTCTTTGCAAGACCGAAGTCAATGATGTAGACCTACAGAGATAAAGAGACGTGTAAGAAACAGTTACACCCTGAGCCATCACAACCTAAAACATAATATGTGGAACCCTAACATACAATTTGTCACCACTTGAATCATAAATCAACTTTCACTCCCATTAACATACTTGATTGGCTCGCCGGCCCAGGCCCATGAGGAAGTTATCAGGTTTGATATCTCTGTGAAGGAAACTCTTTGAGTGCACATATTCCACTCGATTGATCTGCACACACAACATTTCTTAGACCCAACTTGGCAGTTGAAGCTGATAAAAATCTACAGAAATAAATAATCAACCCTGCTCAGAAGAACAAACCATTCGCACATGCAAACAACTACCAACTTCCTAAGAAACCTCAACAACAATCATGCATAACTACATTAACTTAGGGAGGCACTAGCCTGAGATGTCTAACAAGACAATGTTTCCCACCATGAAACTAACCAAATGCTTCAAACAGCAGCCCAATAAACGACAACCCAGCCTAGGTGACTGGTCACAAGGAAAGTACCAGTTGATCTGCAAGCATGAGAACACTTTTCAAGGAAAACTTCCGACTGCAGAAATTGAACAGGTCTTCAAGACTCGGCCCCAACAAGTCCATAACCAAAACATTGTAATCCCCTTCGAAACCAAACCATCTGATGTTTGGTATTCCAGCTGTAGAGGTAGAGGAAGGTGGTCATCATCCTGTCTTCAAATACAGCAAAACGCAAGAGAGGAAAGCAAGATGAAAACACTCTTCCAATTCTTAAACACAAAATAAAACGCTTACTTCCTCCCTGAATAATCCTGTACAGCTTAGACTCGTAGAGCAACTGCGGATGCTTCGTCTTGATATTCTCCTGAAAACATTGACAGTATTTTAGATGTCAAGCAGCCATTGCACGACAGGTAGCTTGAGAAAGATCCGCTATCTCAAAAGCCGACTACCCCACAAAAAGATTCATCCGTGGTGCCGAATGACCCTGAAATTCCTTACATTTCACACTTACGTGATCACTCTCAAAGATGATTCCTCACTCAAGACAGGTTTCCTCTTTCAGAACTGACCAAAGAGCTGTTTAGATACTGCAACCTAATGTTTCACAGAACACCTAGTAAACTATCACATCTAGGAAACTGCTCGCTCCGGCACTAACAAACATTCCGTACACCGAAAGGATGCTTTGCACAGAGCAAAAGCTTTCAGAGAAAATGAAAAATGAATCCGCAACAGAGAGCAGAAGCTTGCATTCAGCTTAAATTCCAGGTCTCTGCCCATCTGGTAGTGTTCATGCTACCCCTTACACAAAAGCTCTACAAGGCCCTTTGACTTACCATCTACAAATCGTGCACCACCTTAAAGAGAATTGCTCACCACCACTGTACATGCTTCTCTCCCCAAACTTTTGAACTCTTTATCCGATCCCAGAAAGCACATTTCAATTCTTCAATTACTGTACTAGTGTGCACCAACTCCGACACCTACCTTAGTATAGAAAGAACTACAGCCAATCCAAGACCTCAAAGTCAATGGACCTGCACTCGCCATTCTCTCTGCTGATTCCTCTTTGAGATTACAATTCAAAACCCCTAGACAAACTCCACTTGATGAAAATCTCTAGGCAATTTTGGATTTATACACTCTTAGCCATAACCGCCCTCAGGTTCTAACAGGTAGTTTTCAAAGGCTACTTCATGATGGATTCCCTACCAGCTTAATCCTAACATCCCCTTTGCTGTAGGTATTAATTCCAATTTAAAAAGGATCAAATCCACAATCGCCAACAAAAAGGGCCAACTTGCCAGCTTAATCGCGACTTCCTCATTGGTTTGGATATTCGTCCCTGCAAAATAAATAAAGGTAACTGATTGTTAACAGCACAGCAGAAGGGAATGTCATAGAACACCATAAACACCCGACGAGTATGTCACACAATACACGAAGAAACACAAATCACTTGCCTGCGCCTACATGCATGTCAGTAATTGATGAAATCATTGTAGATAGATCTGCACAGATGCGGCAGCCCTTTTTCCAAACACAGGAATCAGGATACAAGAGCACAAACACCTCGGTGAGACAATAATGAGTGAGCAATACTCACCTAGATAGATCTCACCAAACGAACCACTTCCAATTCTCCGCCCGATCCTGTACTTGTTGCCCACGCGTGGTTCCATGAAACCTGGTGAATCTGGTCTTGGAACTTCCTTTGAAGCTCCTGCGTAGCTTTTTCTCCTCTACCGCCTATGAACTCACGTGATGTAACAACCCTGCTACTATGAAATTAGGAGATATAAAACCCGCTACTCTGAAATTAGCAAGAGTAAACCCCACAAAAAATACGTTCCACTCGGAGCTCTCCTTCCTGGGTTGCTACTCCTAACACCTGCGGAGTTCCTGTGGAGACACTTTGCAAAAGGCCCTCCTCCAGGTAGGGCCTCGCGTACATGCAAGGAAGGACTACGTGCAACAAACTACTTCCATCCTCGCTGCTTCGACGTCGCGGGGGCAGTCCTCCGAACTAGTATCAGACCGCGCCTGGCTTCAGCCGAGCTTAGAAACCCTTGTTCCTTCTCACCGGAATTCCCCTTCCGATGCAAGACTTCATCAGCAGTCTAGCAAGACGCACGCTCTCTCGAGCGCAAAGCGCATCTTGCTCACATCAAACAAGACCACATCTGTGCATCATATCCCCGCGCCTAACCCTGGGCCTCATTCTCCTCTTCCCCACCCCATCCTGCCCGCGTAATCGGCACCCTAGCACTCTCACAGCCTCCGCGCCCTGCCCACGCCCACGACAGCAATGCCGCCCCCTGCCCGCCCTGCTGCGCTTCTCGCCCACATTTTCTTTGGGCCTCCCCGTGGGCCCGCTGGCCTGCCACGCACGGTCTCGCAGGCGAGAATTCGCGAGGTCAAACTGCGCGGTAAACCGCGCGGGAACACGACATCCGATCCGGAGCTAGGAGCAGAATGATGCCGCCCGGAGCTCCGGACGTTTGACCTGCCCTCCGGCAATTCCAACCCCGGTCAACCACGCCCCACAATAAATTTATGTCCAATTAGGACACCAGGATCACCCTCCTTACATTGGTGCATTACCGGGAGGGTTGGATTGAACACAAAAATATAGTGAAAAGGGGGAAATTTCCGGTGCAGAAGGAAATGGATTGCATGCGGGCAACCCCGCCGATCACTTTTGAATTATTTGTTTTTTCTTTAATTAGAGCAAGCAAGCTGCCTCCATACATCACTTTGACTTGCTCAAAAGTAGGCTAGCAATCTTCCCCACATTTTTGTGAAGGAAAGTATGCATGCAATGAAACATGTGTTTGGATGTGTTAGGTTTATCCCACGCTCAACACAGCGGTGGCCCACGAATTTTTGGTAGTCATTCCATAGGATGTTGGCTCCGCGTCCCTCCTCGGACCCCGCCTGTTTGTCGTGTCCATATAGTGGCGGAAAGTGGATCCACATTTCATATAGGCACGGTTTCAGTTTTTCTTACCATTTTTCGGGCTAACAAAATAGATAATATGATCCGAATGTGCTAATTTGCCAAGTGACGAGTGTTTGTTTTCCGTTTTCCGTATTCTGCTTGTTTTTTTATTTGAAAATCGGCCACTGAGGGCCAGTGTGCCATGTTCAAATCACCCATTATTGGAAGCTCAAACAGTGTGCGGCAATGCACACTGTTTTTGGCCCCCTCTCTGCTTGTTTTCTGATGTGAAATTGGGCCACACAGGGCCTGTCTGCAATGCTCAAAACACCATCGTTTCTTGCCTCTCTCTTATATCAATTTGAATGAACAACCCTGCAGGAGAAGATGCAAAGGGTGGCGGATGAGAACCCTTCGGGGGAGGGGAAAGAGATCATTGCTGATGTGGACGATGAGTTCTATGAAAGCAAAGCCGTTGAGATGTTGGGGGGTCAAAAGGTGAACTCTCAGCTTGCGGTGCAAAGTATGCTTGCCCCGGGTGGGAGGTTGAAGATTCCCCTGTGTAGGTTGGTTTCCATGCCCGTTGTTCCATAGACACAAATCGTAATGTCATGCCTACAGAACCAGAACTGGGTCGTCGTCGCCTCCGCAAACTTTGCATGGTCAAATCTTCCCGTGAAAGCAGGAGCAGGGACAGCCCCAACTGGGTTCCTTCTTATCATCTATCCACAATGTTGTCGTGTATCACTCAAATTGCAGAATACTTGTCTCATAAGGGGTGCCGCAGACTGACACCGAATTTGATCCACCGAGGAGCGAGTATGGGTGGATGTCAAGGGGACGGAACTCCGACGATGCATTTTCGTCCAGGCTGCCATCAACATGTACCCCTTCAGTGGATTTTGGGGAAGTGAGGTGGGCGGACTGCCATTCGAGCTTGCGGTGGGGACGGTCGTCCCCACTACCACTTACCGTTGCCTTCATGACAATGGGACAGAAATGCCGCACCACATATCCATTCGGACAGCCATACACCCTTGCCTTCATGACAGAGGGGATGGCAATGCGGTGCCGCATTTCTGTCCGGACTGCCATTAGACCTTGCTTTCATGACAGTGGGGACGGATAAGCGGTGCTGCATTTCAGTCCCCATTACCAGTTACTCTTGCCTCCATAATAGTAGGACGAATGCGGCACCGCATTTCCGTCCCACCTACTATACACCCTTGCCTTCATGACAGTGGGGACGGAAAATTGGTTTCGCATTTCCGTCCAGACTGCCCTGAGACCCTTCCTTCATGACATTGGGGACGGAAATTCGGTGCCGCATTTCCGTCCGGACTGCCATTGGATCTTGCCTTCATGACAGTGGGGACGGACGGAAATGCGGTGTCGCATTTCCGTCCCGACTGCCATTGGACCTTGCCTTCACTACAGTGGGGACGAAAATGCAGTGCCGCTTTTCCGTCCGGACTGCCAGAAGACCTTGCATTCATAACAGTGGGGACGCAAATGCGGTGCCGCATTCGGCCGTCCCCACTACCGTTACCCTTCCTTGGGACGGAAATGCCGCATTTCAGTCGCCACTACTAGTTACCCTTGCCTCCATGACAGTGGCACCGCATTTCCGTCCCACCTGCCATACACCCATTGCCTTCTGGAAATGTGGCGCCGCATTTCTATCCAACGACGATGACTATAGAATAAAATAAAATAAAATAAAAAATCTGGTTTTTTCTTCCCGCCACCCCCTGTGGTCGGAAATGCGGCACCGCATTTCCATCCAACGGGTAGAGCTAGAAAAAACAAGGAAAAAAAAATTTTTGGATTTTTTTTTCTCTACCCCCTATAGGCCAAAATGCGGCGTTGCAAGATGAGGCAGAGCACATTTGGGCAAGAATACGCTTCGCAATGGGAGCCAATGTTCTTGCTCCAGCTCCAATTAAATCCCACCATTCATGTGACAACATATTGAGTTCTTTTGGATCCGGCATGTCCTCAAAAGGGTCGCGGCGATCTGAGAAGCATTGGTACTCGGATATAGTTATCTCTGTCATGTTTGGCGGATCCAGTCGCATGAGCACTCGCATGAGATCGGCCTTGGCATCAGCGTCGTCTCGGAGTATGGTATTGTCGAGCAAGAATGGATTGAGCAAAGCCCCCGCATAATGCAAGTCTGTTCGAACCATCGAATGACGGTCGTAAAATGCATCCGAAGCACTGTCCGCAAGTTCAGGTTCCAAGGAGAAGGGAGGATGCCTCAGGGATTAGATGTGTTTCTCAAGATTTTGCATTAGTAACCAGGCCTTGCCCATTACTGGTTGCTTTCCATCAAACTCCCGCAAGACGATTAACACCGACTCTACCATATAAACAAAGTTTGACAACCAGCATGTAGCCCAGTGGTAATGGGCACATATCACGTTGGATGTGGTTGTGGGTTCAAACCACAGTCTGGTGTGTCATGAAGGTGTCCACCTTTCAGCTGGAAGGTAATAGCCATTGTGGTGAAGTGACACCATAAGTTACGGTCCCTTCGGGAGGCGTCATATTTTTTAAACAAAGTTTTCACATTTCTTCCAGAAATCATCGCTGCGAATGTTGTTCCGAACTTTTCGACTTTTGCCCAATGACTTGGCTTTTCTGGAGTCTCGCAATGTCCGTATGTATGCATCTCATTTTTTTCCCCAATCTTCCAAAAAGATGTCAATGATATGAGTAGCACAACCTTGATAGTACATATGGGGATAACGTGCCAACAACATGTCTGCAGTGTTTCTCTTGTTAGCGGCATTGTTTGTGCATATTTGCACGATTCTATCACTTCCAACCTGTTCGATGAAGTCCATCAATAGTTGGTATTGATAACGTCCATCTTTCTTCTCGCCACTAGTGTCGACCGATCCCAAGAATTGTTCCCCAGCTGGACATACGAGCATGACATTGAACAATGGTTTGTTTGTAACAGAACTCCAACCATCGGCACATATAGTGCTTCCATATTTTCTGATGCACTCGCATGTCCTATCGTTGACCTTTTGGGTAGCTCGGTCATGGCGTCTTCTAGCAATCATGTGCAGAGATTGTGATAAGTCGGAGGCATGTACGTGGATCTGGACTCCGATGTTGCTCTAACGGCAAAAACAAATGTCAGAAGCCTTGCCACATTAAATGGTATGTTGGCCTCGAAGAAAAACTCCGCCCATTTTTTATCTAACTGTCTTTTCGCAGATAAGTTAAGACCAGTGTTGGGCGGTTACCCGCCGGGACCCAGGTTAACCGCCGGTTCAGGTTCAGGTTAACCGGAACCGGACCCATTCCTACAAAACCTGACCCGGAACTGGAACCTGTCAATGGGGATCGGCGCAGAACCGAACCGGCGGTTCCTGCTGGGTGTGAGAACCGGAGAACCGGGGCGCAGGGGGATAAAAACAGGTTCCGGTTCTTGACCCCTTGGTGGGGTTGGTGGCCCAGGGCAAAACTTATTTAATGCTCTCAAGCTCCTGAGATCCTGGGTTCAATGCTTGAAGGCCATGAGATTCTATGTTCAATGCTTTAGCGCCATGAGATCTTGGGCTCAATCTCCAGCTCCATGATATCCTGGCTAAGTTCATCAATAAAATGTTTGAAGATGCCAATACTTGCCAGGTAGCTGAATAGTACTTTCAACCCATAAAATTTTACCCATTTTCTTCTACCAGTTTATTTAGAGTATTTTTGTTTGTTTTTTTGTGTTAGTGAAAACTAACAAAATCGTTGGATTTTAGTTCAAATATGTGAATACACTGCTATTTAATCTACCGGACTGAGATAAAATATTTTAAATCTAATTAAATTAAACAAATATATTTTTAAAATAGAACCGGAACCTAACCGGGAACCGATGGTTTTTATCAGCAACTAACCGGTAACCGGAACCGCCCCCATGTTTAAAAGTTGGATCCAGAACCGGACCGGAACCACTCAATAAAAAAAAACTGGAACCGGATCCGGAACCGACTCTTGAAATAATTGTGGAACCGTAACCGAAGGTTCCTTCACAAATGCAAGAACCGCCCAACACTGGTTAAGACCTTCCTGCATGGATTGCTGCCGTAATCCTCTACTCCGTTGAAGTGTAGGGGTACAAAGAGGTGTTGAGGCAGGTGTTACTCCGGCACAACCCACTTGTCCAATGACACCTGAAGCCTCACAAAGTCGCCTTGGGTACTAATTGGGGCATCCTGATGGGAAGATGGAGTGTTCTGCTCAGAGGTCATGTCTAGATCCAGAGACATTGGAATATTGCCTCCATACTTGGCAAAGTGGCTTTTTACCCGCATATATGCTTTAGGGCATAAACCCACCCCGGCGCTCTTCACATCTCTATAGCCGAGGTGATCGAGCCGATCCTTACAATAAGAAAACTTCAATCCACATAGGTTGTACCAGTGACACTGACAGTGTTCGGGATTACCGTATACCAAGGGCTCCATTCCTCCATCATCTTCACCCAATATCCACTTCCCTGGGCCCTAGCGATGTAAGCAATAAAAAAGAGTCACCTGTAAATGAACGTGTTGTGAATGTAGAATGCAATGCGATAGCCCAACACTTCTACACCTGTCACCAACCCAAGTGGGTCGATGTCGGTTGTAGTGTTGAGTTTATACACAATATGCTGATGTAGCTTTGGTGGAAGCCACAACGGCAAAAAATGCGCACCCTCCTCTTGGGCTACACTCTCGTTCAATGGAAGAGAACATCCAAAGCAACCTCAAGTGTTTGCGCCAAAAGAAGTGAGGAGCTTGGTGACCCTACTCCCTTATATATGCTCCAGGAAGGATTATAGTGAAATGAAAGTGTTATGAATAAATGACGAAATAAATTAATTAAAAAAAAATCTTTCTCTGCGATGCCGCATTAGCAAACGTCCGGGGGTCGCAGTTAATTAGGAGGGTACATTTGAATTTAGGTGGAAAAAATTGAACTTCAAAATTTGAATTTGAATTTGAATTTTGAATTTCAAAAACTTGTTGACCATTGACTCTTGTCCAACGGCAGTACGTTCATTGTTTTATATATATTAGACAATGCATATTTGAACCTAGGACCTCCACGTTATAACATTTCTAAGACACTACAGATTAACCAAGACGTCTACGATACATCTATATATCACAAAAGCATTCTAAGTATATATATACATATCAAGATTTCTTTCAAGTTCCTTCTAAGGAGATCCCAGTGCAGCAACCAGCCCCACCACGTTGTAGCCCAGTGGTACACCTCAAAAGCGGTTGTGGGTTCAATCCACGGCGTGATGTCACAAAGTTGTGCCCTATGGGACCATAATTTACACCTCCCAAAGGAGGCATCTTATATTATTATTAGGCCAGATCCCACACATCCATGCTATAGTGATCTATCCTTGAGGCATATTACTATTCTTAACATGTTTAAAGAATTGATATTGAAAAATAGGAAAATAGAACTCAAACTTATATTTTAATTCTTGTGTTAAATGAGCAATACATATTCATGGTATTATTTGAAGGAATGTCTCTTAAAATAAAATTCATTATTAGGATTTAAAGTTTTTTCCAGACAAAAATAATTTTATCCCTAATTAATCTTATTTTTCTAATTTATTTAATCAATTAATTAGGACTCGGATCCGAACCCGTGAACCCGCTAATATTTCCCTAACCCGAGTCCGTGTTGACAAACCCGGACCTGGACTTGGCTCCAAAAAAAAACCCGAACCCGGACCCGGCGGGTTCTTTAAAAAGGCAGAACCCGCACAACGCTGGTTGTGACCCCCCAGCGTCGGGCGCCCCAGTGCGGGCAGCCCCCAGCGACGCTTTTGCAACACCAGGGGATCGCAATGCACCCAAAAACAAAAAACAAAAAAAAAAAACATTGCGACCCTCCGGCGTCGCATCTTGCGACGGCGGGACGTCGCTGGGGACACCCGACACTGGGGTTGCCGCAGCTATGCGCTGGGGCTGCGACGCCCTGACGTCGCAAACCTCGACGACTACGATGATGCAATGTCATAAGAGGCGGCGCGACGCGTTCCCGCCCGGGCCCGCCAACGGCGGGGCGTCGCAACCCCCCCCCTTTGCAGTAGTGAAAAGACGTGTCGTGCACCTAAGCATCGTGCCACAACATACATTGTTGTCTACCACACATTCTAAGTACACAATCCTAGAAAGCTATGCCACAATATAAGAGATGAGAAATGAGAGAAGTGGAAGACAATGAAAGCTCTCAAAGCATGAAGCAATCACACTAAGAACAAGCCCTAGTCCTTCCAAGTGAACTAAGTCAAGCCAAGGGCACCTTTGCTAAAAGAATCCATCCTACAAAGCCATCAACACACTCCCTTTCAATACCTAGAGCTGTGGAGGTGAGAGAGGCTCATGGAGGCTCAACTCAAGAACATGAGCCTTCCTCAACACTCACAAGGGGAAAACCCATCCCCATGTCCCAAGTGAGGCTTGACACCTCACTTGACATATGAGACCAAATGAAGTCCCAACACACCAAATACAAATATAAATATCCAAAATGTCATAATTAACTAGAAGTAGGTAATTCTAGTTAACCATGACTAAAACCATGACAGCTGTCGTGCACCTAAGCATCGTGCCACAACATACATCGTTGTCCACCACACATTCTAAGCACACAATCCTAGAAAGCTATGCCACAATCGCCCCCTAGCTGGTGATTAGGTCCCTCTAACACCGGATAGCTGACAAGTATCCATCCCAATGAGATCATCGTTGGGTCTTCAATTGCACATGTCCCAATTTTCTAAAGTCTATGGATCAAGAGGCCGGGTGCAAAGAGAGCCCCATCGTTAGTCGCCTGCTTGCCATCCAGTATCCATGGCGTTGAGCTCACACCAGCTAGACCTTGGATCACTTGTCAACCTCTCCATTGTTATGCCCATTACCTCTATCCAAGGCATCGTGGACACAACCATTCTCCGCTAGGAACCTCCTCAAATGATGGTGTTAAACATCCCATGTGCCACCCCCTTGAGCATTTGTCACACACCAACATGGTTGCAGCACCACCAGCATGCCCACATAACATGCAACGCAACCCTGCAAGTACCACTACAAGGTTGGGGTCTATCCTCCCATCCACATTTGGAAGGTGACATGGCGCACAATTGTGCACGTGGTCCTTCCATACCATGTCATCTCGACCCTCCAGAATCAACACTCTTAAAAGCAACACCTCCCTGACTCTTAGAATCACACGTCCTGATGTGACATCCAAGGTTGTAGGTGTTGTCTGCTGCAGATACAGATAGTCCCCAGGGTTGAATCTCCGAACAACCGGTCGATATCCTCCTCCACGTATAGTGACATACCTCAATGTGTCTCGGTGTTGGATAATAGCAAGGTTCTCAAAAGCCATAGGCATGACTCTCTTGAACAATTTTGCCCGCTGATCACATGCTTGTGTCCACACATCCGAATCATCAAGGTTGAGGATTCCGGCAGCCTGCAGGCAAATCAGGCTCTCGGCCGAAGAGAAGAAAGTAAGGTGAGAAGGACGCAACTGATGCTTGTTTGCTGAACCTATAGCCCATAGCCAACCCAGGCAACCAAAGATCCCAATCTCCCATGTGTCCCTTCTACAAAATGTACTTGCGCAAACCCCTCTTGACTATTTGAACAACTCTCTCCGCCAAGCCATCAACCTCGGGATGATCCCGAGAAGTAGTGCGGTGATCGAGGCTTGCTTACACAAAGCCTGAAACTCCCCCAAGAACTCTCTCCCCTGGTCCGTGAGTACCTCGGCTGGAGCACCAAATTGGTTAAGCACTCGATCTAAGAATGCATACGCTGCCCCCTCACTTGCCTTGTCAGGCAATGGCACCAGCTCAATCCATTTGGAGAAGTGTTACACCATCACCAGCACATACTTGTTGTGGCGCATCGTCAGTGACAATGGTCCCGCGAAGTCAAGACTCCACCAATATCCTAATATTATAATGGATAAAGGATGCAATTGTGGAATAGGTGCATTAAAGGAAGCACACACCCTATCACAGACCATGCACCTAGCCACTAACTGTTGCACATCCGTGTGCATGTCCCGCCACCAATACTGCCCTTGCAGCAATATGAGTGCGCCGCACCCCAAAATGTCCCAACTCCTCATGGGCATGGCGTACCAATCGCGCTCGTTGTGTTGGATGAGGCACAATCCTCACTCGTCCATCCTCCCATACCCAAAGCAGGTGAGTCCCCTCCCACTTGAATTACCTCTTGGCCCGTTGTAAGATCCGATCTCTCTCCTTAGCAGTCACGCTGACTACTGTCTCTCTAGTACGAAGGTAGGCCAACACTGTTGCGTCTTCATGCACATCCTTAGTACCACCAAGCTCCTCATTGATCTCCGGATCGTCATGCACACCATCTACATGACCAATCCTATGGGATGGACCAGCTTGAGCTCCCATTGCTAGAATGCACAAAAAAACAGATGCATGTCATCCTGGCACCATCTCCTCATCCGTCTCACCATGCCACCAAGCTCCAGTATCATCATGCATACATGGATTACGGCTCAATCCATCCGCATATTGATTGACTATACCGGCTCAATGCACCACCTGAAAGTCGTAATCTTGAAGCATAAGTGCCCACCATGCAAGATTCGCTGTAAGCTTGTCTGACTCCATCAACCACTTCTATGGTTGGTGATCCATGATGAGGGTGAAGAGATTGTCATAGAGGTAGTATCTGAAATGTGCCACTCCCCAACTGCAATTAAACACTCTCATTCATATGAGCTATACTTTGCATCAGCATCATTGTTCAAGCGGCTAGCATATGCTACTACGAACTCTCTTTCCTCATCATCCACCGCAGGTGTGAGCACTGCTCCAATCCCCAGCATACTCTAATCCGTATGTAGCTAGAATGCTACCCCCGAATAGGCCGCCTCAAAATAGGTGCAGAAGTCAATCGAGCCTTGAGTTCCTCAAAGGCTTCTTCCTGCTCCTCCTCCCACTGCCACTCCTGACCCACTTTGGTCAGCTTGATAAGAACATTTGCAATGCTGCTAAATCCTTTGACAAACCCTCGATAGTAGTTTGTCAATCCCATGAAAGCACGAACTCTGCTAACATCTATGGGGTGTGGAATGCATACAATGGCCTCCACCTTCGTCTTTTGAACACCCAATCCTCCAGGGTATATCATGTGGCCCAGATACTCAATCTGGCTGTGGAAGAACTTGCACTTCCCAGGGTGCAATTTCAACCCATGCGCTCTCAAGCGCTCAAACACCACCTGAAGATGTCTCTCATGCTCCTCAACCGTAGCACTAAAGATGATGATATCATCAATGTAGCACTGGGCGAAGTCTAGCCCCGCAAGAATCCTATCCAGGACCCTCTGAAATTCTGCAGGAGCATTTTTCAACCCAAACAGTAGGAACCGCCATTAGTATAAGCAATCCTTCCCATGTTGGTCAATCCCCCAGAATGTCGTCTTTTGCTTGTCAGCCTCTTTGATTGGCAACTGGTGGTAACCGGATCGCAAGTCCCATGTGCTAAACACCTTGGCATGCCCAATGGCATCAAACGGTTCACATGACGGTAGTCCCCACACATCCTCATTTCTGTCCAATTGCCATAGATATCCTTCTAAGCTGGCATCACCGTTGCCGAGGCATACTCCCCGCCTGACAACTCCACCAATCCAGCTTCAAACAATTCCATAGTCCGTGACTGGATCAAAGACCTCTCCATGTCACTATACCTGTAGGGCCTTTGAAAAATTGACGTGTCACTTGCCAAATCAATACGAATCTCTTGGCACTTCAAACCCCAAATCCTTCAAACTGAAGACAAAGCAATTTCTATAAGCCCTTAGATATCGATGGATCCTCCGTCTCTCTCCTCTGGTAACTGTAGGTCCAACATTTGGTTCCCAATTGTCCTCAGTGACTGCAACCTTGGGTACACCAGGCTTGGAGGTAGGAAACATATCATTTGGTTGCTAGATAGCAACCTCTTGGGCCTTGTCCGCCCACCCTGGTTGTGGCGTAGCCTCCACTCGCCATAGCCTCCTTGAGAACATCCTCTGGGGAATAAACATCCTCAACTTCTTCAAAAACCTTGGCTAGCCTCCAATTGATCCTCAGTATATGGCTCTCCCCACTCCTCATACTGCTGCTTGAGAGATCCAATGACTCTCTCTTTCCGCATCTCATCCCACATCTGCCATGGGTGTTTGCACCCCATGATCACGTGCTCGCCCCCACTTACTGCCTCAACCGTCCCGGTTGATAGAGAGGATGCAATAACCAATGGGAGTGCAGAAGTAGCCACCACTGTCTGCAACCTCCGTGCTTATCCATGCACAAACCAATGACCCATGTCAAGCAATTTAGATCCATTGCTTGACCCAACATTTGTCGGCATGATGCCTCTGACAAAGTTGGCACAACTGTACTACCCGTGGCAAACCCCTCGCTCATCTACATTGGGCTCCACCAACTGTTGTAGCACATTGTCCCAAATCAACCCTGGACCATTGTCTCAAAAAGCATGAGACAAGGGAAAGCTCATGAGTGTAGGCAAGGCCGCACATGGCTTCCCCACTCGATTGACCACCGCCTAAAGGTGGACGGTCATCATGTCGCTATGGTTGCCTCCCTTGGTCCAAAATGCCCTCGACCGGGAGGTTGGGTGGCCGTTGAATGGAATCATAGGCTCTCTTGAGCAACTTTGGTAGTGCAAGATTGGTCCACCATAACCTAGGCCTATGTGCCTGTGACCCCACTGCAGCTGCATCCAATAGCACCGCCGATCCAATCCAAGACCGCACTTAATGCACACTGGCCATAACCCTGGACCGAGAATCCCCCATAAGAGGAACATTCTCCAAGATGTAAGCTGGAGGTTGCACTTGCCTCATCTGCAAGTCACGCAATACTCGCAACATCTCCCAAAATAAATGCGATTTTGCATCATTCAAGCCATTCCCATGACCTGCGGAAGAGTGTCATTGGCAAGGCCATCCGGCTATCACCAAGTCAATGGCAGCATGGTAATATCTGCTAGCAAGGCCTTTTGGCACCCTTGAACTCAGGATACTGGTGTGTGAGCAAGGCAATGTGGCGCATTGAAATACGCCGAGCTATCTCATCCTTCTCCACATACAAGTACTTTCGTACTCTAATCACTGCCTGCAACACTCCTGTAAGCCCAGTGCTCATGCCTCCAAATGGGTCCAGCAAACAAATCCCTGAGTCAGGTGGTTGCCAGGTAATAGGCACTGTGTCCAAAGGAGCTAGCTGAGGTGGTCCAGGTGATGTCACTAAACTACCCTCGCCCACAGATGGAAATGTCTCCTGCCATGCTTGTTGCACACACTGGCTTGCTACTTGCTACAAATCCCCAACTGTACGCCACAGTGAGCTATGCACAGGCACATGAGGGAGCAACTCAGCCTTGTATGCCAATTGCCTCTCCTCATCAGGTGGTGGGCTATCCTTTGCATGGTTATTGCCCTCCAAGAGCTCACCGCCCCAAGCCACCACCCCTGAGAATGCAACCAATGTGGGCATCATGTTCATATGATCCACCGCTACATTCCCAATAAATCGCACTAGGAGCAGTGCACGTTGGCCATCCCTTGACTGCCACTCTAGCCTATATGACGTAGTTTCCTTCCAAAAGTCCAGAGTAAACCCCATGGGGTACAACACCGCCCCACCAACAAACACATTGTATGACATCGCGTCCGTAACAATGGCTTTGGCTCTCATGACTGAGCTATCCGTAGGATGATCCGACTGCAATCGAATGAAGAGCTCATGGCGTGTGATCCCTTGCGCCTTCTCTGAACCACCCAAAGATATTTGAATTTGGAAAGGGCAAGGCTCCAAATCCGCCTCTGTAAGGCCCAAGCCTGCAACTGCTACTCTCCCCAACATCATTGGCTGTGCTCCCGAATCCAACAAGACTCCCAATGGCCTATACCTCCTCATGGCTGGGCCACTCAACTGAAACACTCCATCCTGATTGTCCACCAAGACTACTCCAAGAGTCACCATGTTGCGCTCAATGGCTGGCCGAGCTGGCAACTCTTGCAACCGTGCAGCTGTCACTTGCCATGGCGCAGCTGTGGCTGACTTCACCCTCGAATCCAGGGCATCCATAGACTGTACCTTATCTGCTATCCCCGCAGATAGTGCTGATGCATCATCACTCTCACTAGTCTGAACACAGCAGCTGGCCGAATCCCCGGCATTACAATGGTCATTGCAGAAAACAATGGAGCTTGGCAAACCACCGTAGCCACCCCCAACAATGTACTGGCTGCACCTTGCTTTGCAGCACAACCCACTGGCATTTCCCGAGCCACACCAACTCTGCCCAATAACACTCGTGGCTCTATCTCTGACACACTTGGACGAGCCGACACCATCGATGGTATGGTTGGCACTGTCTTGACCAATGTGAAAGACTGGGGAAGCCTTGTTTGCTTCCCCTCTTTGTGAAACATCCGCTCCCCTTGGCTCAGGAGCACGAGTTGCTGCTCGAGTGACAATAGCTGTAGAGTCCACATGCAATGGCCCTGCAAGTGTGGCTCCACACATGAAGCCCATACCAATCTGATCTTCCCTAGGCATATGAGGTTGTGCAGGTGGGGCTTGAACCTCAAGTCTTGGAGCTGGCGCAACATGAGTAGTGGCCATGGCAACAAGATGTTGCTCTAGCTGGGCAAGCCTATCCACCATGCCTTGGTCATGACCTTGACCTTGACCATGTGCTCCTTGGTTTTGGTTACAACCTCCACCACGACCTCTGCCTCCTCTACCTGTCTGGACTACATTACCTCGTCCTCGGCCACCATTGTTCCCTTGGAACTGGCCTGGCCGTAGCTCAGGATGCAAGTCATAACAATGGGCCTCCTCATGCCCATACTTGCCACAATGCCCACATTGTAATTGTATAGGCTGTGGCTGTGCCGACCCTTTGTCCCTCATTGGTCAATTCTTCTTTACACGTGGACCTCCACAATCCCAACGTGACACACTCGTCTATTGCTGGCCTGAGAATGAAGGAAGAGACCTTTGTATCTGAGATCCCCTCTGGCCTTCCCTGGGCTTTGTCTGAGCCCTCTTGTTGCCTTGAGCATGTTGAGGAGTTGGTTGTTGTTGGCTAGGAGCCCCACTTCATTGTGTCTCCTTGCCAAACCCCACCATAACCACTCTCTCCTCCACCATATTGAGCTCTATCCGCTCTGCTAACAAAAACATATTTGCTAGGGTGGATTACCAGGCCACTTGTAGGAGAGTTGCATCCCGTACCCTTTTCCTTAGCTCCTTGTCCAATATCCCATACCAGAATTGGACTGCTTGAGCTTCCGTAACCCCTTGGGTTATATTTATCAAGCGCCTCATGCGAGTGTAAGCCTCCCTCAAACTCTCAGTGGGCTTGCGCTGGAACTCTTGCAAGCTTCGCAACTTCTATGTCCTCACCCTCGGTAGTTCCTTCTCAACTCTTGGAAGAACTCCACAATCGGGTTGAAGGCAGGCAGTATAGGTGTTGGTGCTGCGGCAGGAGCTGGAGTGGATGTCCCAGCTCTTGATCCACTTGTTCCACTGCTACTTGCAGAAGCTGCTGATGTAGCTGCTGTTGTGGTCTTGTCACTGTGCCTCTAGTGATAGAGACGTAATTAGGTGACCAATATTGTCGCCACTCCTCAATCTGTACATCTTGTCCCCGCCTAAACTCATGGTAATCATCCATGGGCGGCCCCTCAAGGTGTTGGAATAGCCCCTTCCACGCCATAAAGGATGTAAACAGTTGTGGATTGCGCATCTGCTGCAAATCACATCAGCTATCAAACTTTTGTATGAAGTCATCAAGCTCGATGGTGCCCACAGCTCTAGAGTACCTACGTGGCTCTTTAGTAGCTCCATACATCTCCTCCATCGTGTCCCACAACAATGGCATGGAAATGGCTTGCACCCTCGGCGAGAATATTCCTCCTGACTCCGAGTCTGAACCTTTCCTCAGAACACACTGAAGGTGAAGGTGGCCTGAACTGCACACCTCGTCTTGTATACCCACTAGTATGCTGGTGCTCGTACCGGCACTCCCCTCAGCAACTGGTAGCACCTTTGTGATGAAAACTCACAACCCAACCGGCTATCAACCTGTCTCTAATCCCCCTTTCCACATGGTAACCGGGTAGAGAACCTGTTGCGGCTTATTCGTAACATAAACCTGCACCTGTACCTGCATCCACCGCAAGCAGTCATATGGTCTGCTGGTCAT
Organism: Takakia lepidozioides; assembly: GCA_030704615.1. Lineage (NCBI taxonomy): Eukaryota > Viridiplantae > Streptophyta > Takakiopsida > Takakiales > Takakiaceae > Takakia > Takakia lepidozioides. Next base: position 1,968,734 of record CM060732.1, on the reverse strand, counting down.
CAACCCAGCCTCACCATAGAAAAAACACTGGTGGTCTTGCTGGTCATCATTCCAGCCTCACCACCGACAGCGTACTCTAGGATTGGCCGGTGATCAAATCCGGACCAACCTCCTATGAAAACAAGCGCCCACACAAAGCTAACATGGCGCACAATCAAGCATGCAGGTGTGAAGGGGATCCAAACACAAGAAAATCAAAACAGTAACTCCCCCACACCAAAAACACTCCACAGTGTCGCTCCTACAAGACGCCCCAGCCCAAACCTGGACTGACTCTTGCCTCCACCTACGGAAAGGTTTTGGCCTACAGAGAGGGTGAAAGACTACGGGGAGGAGAGACTAAAGCAATTCCTAATCCTAGAATGCTCTCATCCCACCACTCTCCCTCCTGTCTCTACCCACTCGCTTGGATGGCCGTGACAAGTATTCTTCAAATATCCCTCAATCAATCCTTCAAGAGCTCTTCAACATTGTCCACCAAAGTTCCTTAAAGTGTCCTCCAATAATCCTCCAAGGACCCCAAAGATCCTCCAAACACTCCTCCAATGGCCCTCAAATATCTTCCAAACAATCCTCCAAAGGCCCTTAAATTTCACTAAGTCATTTCAATGTTGATACCTTAACAAAGGTATAGTCTGAGGTTACTAAGGTCCCTTAAGTTGATGATACCTTTACAGAGGTATAGTCTAAGAATGAGGGTTCTGTTTGGTATACCAACAGAGCTATAGTCTGAGCTGATTAGGGTTCACATATGGTGATACCTCAACAGAGGTATAGTAAAAGGGACAAGCTATTATTTGGTATACTAGGTATAGTTTGACCTGATTAGGGTTCACATATGATGACACCTCAACAGAGGTATAGTAAAAGGGATAAGCTCATGTTTGGTATACTAATATAGATATAGTCTGAGCATACACTACTAGGGTTTGTAATGAAGAGTTAGAATGCAAGTCCTTGACTTCTATGCTTCTACTCAAGTAAAAATATGGTCTCTAGGTGGTGATAAGAGACATCTTCTTGCTCTCTTCTACCCCAATGTACAACCAAGAGTGGTCCAACTCAACTTGCACGTCATTAGCCACCAAATCAATCCCCCTTCTAGTCCTTGGGATTTGATTGCAAACTACCATATCTCCATTGCCAAGCAATCATGCATTTGTCTCCTCATCACTTGACAATTGCTCCAAATCAACACAAATTATCTCAATGTGTAGGAGCAATGCTTGTCACTTACAATAATGCTCCCAAGCAATCCGCCTTGGATCCCACTCTCGCGCCATATGCCTCCTTGGGGTCTTGCACCAATCCATCATCCATGTGCTCCCCTTGGTCATTTGAATGCATATTCCATGACCCACTTGGCCTATGTATTGCTCTCCTTCATTGTAACATGAATCAACACCTCTCCACTTTACACACAAATGGATCAAGGCCTTCACCTCTTGCTAGTTCAAGAGCTCCCCTTCTCAAACTTGAACTTATAAACTCAAGAGAGCATGCTCCACATATGCACCACTTGCTTGGTCAACTATCCACCACAAAGCTCACACTACCAAGAGCATGAATAGCCAAGTATTGTCTCCCCTTCTTGTCACATTACATAGTTAGGGTGAAGCCATGCATACATTGAATGATGATCTCCCTTCAAGGATCTCCCACCATATGTTCTCCAAGCCCTTCCAATGCCCTAAGCTTGGCTCCACACCACCATGATTGGAAGATTTCTTCACATGCTCCCTTTCAAGACCTCTTGAGTTTCTTAGTGCTCTCCCAGTGCTTGCCTTTGTTGTCTTCAAGCCCAAGCCTATGTAGCTCCTTGGCTTCTCTTCCACAACATCCACACTTTGAACTTGATTAACCCTATATTGCTAATGAAATAAACACAAACAATCATTTAATCGCTCTCCACAAGCCATGGCACACACCATTGACTCCATAATGCATACAAATGATTCTCAAACCCTAGAATCCTTGCTTCCACACACACAAGACTTCCTCCTTGCAATCATTGCAAAATCTTGTGACTCAAGAGCTTCCTTCTCAAGCGCTCCAACTCCTTGGTGCATACAACACCTGAGCGCATTTCCTTGCAACCCCTTGCAAACCTTGTGATACAAGAGCTAAATTTTCTTAGCTCTTGTCGTGCGCATACATATCGCTACATAACTACATCGCTGTCCAAAACCACACAACACATGTGCACACCAAACACTAGTCTATCACTAGTCCACCACTAGTGCAGCCACTAGTCCACCACTAGGCTGCCACTAGCCACTAGTGCAGCCACTAGTCCATCACTAGGTGCCACTAGCCCACTAGTGCAGCCACTAGTCCACCACTAGGCTGCCACTAGTCCATCACTATGATAAGGAAAGGAATGACACAAGCACAGAAGCTCTCTCAAACTCCTTGCACATGAAAACATCACTCATATATTAAGTTGAGCCAAGTGCACCCCAAGCCATGGAGAATCCACACTACGGCACCATAGCTAGACGCGGTGAGGCTCAACTCGACAAAGATGAACCCACCGCAATCTGCCGTAAAGATAACAACGTCAGGTGCCCAAACATGTATTGGCCCCTGGATTGACACTTGGATCAATCCCAAATGTCAATATATAAAAGCTAGTTATTTCCTAGCTAACTTCACACTAGTGGTAAAATAACTTGACAGCTGTCGTGTGCATACATATTGCTACACAACTACATCGCTGTCCAAAACCAACACAACACATGTGCACACCAAACACTAGTCTATCACTAGTCCACCACTAGTGCACCACTAGGCTGCCACTAGATAACCACTAGTCACCACTAGTGCAGCCACTAGTCCACCACTAGGCTGCCACTAGCCACCACTAGGCTACCACTAGTCCATCACTATCGCCCCTCTAGCTGGCGCTTAGGTCCTTCTAAGTCCAGGTAGCCACAAGATGTGATAGTGGCCATAGCCTCACTAAGTCCTCCACTACTATCCCTACTACACTCAAACTCGATAGATCAAGAGGCCGGGTACATAAGTTGCATCATCATTAGTCGCCGTCTTGCAACCTGTAAACTTGAGCCAGAGATCTTCGGTATTGACTCCTATGAGCTTGGCCTCCCATGTCTTGTTAGCTGCCACTAGTCATATCCACTGCCACTATCCCAAGCAATGTGGACATAACCAATCTCCATCAGGAACCCTCTCAAGAGGTGGTGTCAAGCATCCCATGTGCCAACCTCTTGAGCATCGATCACACTCCAGCATAGTGGTGGCACCACGAGCATGCCCACATAGCATGCAACGCAATCCTGCAAGTACCATTGCAAGGTTGGGATCTATCCTCCCACCCACATGTGGAAGGTGATATGGTGCACAATTACGCACATGGTCCTTCCATACCATGCCATCTCAACCCTCCAGAATCAACACTCCTGAAGGCAACACCTCCCTGACCCTTAGAATCACACATCTTGCTGTGACTTCCAAGGTCGTAGCGCTGTCTGTTGCAGATACACATAGTCCCCAGGGTGGAAACGCCGAACACCTAGCCGATATCCCCCTCCACGTATAGTGGCATACCTCAATGTGTCTCGGTGTTGGGCAATAGCAAGGTTCTCAAAAGCCATAGGCATGACCCTCTTGAACAACTCTGCCTGTTGGGCACATGTTTGTGTCCACATATCCGGATCATCAAGGTTGATGACTACTGTAGCCTCCCTGCGAATAGATGCAGGCAAATCCGGCTCTCGGCCAAAGAGAAGGAAATATGGTGAGAATGAGGCAAGTGATATTTGCTTGCTAAACCTGTAGCCCATGGCTAACCAAGGTACCTGAAGATCCCAGTCTCTTAGGTGTCCATTTTGCAAGCCATACTTGCGCAAACCCCTCTTCACTGTCTGAACCACTCTCTCTGCCAAGCCATCGGCCTCAGGATGGTCCCGAGAAGTGGTACGGTGGTCTATCAAGGCTTTATCACACAAAGCCTGAAACTCCCCCAAGAATTCCCTCCCTTGGTCCGTGAGTACCTCTCACTAGTACAGATTATCGTTTTTATGACTGCAAATATCACTACATTTGCAATGATAAGTGCGATTATGACTACATCACTATGCAGTGACAAACACGAAGTCAGTTCTACCATCACTGCGGAGTGATAAGTGCGAAGTGATGGGCATCATTGCAGACGTGGCACCTGCCCAACGACTCAAAGTGGCGTAGGGTGTAGTGTTGTAGTCATAATTATACGACTACAAGGCTACGTGTCATGACTACACTTACGACTACGTCACTACAGATGAGCGCCAACATGAAGAGGTCTCTCCATGACACGTGTGACCCCACGGATGTATATGACTACACTTATGAGTATATCATTACTCACTACATCACTGAGGGTAGCATGTGGCATATTTCATGACTACAAATATGACTCCATCACTATAGCTTTGTTCTGGTTCTGGTAGGTCATCTAAGACATGTCTTTATTCAATTAGTTTATAAAACCATTAATGCTATTTTATTTATTAATTTCATGTAAATTTTATTTATCGTTTTGATATTCATATGTGTTTAACTATACAAAACAATATATTTAATTGAATGAAAGAATTTCACACAAATACATAGATTGTCTCTGATGTCACTTATACTGCAAAAATCCAATGGGAAAAATGTTCCCATGGATGCCACAAAGGCTCTACAATCAAGAAGCCTGAAAGGCCACATGGATAAATAACCAAGCCTCAAAAGCTACAAGTCCCAAAAACCCAAGCCCACATAGGGGCAGTAGTCCACTAGTACTCCTACAATTGAAGAGCTCTATTTATATATCACCACGGTGGCATATTCTCAACTACATTGCATCATGTTTCAGGAGCTTCAGGCTCCAAATTGTGGTGTTTCCTACCACCTGCCCCAACTCTCTCAGAGGAGAATTACTTATGCTCACCTCTTTGATGGATAGAGCAGCATAATGGAGTGGCACCACAGGGTACCGGTCACCCACCACGCTCCTTTGCAGACCAACAAAAAGTCCACATCCAACCTTGGTGCGTTTGTTGTTGACATCAAGTAGCCGAACATGATCTCCCACCTTGAACTGTCATCCCAACTCCCAAATACATAGAAGTATATATCAAAACTCCTTAGAAGTGCTGGACTAGCAACCAACTACATACAATAGTAGCCCAAACGCAACTACTGCTCAGGGGATTGCCTAAAGGTCAAGGCCTCGTGCAGGTAAGCTGCCAAGCATTTCTGATCCTCATAATGCAAGACTTCAGACTTTGACAACAGATCAAGAACCCAAGGTTTCTTATAGCTATGATCCACAGGGAATCATAGGTAATCTTGTGCTTGAAATCTGACCCCTTGGATGAATCTGGACCCACATTCTATCTCTGCTCCTTCAGGTATCCATGCCTATGCACAAATGATGCATTCATCCTTGCCTTGTTGCTAAGTAGCCTATATTTGTTCTAGGAAACACCCAACTCAGCTTATCACACTAGTTCCTATGCTGATATTGCATCTGCTACTCTCTGAAATGTAACAGGCATTCACCTTTTTGCCTCAATTGTCCCACCATTGACTAGGATCAGAAAAGTAATCATTCCACAGCTTCTTGTCATTTGCCCCTAAGTCTCCAAAGCCTCCATCCCGCGCCCTTGCTATGCATATCCTGCAATCATCACTCCACAATACCACATGTCGTTCAGCCATACTGTCGAACACTCCCTTTGCATCCTCAATGCACCCACATTTGGCATACATGTCCACCAGGGCAGTGTTTAGAATGACAGGTGCAATTCCAGATTTGATGATGTCACCATGCATCTCTTTGCCCTTTTCCAGGGAACCTGCCAGGCTTGCACAAGCATTGCAAACACACAAACGTGATCCGGTTACACTTCACCCCTTCCCCCATCATTTGCTCATAGGTCTTGTCTCCATCTCGCGCCCCTGTTGTGCATATCCTGCAAGCATGGCATTCCATGACACCATATCTTGTTCAGCCATACTATCAAACACTCCCTTTGCATCCTTGATGCACCCGCATTTTGGATACATGTCCACCAGGGTATTGTACTTCAGAATGACATCAAGTACAATCCAGCTCTGACAATGTCACTATGGACCTCTTTGCCCTTTTCCAGGGCTTCCAGGCTTGCACATGCATTACAAATGCACACAAATGTGATGTGGTTGGGCTTCACCCCTTCCCCCATCATTTGATCCTAGGTCATTGGCCTATTGCATCTGCTACTCTCTGTAATCCCACAGGCATTCACCTTTTTGCCTCAATTGTCCCACCATTGATGACTGCGGTCAGAAAAGTATCCATTCCACAGCTTCTCCGAACGTCTCTGTTACTTGTTTCTGGAAACTTCCCTGTTGTCACATGTTGGCCGTATCATGTCAGTCACTCCAAGCAATCAAAGGTTCACTCAACCAGCTAATTTGCAGAATTCAACACGAAAATTTAGGTACGACTCTGATAACAGGGGAAAACAGGCTGAAATGTGTTGAAGGTGCCTTCATTAGCAGTGCCTTGTCTATCAATTGTGCTGCTGCCGCTTATGTTTCTAGTTGACCATCTACCCACGCAGATTTCTTGTAGCTATTGATCCACAGGGAATCAGAAGTAATCTTACATCTGAAACCCGGTCCTCTTGGATGAATCTGGACCTCTATCCCTAGTCTTTCAGCTATCCCTGCTTGACAGTCCTTCAGCTCATACTGACAGCGTGAAGTTCTTCCAGCAAATACCCCAACCCTAATGATGAGAGGGCAAAACAGACTGCCAAAAGGTTGAAGAAGGTGCGCTCACCACATTGTCCTTGACATTGTGTCAAGGAATAAACCACAATCAGTCTCTTACATGTTTCCATGCTGGTACTCCACAAGCTGTGGATAGCCCTGCACATTTCTCTCTGTCGCGTTATCTCTTGGCCTCTGACAATGTTTGAGGGCCATTTGTGCCTCTACTCCACAACTGTGGGTACTACCGTGTGTCAGCAGCTCCTCCCCACTCTCAACCTGCAGGTACAAAATAGATGTTTAAAGGGCAATAAACACAGTGCTAAAAGCTGAAGGGCCTAAGCACACTCCTAACACAACCATAACAATCAAAGCCCGCACTTATCTATTCAATCAATCTCAGTTCATCGATTTCTTGAAAGTCAGCTATTATACTTAGCAACACATCTGTCTTCAACCTATCCTTGTTAAAGCAAAACTGCCTATGCCTCAGTGCATTGTTGCTCTTGACTTGTCATTTGGGCAGTAAAATGACATCGATTGCACTATATCCCTAGCATCGTATCGTATATTTCTCATACACAAATATTCACAATTGTTAGAGGACTGTCGGGGACTTAGACACTTATACGGGATCTGTAGGGTACCCTTAATTTTTGCACAGACTGAGACCAACAGGAGCCTTAGGGGTGACAACAGCGCACTGTAGAGGGGGGTTACACAGCCCGTCACAGTCGTCACAGCCAACACAGCCAACACAGTCGTCACAGTCGTCACAGCAGACACAGCCGACACAGCCGACACAGCCAACACAGCCCGTCACAGTCGTCACAGCCAACACAGCCCATCACAGTCGTCACAGCCAACACAGCCAACACAGCCCGTCACAGTCGTCACAGCAGACACAGCCGACACAGCCGACACAGCCCGGCACAGCCACACAGCCAGTCACAGCCCGACACAGCCAAACACAGTCGCACAGCCAGTCACAGCCCGTCACAGTTTCACACAGCCAGTCACAGCTTGACACAGCTGTCACGATCATAGGGAACGAAGAGTAGGACAGGGAACGACTGTGGGGAACAACACATGCGAAGGGAACATGTTAGTTCACAGACACGGTTAGTGAGGGAAACGGTTAGAACCGCGGATAGGAAGATAAAGGGAGAACGGGGAATGAAGGGGAGCATTCGGAGGAGGACTTCTGGGTGATAGAGGAGAGGGGATCGGGCAGAGATAAAGAACGGAAGTGAAGATAGAGAGATGATGAGTAGAGCAGATTAGAGCACAATGGCTTCGGCCTGATACCTGATAAATCATAATCGGATACTTTACGATACAAACACACTGTGTAGAGAGATCTGAGTGAAGCTGTGGAATGAATGGATGAGTTGAATCCAATAGATTGATAAAGCAAACTGATACTTAATTATCAATGGTAAGATAGTTAACATGAATACCAAAAGGGAAACAAATAGGAAACACCCCCATGATACACTAGCTGTAGGTCATGACTGATTGTTCTGCGCGGGCTGAGTACTTAGAGATTTCCAACTCTTCAATCTTGGAGTTTCCGCCTCGAATAGCGAAGGGATGGGTGAGTAAAAGCCGCGCGACATTTGGCGACCATACTGGGGGACCTGGGACATGAACAACCAGATGTGACAGGCATCTGGTGGGATCATGGTGGTTGGACCATTAAAGAATTTGAAGTGAATCAAATTCCCTGTGGAACGAAGGAAGAAAGATTGTCCAAACAATTCTTTCAAAGGTTCTTGGAATTGCCAGACGGTTGTAAAGAAAATATTCTTAAACGAGTGCATGATGCTGATCCAGAATGGGGTCTGGAGAAAAGGAGTGATAAAGATTTATCAGGTAGCCTGTAGAGGAAGAGCACGTTGGTTACCAACATTGGTTTATGTGATAGCATTGCTATCCATTAAACGAGTAGAGTTTGAAGGCTGGGAAGAAAGAAAGGTGAATGTTTATACTCATATGCATGAAGAGCTGGTACTGGTAAAAAATTGGATTCCAAAGGATATTTTGTGGATCAAACTCACACCAAGAACAGCTTTTCAGACTTGTTTGCCATATGGTTATATGGTAACGGAGACTTCAAGTATAGCCAAGGGTGCATTGAAGCTTGAAAGAAACCCAGGCATATACGAGAGATATTACAGAAGAGAGTTTTGGTTATTGCCACATTAAAAGAAATGAAAGACATGGGACATGAGTGATGAAAGAGAAGCTAGACGACAGAGATATTCAGCAAAAAGAGAAAGCTATCTGAAAGCTAATTATCCATATCTTTGGGAGAGAGGAATAGACATAGGGGAATCATCTGGACTCTCTCACACCACCAAGATCAAAGAGTGCATCACCTATACCGGAAGAACTAGAGTTGGATGCCACTCCTTCTGTTTCTTTGCAAGAAAGACTAAGGGAATTGGTACAGGAAGAAGATCAATCACGAGGTGAAAGATCTGAGGTACATCCTTGGATAAAAGACTTGACAGAAATCTTTGATAAGAGTTGGCATGGAACACCAAAAGCAGGAACTCCAGTTTCTGAAGCAGAAGGTGAAGAAGGAGAAGAGAAGAGGATGTGGCAGAGCCAACGGAGAGTTCAGACTCTCCAACACCATTACAGTTGAGTTACATGAGTGAAGAAGAAACCCAAGGGCAGAACTTGGAGGATGAAAACAGAGAGAAGAAATTAGAAGAGGAAGAATATGAAGAAGTAGACCCAACAGCTGAGGTTGAGACTAAACCAGGACATCCCAACCCGTTGGACCTGGATCAAGTGGAGCACTTGGATCACAGGCCAACGAAGGTGTCGGCTCAGGGGGATCAGGCGGGCTGCCTGGATCTGGCTCTGGGGGGACAGGGAGTGTGGGAAGTAGTGCAACTGAAGCTGGATACTGTGAATATCGTGGGGCCAGAAGCAAGGGAGTGCTCAAGGGCCACCACTTGGTGGAAGATCCACCACAAAAACAACAGGTCCAGAAGGACCAGCACCAGCAAGGGTGCCAGCACCTGTCAGTGGGCAGAAGGTAGGGCCACAGATGGCGTTACAACCAACACGGGCAAAACCACCCTTTCCAATATATTCAGGAAAATGGGATCCCGATGTACACATTAGCCAATTTGAGCACATGTGTATAGTGAACAATGAGAATGGCGATGATGCCAAGATGAGACTGTTTCCTTGTTCACTTATCAAGAAAGCAAGTGAATGGTATGCAAGATTTCCTGATAATCATTTCCTAACCTGGAATGGCTTGAATAGAGCATTTCGAAATAGGTTCAGGACAAGTAAAACTGAGGATGAAGTGTATGGAAGTTTACAACAGCTGAAGCAGAAGAAGCATGAAACTGTTGAAGAGTATATGGAGAAGATGGAATTGATGATGAAAAAGCTGGCTGCAGTACCAGCGCCCGGGTTACAGAAGACTTGGTTTGTGAGTGGACTAAGACCAGAGTTGCAAAAGAAAGTGGATATGTTACCCCATAATACAGTGGAGGAGGCATTTGAAACTGCGAACAGAATTGAGCAATTGGGAATGCTCAGGAGAGAGAAAAAAGAAGAGGAGGACTCTGAGGATGAGTCAGATGAAGAAGAAGAGCAAGAACTAAAAAGAAAGAGTAAGAGAAAGGAGAAGTTGAAGAGGGATAACTATGAAAAAAAAATTGGAAGAAATCTTGAAGAAGTATGCCACAGAGGCTGCAACACATTGGAGGAAGGGTGTATGGTGTGCAAAAGTGCCAGAATGAAGGCCATACCACACAGAATGCCACATGAAGGAGAAACACTGTACTATCTGTAAAATGGATAACCATTCTACTGAGAATTGTTACTACAACAGAAGGACAGCTGCAAGAGAACCTAGGCAAATAAGGGTGCATCAGGTGCAGCCCCAGCCAAGAAGAAACAATGATCAGGACCACTATGGTAGGTCTGGTGGTTATAACAATGGCATGGAAGGGAGAGGTAATTCAAGAGGGAATTACCAAGGAAATTCCAGAGGCAACTATCAGGGTAATCCAAGGGGGAATTACCAGCCCGGGAATCAGGATTATAGAAATAATCCAAGAACAGACCAAGGGCGAGGACCCAATGGTGAAGAGCTATGTTACTATTGTAATCAGCCAAGACATCGCAAGGCAGCCTGTTCATTCTGGATAAGACACCAGAATGAGATGAGAGCTCCTGTGAATGAGGGCCCAGTGGTGGCAGCTCACATGGTTAGGCCATGTGTTGTACCAGAAGTAAGTACAATGATAGTAACAAGAAGTAAAGCCAAACTAATACCTCCAGTAGAAGAGGAAGAAGATGAGACTGGAAGTGGCAATGATATGCCTGAAGATGAAGAGGCTTGGAGAGATGAGAAGGAACTGCACAAGGAAGTGGCAGATACTATAAGGGAAATGCAAAAGAGTACTGATATTCCTGTGGCAGATTCTCTGATTCGGATGGAGAAAAAGAAGGGGAGTGAGGAAGAAAGGAAAAAAGAAGATGCAGACATGCAAAGTAATGAAGAGACTTTGGCTGAAGTAATATGTCAGACCAAAGCAGAAATTACCATTGGACAGCTATTAGCTGTGGCACCTTATTGTAGCACAGGCTGTATCAAGCAATCAATCGAATTGCCCAAGAGACAGGAAACACAGACCTGAACAGCAAGGTGACCAGTTATAATGTGAAGCCGGAGGGAAGGGCGAGAACCAGTCATGGACTTTGATGATTCTATGCCAGTAATCCAATTGAGAATTGGAAGCACAGAACTAACTGATGTACTGATAGATGGTGGTTCTGGAGTAAATATCATGACAGACCAATTAAGGAAGAAGCTTGGTCTAAGTAACATGAAACCAGCCCCATTTACAGTAACAATGGCAGATCAAAGAAGTGTGCAGCCATTGGGATTAATAAGAGGAGTTAAGATACAGATACAGAAATGATCTTTATGATCACAGTAACTGTATTAGAATGGATGAAGTCATGGAGGCTTACTCCTTATTATTGGGACGACCGTGGCTGAAATAGGCCAGGGTATTCCATGACTGAAATTCTCAGTTACTAACCGTGCATAATGGGATACACGAGATACAAATTACCACAAAGAAATCTAGTAGATTACCTGCTACAAGAAGACCTCGAGGAGTCAGAGAGTTGACTAGAGAGGAGACTGGATGAGGAGCAGGAAGCTACCCTATTTGCTGCACACCCAGAGTGGGAGCAGGTTGCAGAGATGCGGCTGGAAGCCTAAGTTGTTTGAGAGGTATCTGCTGTGGTGTAGTGACAGCAACACCAACTGAAGAGGAAGGAAACCAGCAATTACCCATCACATTTCTATGAAGAGAGAGAAGGAGAAATAGAAATCCTAGAAGAACCAGCCACTGTGAGCTTACAGGATGAAGTGGTGACTGGTTGGACAATCACAGCTGATGAGCAGGTGAGAGAGAGAAGTAAATGTGGGAACTAAGGAGGAACCGAGGATGGTGTGAAGTAGGAGCTGATTTGGAGCCGGAATTCTTCGAAAAAAAAGCTTGTTCATCAAATACAGAGATGTATTGCTTGGAGCTATGAGGATCTAAAGGGATACCACCTGAAGTCTGTCAGCATAAGATGAACTGGAACCAGGGTCAGTACCAATCAAGCAGGCGAGGTATAGAATGAATCCCAACTACGCACAGAAGGTTGGAGAAGAGATAAAGAAGTTGGCTGAGGCTAAGTTTATATACCCAATAGAGTATACAACTTGGTTGTCACCCATTGTTATAGTTCCCAAGAAGAATGGCAAACTAAGAGTATGTGTGAACTATAAGAAGCTGAATGCTTGTACAAAGAAAGATCCTTTCCCTTTGCCATTCACAAAGCAGTATTAGACACTGTGGCAGGCCATGAGATGTACTCATTCATGGAGGCTTCAGTGGTTATAATCAAGTGCATCAGGTGGCAGAAGAAGACCAAGGGAAAACAGCTTTCATCACAGACTGGGGGGCTTATGCATACAAAGTCATGCCCTTTGGACTTTGTAATGCACCAGCGACCTTTCAGAGAGTGATAAGTGAATCTTTTCATGAGTATGGATGATTTCATGCATGTATTCTTGGATGATTTCAGTGTGTACAGCTCTAAGAGTGAGCACTTGCATAAATTGGAGTTATGTTTGCCAGATGCATGATGAGAGGTCTGGGCCTGAATCCAGAGAAGTGTACTTTCTGTGTGAACTCAGGGGTGCTTCTGGGACACATTGTGTGTAAGAAGGGACTCCTTGTGGATCCCAGAAAGACGGAGTCCATTAAAGCCTCTCCACCACCAGTGAATGTTAAAAGTCTACGGAGATTCCTTGGGCAAACCAGTTATTACAGAGATTTGTCAAAGGTATGCACAAATAGCAGCACCATTGAGCAAACTACTGAAGAAAGATTGCAGTGTTGCCTGGGACAGCTGAATGTCAACAGGCATTTGAGGAACTTACACTGTCAGAAACAAACTACACCTGTGCTGATTAACCCTCACTGGCATGTAGTATTCCATGTTCACTGCGATGCATCAGGAGAAGCGTTGGGAGCGGTGTTAGCCCAGAATGTTACAGGGAATATAGATTCACCTGTGTACTATGCTAGCCGGTTGATGAACAGTGCTGAGAGGAACTATAGCACAACGGAAAGAGAAGCATTGGCAATGATCTATGCAGTGAAGAAATTCAGGCATTACCTGTTGGGCAAGAAGTTTATGTTCTATGTGGATCACCAGGCTCTGATATACCTGGTAAACAAACCTCTGATAAGCGGAAGAATAGCAAGATGGTTGATAATCTTGCACGAGTTTGAGTTCGAGGTTGTTTACAAGCCTGGGAGACTGCATCTTGTGGCGGATCATTTGTCACGATTGTCAAAAGGAGAACCAGCCACAGGAATAGATGATCAATTACCAGATGCGAGTCTCTTTGCAGTGGAGGTGCAGGGAAGTGCAGATGACTGGTTAGATTGGCAGTGGCCAATCAGATACTACCTTGCTCATGGTCAGTGCCCACCTAGTTATGGTAAGGAGCAGAGGAAGAGAATTGCTATCAAAGCTTTACCTTATACTATGGTAGGAAGCAGAATGTATAAGTTAGGACCTGATGGAGTACTAAAACGATGCTTGTACCACCATGAAGTAAATAAAGTTTTGGCGGAAGTTCATAAAGGAGTGGCTGGAGGTCATTTTGGAGAAGAGACTACCAGTAGAAAGATACTACTCGCAGGATACTGGTGGCCTACTTTGTTCAAAGATGTACACGAGTATTGTCAGAAGTGTGATGAATGTCAGAGGCTAGGACCTTTGCAGAGATCTGGAAGGATGGCCTTGCATCCTACAATGAGGTTTGCTATTTCATGAGCATGAGCGGCATGAGCGGCATGAGTGGCATGAGCGGCATGAGCAGAGTAGTAACACAATTGGTTTTCATGAGCAGAAGTACAAATTTCGAAAATAAAAAACAATAAAAAACAATAATTTAATGCAATGTGTCAGGAAAAACAAATATATTATTCGGCCCCTTGAAGGGAAAATTGCACTTTTGACAGTTGTGCTCATGATATTTCGTCTTCCGCTCATGCCAATTCCCAGCGACATGTGCAAATATGGCGCCGAATTTCGCGGTAATAGGGTCCGTAACCTGAAAAAACGGCGACGTATTTCGCGGCAATAGGTCTCTCTGGCGAAAAATGGTGCCGAATTCCGCGGCTATAGGTCCCCTCATGACAGGTAATTCGGCGCCATTTTTCCAGTGAATGTTCGGACTTAGCCAGTTTTCGGCCCAAAAAAGAGAAATTCGGCGCCATTTTTCCAACACGGTACCAGTGCATGTTGGGACTTAGCCAGTTTTCGGCCCCAAAAAGAGAAATTCGGCGCCATTTTCCCAAACACAGGTACCAGTGCATGTTGGGACTTAGCGAGTTTTCGGCCCCAAAAAGAGAAATTCGGCGCCATTTTTCCAGAAATGGCCCCACAACTGCTTCTGTTGGATCTCAGTTTGAATGGAATATTGCCTCATTCCAGGAGTTTTGGGGTGCATTTCATTACACTGCAAAAAAAAAGTCTGATACAGCAAAATGCATTTGAAAATATCCATATGGAGGATTCCGTTTGCCCCATCAATGATTTCTGGAATCCCTAAGGAGGAGTTTGTGCAGCTCGTTCACGCTCAACGCCGGTGCATGAATAAAGTCATCAATAGTCACGTTCATCCTCAACCTCTTCAGGTAAATGTAATACAGATGCTTGCACGGATAATACTTCGAACCCTTCTTTGCTTCCATCAACGAGAAGTCCGTACAGTTGCAAGTCGGCTCCACTCCAATCGTAATTGTGTATACATCGTCGCGTACAGCCGAGCCGGCCGTTGCCATCCGATACACACGCCCAAGGCCGGGTGGGGGTACGTCCACGGAGCTCTGAATAGTGCAAGCCATCCCAAGAGCATTGGCAATCCGAGTCTCATTCAACTTGTTGGGAGGGTGTCGTCTCTTCACTCTTCCGAATCGCATTGTGGGATGTGCAGAATTGTCCAATCCGTCTCTACTGGACCGAGCAGTCTGCAATGGCTGGGTCTGAGGAACCGGAAATGCGTGGGCCGGGATGTCTGTGCGTTGCACCATTCGAAATCCTGCTGCAGATAGAGCATCCGCCTCATTCTGAGAGAGGCTGCAACCCGGTGCAACAGGCCAGACGCCCGGAGGCTCCGGCATTCCCTGAATCCCGTACTTGGGCTTGCCAAATACACAGGTCATTATGTCGTGCCTACAGAACCAAAATGTCTGCGTTGTGGCGTGAGCAAATGTGGGAGTCAAAAATCTGCCGCTGAAACAAGGTGCAGGTACAGCACCGTGTGGGTTCCTCCGAATCATCTCACCACAGCGTGCTCTCGTATCCACCCGGATGGCGCAACACTTCCCTCGAAATGCCGGCAATGTCCTCGCAATTCTCCACTGTGACTCCGACACTCTTGTCTCCACAATGGGAATGTTGTATTGCTTTACTACAGATGGCTCGTTATGTTGCCGGGGCACGCGCCCTGTGCTCAAAGGAGATGGCGATCTTGAACGTGCAGGACTTCCGGTGCTCGACGAGACCTCCTCGGACAACATCACCGGACCACGAGGGAGCGTGCGAATATTCTTGTCAGCTCGCCATGAATCCTCTTCTCCGCCAGGTGCCTCGTCAAGTCTTCGTCTCACTGGACGGGTATGAACATCTCCTTCCAAATGTTGGCCTCTTCGCAGCAATGGCGTGTCCCGAAGGCCCTCTCGCAAGGCCGCCGCCCACTTCCGAGGATTCTTCGATCTGGAGGCAGTCCGCATCAGCATTTCCTGCCTGTCCGGCCCCAAGCCCCACTGTTTCCCTTTCAAGAACTCGTTGTACCTGCATTGCTGCATAATTGACCTCACAATGTCCTCCGTTGTGGCAGTGAGGATGTCCACCAGATGCGCCGCAGAGGAGGCACGCCAGGAAGAGTGCACTGATTCGGCCATGTTTGTCGTGGGCATGTCGGTGTCGGAGTCGAGACACATTTCCTGCACAAGCACATGTTCAGGTTACAAGCAAGTTACAAATATGGCCAAGAATAATATCCAACGGGACGCGAATTCGTGCAACTCACCTCCCGCATATAGTCGCCGAACTGGAGGAAACGATAATGCCACCATGCTAGCCAACTGACCATTGCTCCTTCGTCTGATTTCCTTACAGCACCTGACGATGTCCACCAAGCCCGTATGCATGCAAACTGTGTCTCTGCATCATCCAAGGTGGGAGCGCGCTTCCACGCAAGGCACATGGAACGGTGCTCCTCTCTGAAATCTGGCGCCACGAGCCTGGTTGTGTACTGCGAAAGGCTCTGCAGAAAATGGAACCCACAAGATCTCTCCTTGCCTTCCATGGGAACATTGGGGTCTTGCCCGTACACCCTTCG
This sequence comes from Takakia lepidozioides, assembly GCA_030704615.1. Lineage (NCBI taxonomy): Eukaryota > Viridiplantae > Streptophyta > Takakiopsida > Takakiales > Takakiaceae > Takakia > Takakia lepidozioides. The sequence continues at coordinate 1,952,020 of CM060732.1, read as the reverse complement.
GATGGCAGCCCAATTTGCTTGTGCGTTGTCCGCCATGAAACCACGGAAATTGGGAGGGGGCAATCCCGCCTTGGCCATCTGTTCGTTTATTCCCTGCCAAAGAAGCATCTCCGATTGTGTGTCCTCTCCTTTCATCTCACAAATAGCAATTGTCATTAGCATCCTGCAGTGGGTGTCGTAGACATGTGCACCCATTGTCACCCACTGGTGATTTGTAATTCGCTTGATATGGTCGAACATGACCCAACTGTTTGACAAGTTCCCACTCGTCATCCTGTCGACCAGTTCGACGCCACTGCCAGGTCCACACGTGGACATTTTGAATACGAAACAACGATCTGCCTCAGTCCCTTGTCCTGGAAACCTACTTCCATGAATGTAGTCATATCCACATCGTCGCTTCACCTCCAGAATGGAGTGCATATCCGAGCCACGCCCAATTTTCTGTTTGCATGAGACAATGTGGTTTCGGACATTCGGTGAACATACGTGGGACACCGACTCCAGCAATGCCTCCATTTCCTTCTCGTCGAGAGGAACTCTATCGGAGCCGTCTTCCGACATAATTCTGGCCAATGCCATCTTATGGGCGGCTTGGAGCTGTATCTGTTTGGGTTTGGCACCCGGTCTCAACTTAACCTCCTCCTGAACGAGCTGCTCTGCTTCGTGGGCAGCCTCCCGCGAGTTCCCCCTCGCCAATTTGTGACAATGGGAACCAACGTGTATGCAAGCTCGGGTGAGGTCAGGGAAACGGTGCAACACATAGAACTGCTTGGCATTACAAACAGACATGCAGTGTGGTGGTTCTTTGCAATGCGCACACTTAAATGTGGAGTTCGGAACCTTCTCCTGAGCTCGAAATGGTTGGTGAGCTGTGCCTGTCCAATCGGTCTCGTTCCTGTGACCTCTGGATTTAAAGTGGAAGCAAGTTGGGGAGAAACACCGCAACGCGCCCGCACAAACAACGTAGCGCACCCGCACACCATCAAGCATCTTCATGCTGGTGGTTTTGGTAACGCACCAAGGATGACCGTCATGTTTTCTATCCATATCTGTCAACATTCCGGACGCCCTCGAGTAGTCCGCCCGAGGAGGGAACTCAAAGAAGATATTACCGTCGACGTCGGCGGGAAGGCATGTAACCGATTTAATTGCGAACTTGCTGTAGTCCAGCCCGGCCAGCTCCGACCGGTGTCCTTCCAGGTGAAGCCCTCGCAGAATTTCTAGAATAGATCGAACTGCGGTGCTCGTGCTGGGAATATGACTCCCTCCTCCACTGACGTCCATTGAGGACTTGCCTGATCTCCAGGACGACCTCGGAACTTCCATGACCTCGTCTGAGTCGGACAGGTTGTGAACAACCCGGTTCTCGGTCGTCTTCATGGATGGGTTCGGCTCTGGATTTACTTCGTTGCGGACTTCTCTCTTTGAGGTACCCACTCTCTGATTCGCGGATTGTTTCGTGGAAGGCGCCAGGATAGACGGTGCATTTGGCGGGCAAATGAAGTCCCCAACAGCCCTGTATATGACGCTGTCCGATGGTGGAACTCGCCATTCCCTGCCATCGCCGAAATCATCGTGGAGCACAACAATACTCTCGACAACAAGGCCGTTTGAGTCCTTCCTTTCCTCCTCCAAAAAAACCGACCCCGGTTTCAGGTGGTATCGAACGCACAGATATTTCTCCATCACCCGGCAGGTGTCCCCTCTGCACGGAAATGAAGCTCTATGCTCGTGAGGAGGGCAGTACACTGTAGCGCTCGGGTTTTCCGCCATGGGAGATGTGCACACAAGACTGCCAGGATGGCGTGCGGGGAAGCTCCCTGGTAGAAGGGGGTGCAGCGATGGGAATGAATGCGATGCCGATTTGTCCGAGCGACGAAGCCTGATCCAAATCCAGGGAGCCAACTATCTCAAAAATCCACAGTCAGAGTGTTAATGAACCTTGTCTCCGGAATGCGGCCCTGGTCTTTGCGCAATAACTGCCAACGGTATGCAGTCAGAAAGTGGGGGGCCGTCCGGATGATGACGGCTGAAGGGGAGAAGCCGGCACCGTGCCCTCACATTACTACCCCCGAATGGAAATTCGGCACCCAATATCCAACAGAGGAAGCCCGGATGAAGACGCCTCGGGCGCAGAGGCCGGAGTGTGTGCGACAGAGAACATCCCCTGGATGGAGATTCGGCGCCGAATTTCCATCCGGGGCGGTTCGGATGCAGTCGGGGAGGGGGGAGTGGCCTGCACTTGGCCGTCACATTTCAACCCCCGGACGGAAATTCGGCACCGAATATCGAACACGGTACGCCCGGATGAAGTCGCCTCGGGCGCAGAGGCCGGCGAGTGTGCGACAGAGAACATCCCCTGGATGTAGATTCGGCGCCGAATTTCCATCCGGGCCCCCCAAAGGAAGTCTTGTCGGGGGGTCAGACCGAAAACTGGCCGACATAAAAACCTCCCCAGATGGGAAAACGGCGCCGAATTTCAATTCGGGGCCGTTCCAATGCAGTCGGGGAGAAGGGAGAGGTCGGCACCTGGCCGTCATATTTCAACCCCCGGGACGGAAATTCGGCACCGAATATCCAACAGAGCGGCGGAGAGGCGGCACCTCTCCGACAGAGACCATCCCCCGGATGGAAATTCGGCGCCGAATTTCCATCCAGCAGGTAAGTGGAATCCCGGATGGATGGAGATTCGGCGCCGAATTTCCATCCAGCAGGTAAGTGGAATCTCGGATGGATGGAGATTCGGCGCTGAATTTCCATCCTGCAGGTAATTCGAATACCGGATGAATGGAAATTCGGCGCCGAATTTCCATCCAGCAGGTAAGTGGAATCCCGGATGAATGGAAATTCGGCGCCGAATTTCCATCCAGCAGATAAGTGGAATCTCGGATGGATGGAGATTCGGCGCCGAATTTCCATCCTGCAGGTAATTCGAATACCGGATAAATGGAAATTCGGCGCCGAATTTCCATCAAGCACGTAAGCCGAATCCCGCATAAATGGAAATTCGGCGCCGAATTTCCATCCAGCATGTAAGTCGGATCGGTGCCGTATGGATATTCGGCGCCGAATTTCCATTCGCCATTTATTTCTGAGCCAGGAATTACCTTCGTGCAGGTAATTCCCAGATGAGAATTACCTTCGTGCAGGTAATTCCCATATAAGAATTACCTGCGTGCAGGTAATTTCCAGATGAGAATTACCATCCTGCAGGTAATTCCAATCGATGTGAATTCCTCGTCCAGAATTACCTGCACGAGGGTAATTCTTATATGGGAATTACCTGCACGAAGGTAATTCTCATCTGGGAATTACCTGCACGAAGGTAATTCCACGCTCAGAAATACATGGCGAATGGAAATTCGGCGCCGAATATCCATTTGGTACCGATTCGAATTACCTGCAGGATGGAAATTCGGCGCCGAATTTCATTTATGCGGGATTCGACTTACCTGCTGGATGGAAATTCGGTGCCGAATTTCCATTCATCCGGGATTCGAATTACCTGCAGGAGGGAAATTCGGCGCCGAATTACCTGCTTGAGGGAAATTTGGCGCACCGCCCTACCTGCGCGGATGGGAATTCGGCGCCGGATTTCCATCCGCGCGCTTCCGAATTACCTGCATGAGGGAAATTTCCACCGCCGCCCTACCTCCGCGGATGGGAATTCGGCGCCGGATTTCCATCCGCGCGCTTCCGAATTACCTGCATGAGGGAAATTTCCACCGCCGCCCTACCTCCGCGGATGGGAATTCGGCGCCGGATTTCCATCCGCGCGCTTCCGAATTACCTGCATGAGGGAAAATTTCCACCGCCGCCCTACCTCCGCGGATGGGAATTCGGCGCCGGATTTCCATCCGCGCGCTTCCGAATTACCTGCATGAGGGAAATTTCCACCGCTCCACTACCTCCGCGGATGGGAATTCGGCGCCGGATTTCCATCCGCGCGCTTCCGAATTACCTGCCTGAGGGAAATTTCCACCGCCGCCCTACCTCCGCGGATGGAAATTCGGCGCCGGATATCCATCCTGCTGCGCTCCGAATTACCTGCAGGATGGAAATCCGGCGCCGGAATTCCATCGTGCAGCGCTCCGAATTACCTCTACGTTGGAAATTCCGGGACTGTTTACGTCGATTTTCATCCGACATGGAGGGCTTCATCCGACATTTAATTGCGCAGTTGGGCAATAAATGTCGACGGCCGTCGGTTATTATTCGGGCTGGCGACGCATGGCTTCCTGGACACGTACCCTAAATCTCATGCTAAACTTGGCTTAACATGGTATTCCAGGCATGTACCCCAAAAAAAGAGATCTTTTTGGCTGGGACTTATGCCGCCTGAAGGGCGTGGCTCTCCTGAGAGAGACCTCACATCCAGACCGCGGCGGAAGTTGAAAGCTCTGTACTACGGACGACGGCCAATCTCTCGCATGGCCAAACTGAAGCTCCAGCAGGAGATTCCAGTGTCTTGCTCACAACCTGCGCCAACTGAAGCCGAGTACTCTCAGGCAAGCCACTTCTGCTTTCGGTTTGTTCGATTTATTTTTTGCTTTCGCTTGTTACCTCGCTTTGTTTTTGCATCTTCATCCTGGCTTTGCTGTATGAGTGAACTTTAGATAGTTGAGTGAACCTTAGATTGTTTGCAATGCGTGTGCAAATCCGGCAGCTCTGGAGAAGGCTGCTTGTGCATGTCATTCTTAGGCAATGGTTGCATTTGTTTTCATTGTTGTTGCATGGCTCTCCATACTTCCTAAACTTGTTATGTTTTCATTTTTGCTACATGATTGTTGCTATGGTGGTTGCGCTGCTCGTTGGGATGCTGCTTTTTGCACCGATGTTGGTTTTCACGATTTTTGTCAATGACAGAGTGACGACGAGCCCGGCACGCTGGTGGTATCATCGACAGCTCCAACTCATCGCATGTTTGAATCGCCCAACTTGGGGCGAGAGGGCAAACTTAAACCTTTTGTTGGTGGACGGGAGGACTTGCAACGAGATTACGACAGAGTAGGCATTGGGGAGGTTGGTGCAGGCGGCATGGCAGGTGAAGGGCGTGAGGACATGAGGACAGCAGATCCGGCAATGGAGGTTGTTCATGCACATGCAGTAGGGCCCGCCCACGCAAAGAAAAAGAAGAAAGCTAAGCACATGCAATCCCCGGCGATAGAGCAGTCACGGGCTGCGGAGGGGGGAGTGAGCAGTGCGCGCGAGGGTGTCAGTTCGCCTCAATCAAAGGTGGTCGTCCTGGAGGGCTCCCCTGCTGCTAGCCCTAGTAAGAAACAGAAAGCCCGTGAGAGGGCAAAAGAGAGGGCAAAAGAACAGACGAGACAGAATGCTAGCCAGGAGGAAAGACAAAAGGCAGCTGAAGAGGCCAGGGGTGCCCAAATGACAGATGCCAATGTAAGCAAGGGACCCACAGAGATGGTGGATCCCTACAAGACACCACAGAGAGGCAGTAGCACACCGGTTAGACCATCGCGGGCAAGAGCAGCCCCCGCAATTACCCATACGGTGGAGAGTGGAGGAGAGGAAAGAACACCTGAAAGAACGGATTGTGCAAGTTCGAGGTGAAGCCAGGGAGAGGGCAGTAGAGACGACGAGAGTGCTGGAGGTGGTTTTGCAGGTGGCTGACCCTGTTGAGGAGGACGACATGGAGGTTTCTGACCAGGATGACATCCTCCCGGACATCCCCAGGCCCCAAACCCGGAGCATACAGGCTGGATTTGGCGGTCCTGGATATCGAATGGGGTCTGCCGCCTTTTACGTTTCCATTGAGAACGACCACGGAGCTTCCCGTGCCCACACTTCCGATGAGGTGGACAAATGGGGTCCCCATTGGCAAACGCGAAATGAGGAGTTCGAGAGATCGATTGCTAGTGATCCTCTTTTCCAGCACATGTCCGGCAAGATGTTCTACGTGTGGGACGGCAATCATCGCCTCCTGGCATGGATGGAGCACATTGCCCAAGCCCACCCCAACGATCTCGATTGGCATTTCGCCGTCGATTGTGTTGTGCTGAAGGTTGCGGGGCCCAAAGATCGCAGTCTTCTCAAAGCTGCAATGGCCGACATCAACTCGTAGGCTACAACCCCTCTCGCTTTTGGACTTTGAATTTGGAAGTCATTTCATTGCGAATCCTCATATATGATGAAAATTCCCATTTCAGTATTGTTTGATGGAAATGTGGCACTGCAGGGTGACTGAGAATGCCTTCATTGCCACCAACTTGTCCCATATGCTCTTCCGAGTGAAGAATGTCGGGAAGCAGGGGGTGCAAGAGTTTGCCAATTCCCTCAGTGCCGACCTCCTGCGCAAGTCAGAGGCAAAGGCAGACAGAACCTGGTATAGGCTGAGCGTCGACGCCATGGTGGACTACATATTTCGGGTAAAGCTCCTGACAGTTTTGTTGAGCTAGTCTGTCTCTCCTCCCCCAATAGAAGAAATTGTGTTGAGCATGATCTCTAATCTTATGTGCGCCTTTTCGACAGACGAAAATACAGCAGGATTTGGCACATGCGCGGAGGTTCTACATGGAGTCAGAGGAGAAGAATCCAACCCTCCCGGAACTCGAATCGTATGTCAAAGCTGCGGAGGTGAGGGCCCGCATAAAGTATAAGTCGCGGATGGTAAAGTACGTGGCCATAGCTGATCCCGCCCTTGGTGCCGACTTTCTGGTGGAGGTGGGGAAGCACTACTCTCGCGCTCTGAAGCCCACGATGACATTGGAGAAGCTCCATCGTCTAGCCACATCCTGTGTGGATGCAACATAAAAGGTGATACATTCTTAACCAAATTGTGGTGGCAACAACTCCTTTTTGTGGTGTTTGGCGCTTACGAATATGCTGGGTGGTTGGACAGACCCGGTGGCTCCAAATCTGGAATGGTTCCCAAAGTACCAGGGACATGTGGAGCTTCCCCAAACCGGACAAACTCTCTGACCCCACATTCGACATGTGGATGAACCGCATGACATGGTGGTTTCAGGTACTTCCCCACGTTTGGGGCTTCTACTCTAGTAGGGGGTGGATTCATTGTATTTTTTGAGGAAAGCGATCTGATGGACAATCTCCACAGGTGACGACGAATGCGCAAGAGCAGCTGGACACACAAGCACATCAGTTCAAGATGGAGATATCTCCTGCAGCAGAGAGCCTACGTGACTATGTGACGAGGTATTTTCTGCTCTACAAAACCAACCTATTCTTTCGGGAGATAGCAGATGCTCGCCGGAGCCACGAGTTCACCGACCAGCCGAACGCGGACAAAGCAGCAATGCGCCTTCTGTACAGGTACATACGCGCTGCCTTTCTTTCAAGTCCTGGCATTTCAGGATGTTAGAGGCCTCAAGTGGTGTTAGGGAAAATGGCGCCGAATTTCCAGTCAGGGCTCCGAAAATGGCTAAGTCCCTAGACTGGCTGGCCCGGAACTGGAAATTCGTCGCCATTTTCCAGTTCCAGGCCCTATTGCCGTTTAGGGACTTAGCCATTTTACAAAGTGGGTGGAAGCTAAAGCTTTGAGGGACAACACAGCCAAGTCCACAGCAAGGTTCCTGTACGAGAACATACTTACACGATTTGGCTGTCCCTTAGAATTTATCAGTGATTAAGGAAGTCACTTCATGAATGCGACCATTGAGTTGTTGACTAAAGAGTTTATGATTGTGCATAGAAAGAGTACAACATATTACCCACAGGGTAATGGGCAGGCAGAGGCTACCAACAAAATACTATGTACTATCTTGGCTAAGATAGTCAATGCAAACAGAACGGATTGGGATACAAAGCTGCTGACAGCTTTGTGGTCATACAGGACTTCATATAAAGTCACCACTAAATATACACCATTCCAATTAGTTTATGGTATGGAAGCCTTACTTCCAGTGGAATTCCTGTTACCTACCATGAGAACGGAGTGGGGAAAAAGAATGGAATTGCAAGACTCCATCAAGGTCAGGAAACATGAATTATACCATGTGGAAGAAGTACGTGCTGATGCAGCTGATAATATGACCAGAATTCAGATGAAGCGAAAGGAACAGTTTGATGAAGACAAGTTAAAGACTTTTAAGACGGGGGATTTGGTTCTATGGTTGCAGAAGAAAGGAAAGATTCAAGCTTCTAAGCTTAAATCACCGTGGAAAGGACCTTATGTCATACAAAAGATGTATGATAACAACACCGCCATGTTACAAACCATTAACAAAGAAATGCTGGGAAGAGTCAATGCAAATAAGTTGAAGGGGTACAGTGGTATCCATGACAAACCCTTGCAGCATGATTTGCATGTTGAACCGCAAGAGCAGTCACGGGCTGCACCAGTGTTACGAACGGAGTATGGAGCACTTGTCGCTAGGCCCAGCATATATGACCAGGGTGGGCAAAACAAACGTAACACAGCCTATCACAGCCCATCACGACGTGACACAGCCTATCACAGCCCAGCACGGCGCAACACAGCCTATCACAACCTACCACAGCGTGTCACAGCCTATCACAGCTTACCACAGTGCATCACAGCCTATCACAGCCTATCACAGCGTAACACAGTATGACACAGCCTGTCACAGCTCAACACAGCCTACTAAAGTTACACGATCCATAGAATCAGTGACAAGTGGACACATAATAACTTCAGGAAAATGGCTGAAGGAAGAAGAAACGGAAATTACTTTAAAAATAGACACGTGGAGGTCAGGGCGCGACACACAGCCGAGAATGAAGTGCAAGGACAGGTGTCAAAAAGAAAGAGGACAAGAACGGCCGTCAAAAGGGATGAAAAGCGGGCCCATTAATGAGTACGGAAAAAGGGAAACGGAACGAACGGCAAGTACAGAAAAGCCGAATTCTTGTCACATGTATGATCCTAGTGGACTATCCAACAGGGAAAGTCCACTAAACAAGATAAAATCTAAAATCCAGTCACAGCGGATACAGCCAATAGAAAACCAGAGAAAGGATCAAGAAAATGGAGGGAAATTGAGCGCAAAAGGCGGCGTCGTTCTGAGTAACGGGCGTCTCGACAGGACAGACCATCAATGCTATACCTTGGAAACTATGGAGGAACTAACAGACTATACGCTCGCAATATTACTTACGCAGTGGCATAGACACGAAAGGACAGAGCGGAGCTTTTCTCTTGAGCGATGCTTGCAAGCCCCGCAGGCTTACAAGAAATTATCCATAGCTTTCTGCGACAACCATACGTTTATGCTTTGTGCACTACAGGCATTCCTGCAGTTGTTACAGCCAAAACAGTTCTGTGAGTCTAAAATGAAGAGAGTGAGAGGAATGGAGGAAATCAGGGTGAAGAGCACCACAATTCTGCAGAAACAAACGATTGCTACCCCACAGGCGATACAGATACTGGAGGAGCTGAGATTGCAAGGATTGCAAAGCCTAGATTGGACACTACACCATAGACAATACATGTTACAATTTTTGCAGAACTTTGAGCCAAGGACAGGAACAACAACGGTGAAGGGAGTTGAATTAATGATTACTCCCCTATACCTCCAGCAATTGTTTCGATTACCAGCAGGTCAGGTGCATGTGGAGCAACACAGGGCAAGACTGCAAATAGAGGACTTATTCCAAGAAGGGAGTTTCTTTAAAACTCAGGGTTATGCTTGTACCAAGGCTGTGTACCCAGGGTTAAAAGAGGTAGGCCAGGTATTGAACGTTCTGATTGCCATGAAACAGAACCAACAGTATTTGAGCAGATCCTTCACGGAGGAAATACTCAAAGGCCTGAAGGGACGAGAGGTACAATGGGCGGACATAATGTACAACGCACTGGTAGAGGAGATGAAAAGATTACAAGGTACTACCGCAAAGTCTCCTATAATAGTGTCTGGCCCAATCATTGCTCAAATAATCCTTGATTCTGGCATACTTAATGCACAAGAAAGAAAGGAAATGGGAGTGTTTGAGCCAGAAACAACTGCAATGGAAGAGCAAGGCTCTTCACATAGTGAGGGTGGACTAGCAGGGCAACCCGAGACTAAGAGGCAGAGACGGGGAAAGACTGTAGTGGCGGATCCACTGGCTTCACGGATTCCGCATGATAATGTTTCCCAAGCTCATGGCCAGGAAGGGGCACAGCAGCACAGAGAAATGCTATTACTGGAAGCAGGACCTTCGGAGAGGGAGGAGGAAGTTACTTCTGCATCACAACCATCACAGCCACCTGAACGACTTGTCACAAGGTCACAAGTTATCCATGCAGCTCAACCAGAAATAATTGATTTGGAAAGTGAAGGGTTAGATATTCCAACTACAGAACAGATAGTGGCAGAAATAGAGAAGGGGGACCTTCTCTATGAATATTCTGGTCTGGTCAAGGAGACAGAAATCCCAGAGGTGCAACAGTTGCCCAAGGGAAATCCTGTGGTGCATATAATACACACACCTGTGCCGGAGGTACCACAGGCGGAAGGTCATGACACTGTAGCACCGGTGATAGATGAAGTAGTTCAGGAAGAAAATCCGGTGGGACAATAGCCTGAATGGTTAGTGAGACATCACACTGTTGAAGATCAGGAGGAACAGCAGCAACCTCACCATGATGACCCTCAACAGGCAATGCTGATGAGTTCCATAGGCAGGACACTTAATTTGTTGGGGACTTATGTCAAATCCCATGTTCCAATTACCCAATTGACAGCCTTGAAAGAGGAACTCAGGAAGGAGTTTGAGGCTCGACTTGCCACTGAGTGTGCAAACAAGGTCGATGAAGAGGTCACTCTCAAGATGAAGCAGGACTTGGGAAATACAGAAATGGCTTTGCAATTGGCCAAGCAACAATTGATTGAGGCAGGCCTCGCGCAAGACCAGTTGCACGAAGCACATAAGCAACAGCTATACCAAATGCAGGTGCAACATGAAAGCAAGTTGCAAGAACTGAATGCACTACATACGGAGTTGCAGACAGTGCATAACAGGATGGCGATACAATGTGCAGATACTTTCAAGCAATACAGGCAGATTGAAGCTGATCAAGAGAAGCACATCGTGGAGTTGCAACAAACCATCATGGCCAATAAAAATGAAATCGTAGTCAATAACAAGGCTTGGAAGGAAGCCAATAATCTACTTGCTGCTTATGCGCAATTGGTTGAACCTCAGGCAAAGCGCATGGAGGCTTTACAACAGCAGTTGGAATTGTACAAGCTAAGAGAGGAGCAAACTCTCAGGGGAACCACAAGCAACTTAGTGGATAACAGCCTTATGCAGGTCTGGTTAGCACAAGGGCCAGTAGAGGGCAAAGCACCATGGAAGCTCACCCAAAGCGAGATGAATGAGCTCAGGCTGCAGGTGTAGAACATTGCCACAACTACTATAGACAATGTCTATAGTAGGATAGCAGAGTTACAAGAGGATGTAGACGGACTGCAGACTCAAGTGGAAGACCTCACTTCAAACATCGACCAAAGAGTCTATATCCCTCAGGAACAGCTAATGGCTTCTTATTTACAAGCCAGAACTTTGGCTTTTCAGTCTTCACAGGAGGGGCAGGAGATGCCAATGATACAAGAGCCAGTACCACCACCACCACAACAAGTCACTGTACCAATAGCTGAACCTGTGGTTACTACAACCACACCACAGCCACCACAGCCGGAGGTATGGGGCAATGCCGCTTTTAACCCACCTAAAACTCCAGCTGCAAGGGAGTACAGTAGGGCTATGATTATGCCCTTCAACCAAATTCCCATCATGTTGGATTTGGCTTGGAAAGAATTTAGTCCTCCGCAGTCATTCGCACATTACTACCGAATCATGCGTATATGGCTGCCAGTGGCAACTAGGACTAAAGTTCTTCCGAACAATCGACATATTGAAGATCATCACTTTGCACAATACTGGCACGAAGCAGGTACCATGTTGAGGGAATTGATTGCTTTCCAGGTTGTACATGGACTCATTTATACCAAGACCAAGGAGATAGCAAGTATTGTCATGGGGTGCGGGTTATACTACGCTGCTTGTTTCCTGGTACGTTACCACATTGAGCAACAAAAGATGCAAACACGCTTTCTGAGTTATTCCAGTGGAGATCATTGGGTATTACCTTCGGTGCCACCTCATATGTACCTATATGACCCAAAAGTTATGATGCAAAAGGATTCTCAAATTCGTTCATGGTTTCAAGCGGCCTGCAACCATTTGTCAACACAGAAATTCGGCATTGATGACATTTTCTATAAGGGACATGTGGCATGGAAATACTTGCACGCTGCACCAGTAATTGGTACCCCACTCACCTGGACAGACAAGGAGCTCAGTGTCTACACCAATTTTGCTGTTCAGCGGTTACACCAAGTTGTAAAATACAAACTTCCAGACATGGTAGGACAGCATTGTATGCCCCAGATGATTCCACAAAAAGTTCGAAAATTAAAACACCTGAGAGGCGATGAGGATTCTGATACAACTGTTTCTTCACCGAATTCTTTTGACATGGGAGAAGACTATGCAATTCAGATGGAAGAGAAGAAGCGAAGGGGATCTCCTATGCATGAAAGATTACCTCGATATCAGCCTCCAGAGGGCCTCACTTATCCAGGTAGTGATCAACCATCTCCGTCAACCAGAGACAGACCTCGGGCTCGTACACACAGTCCGCCAAGAAACTCTCAACGTCAAGAAGGTGCTCACTCACAAAGGTTTGCTAGTCGAAATCAGTAAACCGTGAGGACACGGCTTTTTTAGGGGGGAAGGGGTAATGTTAGAGGACTGTTGGGGACTTAGACACTTATACAGGATCTGTAGGGTACCCTTAATTTTTGCACAGACTGAGACCAACAGGAACCTTAGGGGTGACAGCAGCGCACTGTAGAGGGGGGTTACACAGCCCGTCACAGTCGTCACAGTCGTCACAGCCAACACAGCCAACACAGTCGTCACAGCAGACACAGCCGACACAACCGACACAGCCAACACAGCCCGTCACAGTCGTCACAGCAGACACAGCCGACACAGCCGACACAGCCAACACAGCCCGTCACAGTCGTCACAGCAGACACAGCCGACACAGCCGACACAGCCCGGCACAGCCAAACACAGTCGCACAGCCAGTCACAGCCCGTCACAGTTTCACACAGCCAGTCACAGCTTGACACAGCTGTCACGATCATAGGGAACGAAGAGTAGGACAGGGAACGACTGTGGGGAACAACACATGCGAAGGGAACATGTTAGTTCACAGACACGGTTAGTGAGGGAAACGGTTAGAACCGCGGATAGGAAGATAAAGGGAGAAACGGGGAATGAAGGGGGAGCATTCGGAGGAGGACTTCAGGGTGATAGAGGAGAGGGGATCGGGCAGAGATAAAGAACGGAAGTGAAGATAGAGAGATGATGAGTAGAGCAGATTAGAGACACAATGGCTTCGGCCTGATACCTGATAAATCATAATCGGATACTTTTACGATACAAACACACTGTGTAGAGAGATCTGAGTGAAGCTGTGGAATGAATGGATGAGTTGATGGAATCCAATAGATTGATAAAGCAAACTGATACTTAATTATCAATGGTAAGATAGTTAACATGAATACCAAAAGGGAAACAAATAGGAAACACCCCCATGATACACTAGCTGTAGGTCATGACTGATTGTTCTGCGCGGGCTGAGTACTTAGAGATTTCCAACTCTTCAATCTTGGAGTTTCCGCCTCGAATAGCGAAGGGATGGGTGAGTAAAAGCCGCGCGACAACAACCAAAACCCTACACCATTAACAACAACATGATGCATCTTATTCCAAAGATTTGTTCAATACATGTCCAGGAGCATTGTGCGCTAGAAGCAAAAATGTCTCGCCGGAAGGGCCACAGCATTGACGATGATGAACATTGCTATAGAACAAGGTATGATCATTATCTCGCATGGTACTGATAAATTCAACCCTCTGTCTGGCACTTGCTGCTAGTCTCTTCTTCCATATCCTCCCATCCTGCAGTCAGTAAAGTCTGTCCATTAGTAGTGGTCACACCCACAAACAGCAAGAAATTAAAGTTGAAATGGATGATGTCTTCCCCACTGTGCCTTGTAAGTGCTTTGAATAACACAAATGACAGGGAATCAGAAGTAATCTTGTGCTTGAAATCTGGCCCTTTTGGATGAATCTGGACCCACTCTCTATCCCTGCTCCTTCAGCTATCTCTGCCTCTGCACAAATCATGCACACATCCTTGCCTTGCTCCTAGCAGCTGACAATGACAGCCTAGATTTGTTCTAGCAAACACCCTAACCCTACTTATCACACTAGTTCATATGCTGACTTGCGCTTCCAACAGGCCTTCACTTTTTTGCACCAAAGAGCTAACTTGCATAATTCAACCTCAAAATTTAGGGACGACTCTGATAACAGGGAAAATAGGCTGAAATGTGTTGAAGAAGGTGCTCATAGGTCTCCAAAGCCTCCATCCCATGCCCTTGCTGTGCATATCCTGCAATCATCGCACTCCACGACACCACATCTCGTTCAACCATACTATTGAACACTCCCTTTGCATCCTCGATGCACCCACATTTTGCATACATGTCCACGAGAGTACTGTTCAGAATGACATCGGGTACGATTCCAGCTCTGACAAGTCACCATGGATCTCTTTGCCATTTTCCAGGGCTGCCAGGCTTGCACATGCATTGCAAATGCCATCAAACGTGATGTGGTCGGGCTTCACCCCTTCCGCCATCATTTGATCATAGGTCTCCAAAGCCTCCTTCCCGCGGCCTTGCTGTGCATACCCCGCAAGCATCGTGTTCCACGACAACACATCTCGTTCAGCCATACTGTTGAAAACTCCCTTCGCATCCTCGATGCACCCACATTTCGCATACATGTGTTAGAGGGCTGCTTGGGACTTAGACGCTTTTACGGGTTCTGTGGGGTACCCTTAATTTTTGCGCAGACTGAGACCAACAGGAGCCTTAGAGGTGGCAGCAGCAGGCTTTAAGGGGGTTACACAGCCAACACAGCCCGACACAGCTTTACACAGCCCGTCACAGCCCGACACAGCCTGCCACAGCTTCGCACAGCCCATCACAGCCAGTCACAGCCGCCACAGTTTCACACAGCCCGTCACAGCCAACACAGCCAGTCACAGCCCGACACAGCCGACACAGCCTTACATAGCCAGTCACAGTACATGGGGAACAATTATCATTGACTGGGAACGACTGTGAGGGAACGACATCTGCAGAAGGAACGTGTTACTTCAGGGATGACGGTTAATTAGTTAGGTGGTTAGAACAGCTTGCGGGCAGATAAGGAGAGCGGCAACGGAAAGAAGGGGACACACACTTCACGGGGAGCGCTTCTGGGTCATGCATGAGAGGAAATCAGGCGGGGAGCAAGAAGGAGGAAAGATGAACAGTAGATGCTGATTACCTGCAGAGCTATAGTGATACGGTAGGGCAGATTAGAGTCACCTTAGCATTGGCCTGATACCTGATAAATCATAATCTGATACTTATTGGATACAAACACACTGTGTAGAGTGACATGAGTGAAGTTGTGGAATGAATGCATGATTAACTGGAACTTAATAGATACTGAAGCAATTTGATGCTTCAGTATACACGGTAAGGTAAATTGATAACATGAAGGCAAGAAGGAATACAAATAAGAAGCACAACCATGATTCACTAGCTGCAGGTCATGACTGATTGTTCTGAGCGGGCTGAGTGCTTAGAGATAATAACTCTTCTATCTTGCAGTTTCCACCTCGGATAGCGAAGGGATGGGTGAGTAAAAGCCGCTCGACATTTGGCGACCATACTGGGGAACTGGGTCATGAACAGCCAGATGTGACAGGCATCTGGTGGGATCATGGTGGTTGGAGAATTAAAGAATTTGATGTGAATCAAATTCCCTGTGAAACTGAGAAGGAAAGATTGTCCAAACAATTCTTTCAGAGGTTCTTGGAATTGCCAGACGGTTGTAGAGAAAACATTATTAAGAGAGTGCATGATGCTGACCCTGAGTGGGGTCTGGAGAAAAGGGTGATAAAGATTTATCAGGTGGCATATAGAGGAAGAGCACGTTGGTTACCAACACTGGTTTATGTGATAGCATTGCTATCCATTAAGCGAGTAGAGTTTGAAGGCTGGGAGGAAAGGAAGGTGAATGTTTATACTCATATGCATGAAGAGCTTGTACTGGTAAAGAATTGGATTCCAAAGGATATTCTGTGGATCAAACTCACACCAAGAACAGCTTTCCAGACTTGTTTGCCATATGGTTATATGGTAACGGAGACTTCTAGTACAGCGTAGCTACGGCGTGAGCCCAGCCCCGTGAGCCTGGGAGCTGAGCTCACGCTTCAAGGAAGCGTGAGCGGCACAAATCTGCTGGAGAAGCAGGTCCTATAGGTGAGGATTGCACGAAGAGGGCCTATTACCGTGGACAAAACAAAGGGGGCCACCATGCACCATGTCTGCAATGCCTGCACAACAAGAGGAATATGAAAATATGGGAGAATTGAGCTCAGAATGATTGACACACTTTATTTCAATTCACAGATAGACGCTTACAATGAATGGCATGTGCATTTGCCCTGGTTCCGTGAACGAAATGTGTGTGTTTGTCCTAAATGCAAAGTCTTCACACGGTAACCTGGAAACCAGCGTGGGAAGCAGGCATGGCTCGTATGTGTTCAAAGAGAATTTGGCGGAGCCCTACGTGAGGTGTCCCGCTGCAGAAGGGTGATGACTTCTCCGTAGCCTAGTGTGGCTTGGTGAATGAATTGGTCTCTCTTACCGTCGCAACACATAATTACAAGGTATATGTAATATTGATGCTTGCAGGGGACCCATTTCCCTCTCATGCCGAGAGCGCCCTCACGCATCGTTACAAAATCCGGACAAGTGCAAGTAGGGAAATTCCCCACGGTAACCTGATATTCTTTGCCATGAAGAACTGAGCCAATAGACAGCACTATGTAAATCCGTCCATACCCTGGGGCAGGGACTTCGGTGATACGAGCCACCCGAGCCTGCAAAATTCTAGCCGATTCCATCTTGCATTCGTGATCTGCACCCGAAGCGACACGGCGCACTGTTTTTCCATCTCTTTTTGTTGGGTGGGAGTCGGCACCGGGTGGAGGCATTGCCGGAGCATGTGGCACATCTGTGCCGACAGTGCGCAAGGGCACCACTCGGGATCGTGCAAGACAAAACCCTCCCTCCTCCAGCATGCTTATCTCGGTTGTTGACAACGACGTCCCAAGTTTCACAGGCCAAATTGCAGGGGAGGGGGTTTCATTGTCACCGAAGGACGAATTGTTCCCTTGACGCATCGTGCCATATCGTCTGGGCAGAACCAGAACTTGTGGTCCTTTGACTCCCCACTATGATAAGGTCGGAATAACCCTGTGAATGTTGGAGCTGGAGTCCCCCTGGAGCCTTTGCATATTTTTTATTTGCATTTCTTGAAAGAGGGAGTCCGAATTGCCATGCAAGCAACTCTAGATCCTGGTGGGGTGCGTTCTATATGCCACTCACTATCAATGCAATCAGATTCCTGCACCATGGCCACCACCTCCTCCAATGGGATTCCTGCTGCTGTGCTTGCATATTCTGCACCTGCTCCACAGGAGGAGGACCCACCTGGGAAGGGGCTGGCACACGACTTAGTCTGCACTGGAGACACCTTTGGCACAGAGAAATTGACCCTATCTGGGCGATGGGAATCTCCATCTGACCCTGGAAGAGTGTTCAATTTCCTTTTGCATGATCCAAATATTTCCTCGCCTTCCAAATGAGGGAGCCTGGATTGCAAAGGGGAGCCTTTAGTGCACCTGTTCAGAGCTCTGGCCATCTTCGATGGGTCTCCGGACCTACTCGTAGCCCTTAGCATCAACAAAGTCGTACCGGGGCCCTTGCCTCCACCCCGTTCCATCAAAAAATTGCGGTACCTGGTTTGTTTTGTAAGTGCCCGCACCATGTCATCAGCAGTGGCCACATACAAGTCACGACCTGCTTTGGTAGATTGCTGCATCCAGGCGTTATGAACAGTCTCCACCAAATTACAGGATGGCATGTCGGCCAAGTCCTCCAAGGACATGTCCTGCAGGAGGCATTGCATGGAAATGTGAGGAAGGAAAGGAAATGGAAGAGGTTCTGCAAGCGACAATCCAAGAACCCCAAATGAAGAGGCACGATGCAAAATTTGTGATTTTGGGATTCAAGAGGCTTACCGTCGACATGAAAGCTCCCCACTGTCTGTATCTGAAGTGCCAGAAAACCAACCAGTCCTCCAACTCCTTCAGGTGGATACCAGTAGCAGCACCAGAGGAGAACCACCAAGCCTGGATTGCTTGGTAAGTGCTCTCAGCTTCTCCCATTGAGTTGGCATTTTTGTACTTGAGACAGAGCCTTCCGTGCTCCAACTGAAGGTCAGGGTGAATGCAGCGCTTTGTATGACGTGCCAGAGATTGACTCCAATGGAAGAGGCATGTGCGCTCCCTATTTTCCATTGGGACCTTAGGATCCCCCGAACCAAACACGCGCCGCACTGCATTGAAATTTGCCTGTGCACTATCAGCCATGAAGCCCGCAAAATTTGTGTTCTGTACTCCATTGTGCTGCATGACGGCCAGGAGCGAATTCCACATGAGCATCTGGGATTCAGTGTCCTCCGACTGCATATCACAAATTGCTATTGAGAGCACACGCTGGTACACTGGATCATACACATGGCACGCCATGGTTGTCCAACCCTTCACCCGTTTGCAGTGATCAAACATCAACCAACATTTAGCCAAATCTCCTCCAGGTTGCATTCGGCGGACAATGCTCACACCACTGCCTTCACCCAATGCGGACATCTTGAACAAATATACCTTGGACGAGCCCTGGCCAGGGAAGATACTATTTTGAATGAATTCATAGCGACTTCTCCGTTTGAGGTCCATAATGTTGTCCATGAATCCAGCAGTGCCTGTGCCGACTCTGAGTGCATTCACCTGGTTTCGAATATTGGGAGAGCTCAACACGAAGAAATGGTCCATCACTGCATCAAGCGAATCTGCATCCAGCATTGGTTGTGTCGAATCCCCTTCACCCAGTATGTGTTTTTCCAGGAAAGCCTTGCTAGCTGCAAGCGCTATAGCAGAAGGTGTTGCACAAGGGGCATTGTGGAACTCCTGCTTCAGCATATTTCTAGCGATGTCCACGCTATCCCTGCAACTTCCTTTGGACACAGGATGCTTGTGTGCACCCATATGAATGCAGGCACGAGTCATTGTCTTGCATCGGTGTGCCACCTGGTACATAGCCCAGCCAGTCCATTGGAAGACGTGGGAGGGTTGAGCTCAAACAAGATGTCCCCATCAAACTCTGCTAGCACGTATTGAACCCGCTGCACACGAAGGGACTCCCAATCAACAAAACGCAGCTCGCTCTTGCACCCAGGCACCCCTGCGAGGGCTTTCAATTTTGGAATGACACTCGTTATCTCTTGCAATTCGGATTCATCCAAGAATGGAGTCTGCACTGGCGGAGGAATCTCAGAAACATCCTCCGAGGACGAGTCTGAAAGAGTCACGAATGTAGTGGATGTGCTCACCTCTTGTTTCACATGAACTGTGCCCTTTTGCTGCACGACCGATGCTGCAGTTCCAGGGGTAATGACTGATCTTGCTGATTGTCTTCTCTCTTTTCCAAGGACACGGTATGTGCCTGGAAGGACTCTCCACTTCCTTCCACACTCGCCAACCAATGGTTTCTCCAAATGTCCAGAATCCAAATTCCCTTCCTCGTCATACACCTCTTTTTGAACAAGGAGAGAACCCAATTCCAGTGGGAACACTGTAACTAGCTCATCCTCATGAACAACTGCAAACCCATCGTCGTCTGCAGTGGCAGTCAGTGGAAGACTACCTGCATTGGAATGAAATCGGGCTAGTCTATCTCGCTCCCTGGACATGTTTTCCTACGCTGACCGAAACTTTTGATTCACACGGAATCCCCGAACTGATAGCCCGCAATTCTCGAAAGGGGATCCACCACAAAAAAATTGAGGTCAACAAGGGTAGCACTAACCCAAAGGTTGTGGGCGATGCATCAAAAGGATGTAGGAATGACATGCACTGAACTTCGCAGACAACCACGCTGAGAGACACCAACTAGAAAAACTATTCTCAAATTCAGGAAGCCACAAGAAGCCGTGCTGTTTTTGGATGAAAAACAAACCCCGAACATGACATGAAACCATCCTTTATGGAAAGACGGCAACAACCCTGGAGAGCAGTAAACAGGAAGACCCCGAATGTAATGAGGTTGTGCCGTGCCAGAAGAGCACAACACAAACACTGACACTCCAAGAGTCACCTCGCACGGATGTGTGCAACACAAGATCATTTCCGACACAACCCTTTATACCGAATGACCCCATGGCGACAATGACGGCAAAATGCAAAGCATAGGGCAGGCAGTACGACACACGTGGATGCATATGTGAAGCACAACATTTATGGCGAATCTGCAAGAACTGCTCCAAATTGAACTAGCATTAGATTTCTACGACACTTCCGAATTTGAAACAATGCAAGAAGGCCGCCAAATATTGGCAGGCGTCGAAGTACATCTGACATATATCACAAGTACATGCAACGGATGTACATATTTTCTAGAACTTTATTTCTTGAATAATACAAAGACGCCGAAATGGATGAATTCCGTTCGCACACAATAACAACACCCGCATCCAAATACGGTTGACAATGTCCAATTTTGATTTTGGTTACATGCAATAGCAACCCTTGTTGCAAACGTCAAACTGGAGAGCTCTAGAGGCATCGTGGGGAGCCCTTGTTTCCACTGGAGGAGGAAGAGAAGGAAGTCATTATACTTCATGAGCTCTAGAAACAGGAATAGAGCCAGATATAGAATGAGGATGGAAAGAGTGGCCGAAGAGGAAAAGGCGGAAGAAGAGGTCAAAGAGGAAAGTTCGGCGATGGAAGAGCAGGAATCCGGAGAAGAACAGCAGCCTGCCATAGTTCCAAGAACAGATGAGGAGGACACTGCATCCGAGGGAGAGGCAGACGCCGAAGATGATGTTGATGCTGGCCCCACGAAGAACCTAATAGTGGAAGAGAGGATGGGGGAGATGCTCCAGAACATGTGAGGCGTGGAGAGCAGTCCGAAGCGCAAAGGGTCCCCGACGATTGGGGAGTCTTCTGGAGCAACCAAAAAAAAGGTACAATCTTTGAAACCCACCTTTGTGCTTCATTGCTGATGTGAACCCAAGTTGAGATTCTATTTTGATATGAACATAGTCTACACACGGCATATCTGCCAGGTTGCATCAACCGCAACAAGAAGCTCAAACAGTGTGCGTTGACGCACACTGTTTGAGCCTTCCATTTTGCTGGCTTGTTGATGTGCGAAACGGCCAAATTGGGGAACTAGGGCAGGTTCAATCCACCACGAATTGGAAGCTGAAACAGTGTGCGTTGACGCACACTGTTTGAGCCCCACATTTTACTTGGTTGATGGTGTGCAAAACGGCCAGATAGGGCCACTATGCCCGGTTCAATCCTCCACTATTTGGAAGCTCAAACAGTGTGCGTTGGCGCACACTGTTTGAGCCCACCTTCTCATTGATTTTTCATCTGAAAAACGGCCACAAACGGCATGTATTTGAGGATCAATCATCACTTACATGGCAGCTCAAACAGTGTGCGTTGGCGCACACTGTTTGAGCTAACCTTATCATTGCCTTTTTGGTTTGAAAATCGGCCACATTGGGAATGTCTCTGAGGATCAATGAACACTTATCTGGCAACTCAAACAGTGTGCGTTGGCGCACACGGTTTGAGCCCACCTTCTCATTATTTTTTTCATCTCAAAATGGGCCACAAAGGGCATGTATTTGATGATCAATGAACACTTACCTGGCAGCTCAAACAGTGTGCGTCAACGCACACTGTTTGAGCTCACCTTCTCATTATTTTATCATCTGAGAAATGGCCACAAAGGGCATGTATTTGAGGATCAATCATCACATTCCTGGTAGCTCAAACAGTGTGCGTCAACGCACACTGTTTGAGCTCACCTTGTCATTGCCTTTGTCATCTGAAAATCGGCCACATAGGGTATGAATTTGAGGATCAATCATCACTTAACTGGCAGCTCAAACGGTGTGCGTTGGCGCACACTGTTTGAGCTAACCTTATCATTGCCTTTTTGGCATCTGGTGGGATCATGGTGGTTGGAGAATTAAAGAATTTGATGTGAATCAAATTCCTTGTGAAACTGAGAAGGAAAGATTGTCGAAACGATTCTTTCAGAGGTTCTTGGAATTGCCAGACGGTTGTAAAGAAAACATTCTTAAAAGAGTGCATGATGCTGACCCTGAATGGGGTCTGGAGAAAGGAGTGATAAAGATTTATCAGGTGGCCTGTAGAGGAAGAGCACGTTGGTTACCAACACTGGTTTATGTGATAGCATTGCTATCCATTAAGCGAGTAGAGTTTGAAGGCTGGGAGGAAAGAAAGGTGAATGTTTATACTCATATGCATGAAGAGCTTGTACTAGTAAAGAATTGGATTCCAAAGGATATTTTGTGGATCAAACTCACACCAAGAACAGCTTTCCAGACTTGTTTGCCATATGGTTATATGGTAATGGAGACTTCTAGTATAGCCAAGGGTGCATTGAAGCTTGAAAGAAACCCAGGCATATACGAGAGATATTACAGAAGAGAGTTTTGGTTATTGCCACATTAAAAGAAATGAAAGACATGGGACATGAGTGATGAAAGAGAAGCTAGACGCCAGAGATATTCAGCAAAAAGAGAAAGCTATCTGAAAGCTAATTATCCATATCTTTGGGAGAGAGGAATAGACATAGGGGAATCATCTGGACCTCTCACACCATTAAGATCAGAGAGTACATCACCCATACCGAAAGAACTAGAGTTGGATGCCACTCCTTCTTTTTCTTTGCAAGAAAGATTAAGGAAATTGGTACGGGAAGAAGATCAATCACGAGGTGAAAGATCTGAGGTACATCCATGGATAAAAGATTTGACATAAATCTTTGATAAGAGTTGGCATGGAACACCAAAAGCAGGAACTCCAGTTTCTGAAGCGGAAGGTGAAGAAGGAGGAGAGGATGTGGCAGAGCCAACGGAGAGTTCAGACTCTCCAACACCATTGCAGTTGAGTTACATGAGTGAAGAAGAAACCCAAGGGCAGAACTTGGAGGATGAAAATAGAGAGAAGAAATTGGAAGAGGAAGAGTATGAAGAAGTAGACCCAACAGCTGAGGTTGAGACTACAACCAGGACATCCCAACCCGTTGGACCTGGATCAAGTGGAGCACTTGGATCACAGGCCAACGAAGGTGTCGGCTCAGGGGGATCAGGCGGGCTGCCTGGATCTGGCTCTGGGGGGACAGGGAGTGTGGGAAGTAGTGCAACTAGAGCTGGGAATACTGTGAATATCGTGGGGCCAATAGCATGGAGTGCTCAAGGGCCACCACTTGGTGGAAGATCCACCACAACAACAATAGGTCCTGAAGGACCAGCACCAGCAAGGGTGCCAGCACCTGTCAGTGGGCAGAAGGTAGGGCCACAAATGGCGTTACAACCAACACGAGCAAAACCACCTTTTCCAATATATTCAGGAAAAGGGGATCCCGATGTACACATTAGTCAATTTGAGCACATGTGTATAGTGAACAATGAGAATGGTGATGATGCCAAGATGAGATTGTTTCCTTGTTCACTTATCAAGAAAGCAAGTGAATGGTATGCAAGATTCCCTGATAATCATTTCCTAACCTGGAATGGCTTGAATACAACATTCCGAAATAGGTTCAGGACAAGTAAAATTGAGGATGAAGTGTATGGAAGTTTACAACAGTTAAAGCAAAAGAAGCATGAAACTGTTGAGGAGTATATGGAAAAGATGGAATTGATGATGAAAAAGCTGGCTGCTGTACCAGCACCAGGTTTACAGAAGACTTGGTTTGAGAATGGACTAAGACCAGAGTTGCAAAAGAAAGTGGATATGTTACCCCATAATACAGTGGAGGAGGCATTTGAAACTGCAAATAGAATTGAGCAATTGGGAATGCTCAGGAGAGAGAAAAGGGATGATGAGGACTCTGAGGATGAGTCAGATGAAGAAGAAGAGCAAGAACCAAAAAGGAAGAGTAAGATAAAGGAGAAGTTGAAGAGGGATAACTATGAGAAAAAATTAGAAGAAATTTTGAAGAATTATGCCACAGAGGCTGCAACACATTGGAGGAAGGGTGTTTGGTGTGCAAAGTGCCAAAATGAAGACCATACCACCACTGAATGCCACATGAAGGAGAAACACTGTACTATCTGTAAAATGGATAACTATTCTACTGAGAATTGTTACTACAACAAAAGGACAGCTGCAAGAGAACCTAGGCAAGTAAGGGTGCATCAAGTGCAGCCCCAGCCAAGAAGAAACAATGATCAGGACCACTATAGTAGGCCTGGTGGTTATAACAATGGCATGGAAGGGAGAGGTAATTCAAGAGGGAATTACCAAGGAAATTCCAGAGGCAACTATCAGGGTAATCCAAGGGGGAATTACCAGCCAGGGAATCAGGATTACAGAAACAATTCCAGAACAGACCAAGGGCGCGGACCTAATGGGGAAGAACTGTGTTACTATTTTAATCAGCCAGGACATCGCAAGGCAGCCTGTTCATTCTGGATTACACACCAGAATGAGATGAGAGCTCCTGTGAATGAGGGCCCAGTGGTGGAAGCTCACATGGTTAGGCCATGTGTTGTACCAGAAGTAAGTACAATGATAGTTACGAGAAGCAAAGCCAAACTAATACCTCCAGTAGTTGAGGAAGATGATGATAATGAAGGTGGCAGTGATATGCCTGAAGATGATGAGGCTTGGAGAGATGAGAAGGAACTGCACAAGGAAGTGGCAGATACCATAAGGGAAATGCAGAAGAGTACTGATATTCCTGTGGTAGATTCCTCTGATTCTGATGGAGAAGAAGAAGTGAGTGAGGATGAAAGGAAGAAAGAAGCTGCAGACATGCACAGTAATGAAGGGACTTTGGCTGAAGTAATATGCCAGACCAAAGCAGAGATTACCATTGGACAGCTATTGGCTGTGGCACCTTATTGTAGACACTGGCTGTATCAAGCAATCAATCGAATTGCCCAGGAGATAGGAAACACAGACCTGAACAGCAAGGTGACCAGTTATAATGTGAAGCCGGAAGGGCGAGAAACAGTCATGGACTTTGATGATTCTATGCCAGTAATCCGATTGAGAATTGGAAGCACAGAACTAACTGATGTACTGATAGATGGAGGCTTTGGAGTAAATATCATGACAGACCAATTAAGAAAGAAGCTTGGTCTAAGTAACATGAAACCAGCCCCATTTACAGTAACAATGGCAGATCAAAGGAGTGTACAGCTATTGGGATTGATAAGAGGAGTTAAGATACAAATACAAAAGATGATCTTTATGATCACAGTAACTGTGTTGAAGATGGATGAAGTCATGGAGGCTTACTCCTTATTATTGGGACGTCCGTGGCTGAAACAGGCCAGGGTATTCCATGACTGGAATTCTCAGTTTCTAACCGTGCATAATGGGATGCACGAGATACAAATTACCACTAAGAAATCTAGTAGATTACCTGCTACGAGAAGACCTCGAGGGGTCAGAGAGTATGACTGGAGAGGAGGACTGGATGAGGAGCAAGAAGCTACCCTATTTGCTGCACACCCAGAGTGGGAGCAGGTTGCAGAGATGCGGCTGGAAGGCCTAAGTTGGTTAAAAGGTATCTACTGTGGTGTAGTGTCAGCAACACCAATTAAAGAGGAAACCAGCAGTTACCCATCACATTTCTATGAAGAAAGAGAAGGAGAAATGGAAATCCTAGAGGAACCAGCCACTGTGAGTTTACAGGATGAAGTGGTGACTGGTTGGACAATCACAGCTGATGAGCAGGTGAGGGAAGTGAATGTGGGAACTAAAGAGGAACCAAGGATGGTGAAGGTAGGAGCTGATTTGGAGCCAGAATTCTTTGAAGAAGCTAAGAGTTTGTTCATCAAATACAGAGATGTATTTGCTTGGAGCTACGAGGATCTAAAAGGGATACCACCTGAGATCTGTCAGCATAAGATTGAACTGGAACCAGGATCAGTACCAATCAAGCAGGCAAGGTACAGAATGAATCCCAACTATGCACAGAAGGTTGGAGAAGAGATCAAGAAGTTGGCTGAGGCTAAGTTTATATACCCGATAGAGTATACAACTTGGTTGTCACCCATTGTGATAGTTCCCAAGAAGAATGGTAAACTAAGAGTTTGTGTGAACTACAAGAAGCTGAATGCTTGTACGAAGAAAGATCCTTTCCCTTTGCCATTCACAAGAGCAGTATTGGACACTGTGGCCGGCCATGAGATGTACTCATTCATGGATGGCTTCAGTGGTTATAATCAAGTGCAAGTGGCAGAAGAAGACCAAGGAAAGACAGCTTTCATCACAGACTGGGGTGCTTATGCATACAAAGTCATGCCCTTTGGACTTTGTAATGCACCAGCAACCTTTCAGAGAGTGATAAGTGAATCTTTTCATGAGTATCTGGATGATTTCATGCAGGTGTTCTTGGATGATTTCAGTGTGTACAGCTCTAAGAATGAGCACTTGCATAAATTGGAGTTATGTCTGGCCAGATGCAGGATGAGAGGTCTGGGCCTGAATCCAGAAAAGTGTACGTTCTGTGTGAACTCAGGGGTACTTCTGGGACACATTATGTGTAAGAGGGGACTTGTTGTGGATCCCAGGAAAACAGAGGCCATTAAAGCCTCTCCACCACCAGTGAATGTTAAGAGTCTAAGGAGATTCCTTGGGCAAACCAGTTATTACATAAGATTTGTCAGACGGTATGCACAGATAGCAGCACCATTGAGCAAACTTCTGAAGAAAGATGCAGTGTTTACATGGACAACTGAATGTCAACAGGCTTTTGAGGAACTTACATTGTCAGTAACAACTACACCTGTGCTGATTAATCCTCACTGGCAGGAAATATCTCATGTTCACTGTGATGCTTCTGGAGAAGCACTAGGAGCAGTGTTAGCCCAAAATGTTACAGGAAGGATAGATTCACCTGTGTACTATGCTAGCCGATTGATGAACAATGCCGAAAGAAATTATAGCACAACGGAAAGAGAAGCATTGGCAATGATCTATGCAGTGAAGAAATTCAGGCATTACCTGTTGGGCAAGAAGTTTGTGTTCTATGTGGATCACCAGGCTCTGATATACCTGGTAAACAAACCTCTGATAAGCGGAAGAATAACAAGATGGTTGATAATCTTGCACGAGTTTGAGTTCAAGGTTGTTTACAAGCCTGGGAGACTGCATCTTGTGGCGGATCACTTGTCACGGTTATCAACAGGAGAACCAGCCACGGGAGTAGATGATCAATTACCAGATGCGAGTCTATTTGCAGTGAAGGTGCAGGGAAGTGCAGATGACTGGTTAGATTGGCAGTGGCCAATCAGATACTACCTTGCTCATGGTCAGTGCCCACCAAGTTATGGAAAGGAGCAGAGAAAGAGAATTGTTATCAAGGCTCTACCTTACACTATGGTAGGGAGCAGAATGTATAAGCTAGGACCAGATGGAGTGCTGAAGCGATGCTTATACCACCATGAAGTTAATAAAGTTTTGGAGGAAGTTCATAAAGGAGTGGCTGGAGGTCATTTTGGAGAAGAGATTACCAGTAGGAAGATACTACATGCAGGTTACTGGTGGCCTACTTTGTTCAAAGATGTACACAAGTATTGTCAGAGTTGTGATGAATGTCAGAGGCTAGGACCTTTGCAGAGATCTGGGAAGATGGCTTTGCATCCTACAATGCCTACGGAACCATTTCAGAAATGGGGACTAGACTTTGTTGGACCAATTAACCCACCAGCCAAGAATACACAGAACATGTACATAAGTACAGCCACTGATTATACTACGAAGTGGGTGGAAGCTAAAGCTTTGAGGGACAACACAGCCAAGTCCACAGCAAGGTTCCTGTATGAGAACATACTTACACGATTTGGTTGTCCCTTGGAATTTATCAGTGATCAAGGAAGTCACTTCATTAATGAGACCATTGAATTATTGACTAAAGAGTTCATGATTGTGCATAGGAAGAGTACAACATACTACCCACAGGGTAATGGGCAGGCAGAGGCTACCAACAAAATACTATGTACTATCTTGGCTAAGATAGTCAATGCAAACAGAACGGATTGGGATACAAAGCTGCTGACAGCTTTGTGGTCATACAGGACTTCATATAAAGTCACCACTAAGTATACACCATTCCAATTAGTTTATGGTATGGAAGCTTTACTTCCAGTGGAATTCCTGTTACCTACCATGAGAACGGAATGGGGAAAGAGAATGGAATTGCAATATTCGATTAAGGTCAGGAAACATGAATTATACCATGTGGAAGAAGTACGTGCTGATGCAGCTGATAACATGACCAGAATTCAGATGAAGAGAAAGGAACAGTTTGATGAAGGCAAGATAAAGACTTTTAAGACGGGAGATTTAGTTCTCTGGTTGCGAAAGAAGGGAAAGATTAAAGCTTCTAAGCTTAAATCACCATGGAAAGGACCTTATGTCATACAGAAGATGTATGATAATAACACCGCCATGTTACAAACCATTAACAAAGAGATACTGGGAAGAGTCAATGCCAATAAGTTGAAGGGGTACAGTGGTATCCATGACAAACCATTGCAGCATGATTTGCATGTTGAAACGCAAAAGCAGTCACGGGCTGCGCCAGTGATACCAACATAGTATGGAGCACTTGTTGCTAGGCCGAGCGTATATGACCAGGGCGGGCAGTACAAGCGCGACACAGCCTATCACAGCCCAGCACAGCGCGACACAGCCTATCACA
Organism: Takakia lepidozioides; assembly: GCA_030704615.1. Lineage (NCBI taxonomy): Eukaryota > Viridiplantae > Streptophyta > Takakiopsida > Takakiales > Takakiaceae > Takakia > Takakia lepidozioides. The sequence continues at coordinate 1,923,068 of CM060732.1, read as the reverse complement.
GCCCAGCACGGCGCGACACAACATATCACAGCCCAGCACGGCGCAACACAGCCTATCACAGCCCATCACAACATGTCACAGCCTATCACAGCGTACCACAGTATTACACAGCCTGTCACAGCACAACACAGCCTATTAGGGTTACACAATCCATAGGATCAGTGACAGATGGACGTGGGTAAACATCCGGAGAGTGGCCAGCGGAAAAGTGGACAAAGGCACGTGTAGAAATGGACACGTGGACGCCAGGGCGAGACACACAGCCGGACATGGATTGCAAAGGCGACTGTCATCAAGGAAAAAGACAAAATTGGCCGTCAAAGTACCTACCCGACACATTAACTTATTATGGGCCCATTAATGCATACGGGGAAAGGGTAACAGAACCCTTTAAAAGTACCGAAAAGCGAAATCCATGTCACATGTGCTATCCTAGTGGACAGTCCAGAGTGGAAAATCCATGGAAGGAAATTAAATCTAAAATCCAGTCACAGCGGTTACAGTCCTTCATTCTATTCCACTGCAGGTGCTTCGTACCACGCTTGCAAGGCCAGTGCGCGACATCTCTTTGGGATTGAAGGGAATGCTGAGATTTACAAGAACCTCCTGATGGGTTTGGGTGGACACACTTCTCAAGTCCTTCCGAAGCCCCGTCCCGCTAATATTGATACAGAGGAGACTTCCGACAAGGAGCTGGACTCCGACTTTGCCTGTGAGTAAGTTCAACCTGTGGATGCTTGCATTGTTGTTTCAATATCGAGAATCACTGTCCTTGAGGCAAAGTTCACATGGCAAACATCCTCTTCGTTGGACTTGTGTATTGCATATTGTGTTTTGAATGGGTTTTTGTCGACATGTGCAGGAGTCCGCGTGCTTCCACTTGGCCTCCAGGGCTATCATACCTATTTGGACTTCTTTCCAGTCCTCCACGGTCTTGCGTGCTACCTGTCTATGCGGAGGCACTCGCAACAAGCATGACCGTTCATGGCACTCGGAGTCCACCCATCGACGGCCGTGGTAGAAGACGTGGTGTTGGGGCCAGAATCTTTGTGGATGACATAGAAGAAGAAGGAGAGGATGTGGCAGAGCCAACGGAGAGTTCAGACTCTCCAACACCATTGTAGTTGAGTTACATGAGTGAAGAAGAAACCCAAGGGTAAAACTTGGAGGATGAAAACAGAGAGAAGAAATTGGAAGAGGAAGAGTATGAAGAAGTAGAACCAACAGCTGAGGTTGAGACTACAACCAGGACATCCCAACCCGTTGGACCTGGATCAAGTGGATCACTTGGATCACAGGCCAACGAAGGTGTCGGCTCAGGGGGATCAGGCGGGCAGCCTGGATCTGGCTCTGGGGGGACAGGGAGTGTGGGAAGTAGTGCAACTGGAGCTGGGAATACTATGAATATCGTGGGGCCAGTAGCAGGGAGTGCTCAGGGGCCACCACTGGGTGGAAGATCCACCACAACTACAACAGGTCCTCAAGGACCAGCACCAGCAAGGGGGCCAGCATCTGTCAGTGGGCAGAAGGTAGGGCCACAAATGGCGTTACAACCAACACGGGCAAAACCACCTTTTCCAATAAATTCAGGAAAAGGGGATCCTGATGTACACATTAGCCAATTTGAGCACATGTGTATTGTGAACAATGAGAATGGCGATGATGCCAAGATGAGATTGTTTCCTTGTTCACTTATCAAGAAAGCAAGTGAATGGTATGCAAGATTCCCTGATAATCATTTCCTAACCTGGAATGGCTTGAATACAACATTCCGAAATAGGTTCAGGACAAGTAAAACTGAGGATGAAGTGTATGGAAGTTTACAACAGTTAAAGCAAAAGAAGCATGAAACTGTTGAGGAGTATATGGAAAAGATGGAATTGATGATGAAAAAGCTGGCTGCTGTACCAGCACCAGGTTTACAGAAGACTTGGTTTGTGAGTGGACTAAGACCAGAGTTGCAAAAGAAAGTGGATATGTTACCCCATAATACAGTGGAGGAGGCATTTGAAACTGCAAATAGAATTGAGCAATTGGGAATGCTCAGGAGAGAGAAAAGGGATGATGAGGACTCTGAGGATGAGTCAGATGAAGAAGAAGAGCAAGAACCAAAAAGGAAGAGTAAGATAAAGGAGAAGTTGAAGAGGGATAACTATGAGAAAAAATTAGAAGAAATTTTGAAGAATTATGCCACAGAGGCTGCAACACATTGGAGGAAGGGTGTTTGGTGTGCAAAGTGCCAAAATGAAGACCATACCACCACTGAATGCCACATGAAGGAGAAACACTGTACTATCTGTAAAATGGATAACTATTCTACTGAGAATTGTTACTACAACAAAAGGACAGCTGCAAGAGAACCTAGGCAAGTAAGGGTGCATCAAGTGCAGCCCCAGCCAAGAAGAAACAATGATCAGGACCACTATGGTAGGCCTGGTGGTTATAACAATGGCATGGAAGGGAGAGGTAATTCAAGAGGGAATTACCAAGGAAATTCCAGAGGCAACTATCAGGGTAATCCAAGGGGGAATTACCAGCCAGGGAATCAGGATTACAGAAACAATTCCAGAACAGACCAAGGGCGCGGACCTAATGGGGAAGAACTGTGTTACTATTGTAATCAGGCAGGCCATCGCAAGGCAGCCTGTCCATTCTGGATCAGACACCAGAATGAGATGAGAGCTCCTATGAATGAGGGGCCAGTTGTGGCAGCTCACATGGTTAGGCCATGTGTTGTACCAGAAGTAAGTACAATGATAGTTACGAGAAGCAAAGCCAAACTAATACCTCTAGTAGATGAGGAAGATGATGGTAATGAAGATGGCAGTGATGTGCCTGAAGATGATGAGGCTTGGAGAGATGAGAAGGAACTGCACAAAGAAGTGGCAGATACCATAAGGGAAATGCAGAAGAGTACTGATATTCATATGGCAGATTCCTCTGATTCTGAAAGAGAAGAAGAAGTGAGTGAGGATGAAGGGAAGAAAGAAGCTGCAGACATGCACAGTAATGAAGGGACTTTGGCTGAAGTAATATGCCAGTCCAAAGCGGAGATTACCATTGGACAGCTATTGGCTGTGGCACCTTATTGTAGACACAGGCTGTATCAAGCAATCAATCGAACTGCCCATGTGACAGGGAACACAGACCTGAACAGCAAGGTGACCAGTTATAATGTGAAGCCGGAAGGGCGAGAAACAGTCATGGACTTTGATGATTCTATGCCAGTAATCCGATTGAGAATTGGAAGCATAGAACTAACTGATGTACTGATAGATGGAGGCTCTGGAGTAAATATCATGACAGACCAATTAAGAAAGAAGCTTGGTCTAAGTAACATGAAACCAGCCCCAATTACAGTAACAATGGCAGATCAAAGGAGTGTACAGCCATTGGGATTGATAAGAAGAGTTAAGATACAAATACAAAAGATGATCTTTATGATCACAGTAACTGTGTTGAAGATTGATGAAGTCATGGAGGCTTACTCCTTATTATTGGGACGTCCGTGGCTGAAACAGGCCAGGGTATTCCATGACTGGAATTCTCAGTTACTAACCGTGCATAATGGGATGCACGAGATACAAATTACCACTAAGAAATCTAGTAGATTACCTGCTACGAGAAGACCTTGAAGGGTCAGAGAGTATGACTGGAGAGGAGGACTGGATGAGGAGCAAGAAGCTACCCTGTTCGCTGCACACCCAGAGTGGGAGCAGGTTGCAGAGATGTAGTTGGAAGGCCTAAGTTGTTTAAAAGGTATCTGCTGTGGTGTGGTGACAACAACACCAATTGAAGGTGAAACAAGCAGTTACCCACCACATTTCTATGAAGATAGAGAAGGAGAAATGGAAATCCTAGAGGAACCAGCCACTGTGAGTTTACAGGATGAAGTGGTGACTGGTTGGACAATCACAGCTGATGAGCAGGTGACAGAAGTGAATGTGGGAACTGAAGAGGAACCGAGGATGGTGAAGGTAGGGGCTGATTTGGAGCCAAAATTCTTTGAGGAAGCTAAGAGTTTGTTCATCAAATACAGAGATGTATTTGCTTGGAGCTACAAGGATCTAAAAGGGATATCACCTGAGATCTGTCAGCATAAGATTGAACTGGAACCAGGGTTAGTACCAATCAAGCAGGCAAGGTACATAATGAATCCCAACTATGCACAGAAGGTTGGAGAAGAGATCAAGAAGTTGGCTGAGGCTAAGTTTATATACCCGATAGAGTATACAACTTGGTTGTCACCCATTGTGATAGTTCCCAAGAAGAATGGTAAACTAAGAGTTTGTGTGAACTACAAGAAGTTGAATGCTTGCACGAAGAAAGATCCTTTCCCTTTGCCATTCATAGAAGCGGTATTGGACACTGTGGCAGGCCATGAGATGTACTCATTCATGGATGGCTTCAGTGGTTATAATCAAGTGTAAGTGGCAGAAGAAGACCAGGGAAAGACAACTTTCATCACAGACTGGGGTGCTTATGCATACAAAGTCATGCCTTTTGGACTTTGTAATGCACCAGCAACCTTTCAGAGAGTGATAAATGAATCTTTTCATGAGTATCTCGATGATTTCATGCAGGTGTTCTTGGATGATTTCAGTGTGTACAACTCTAAGAATGAGCACTTGCATAAATTAGAGTTATGTTTGGCCAGATGCAGGATGAGAGGTCTGGGCCTGAATCCGGAGAAGTGTACTTTCTGTGTGAACTCAGGGGTGCTTTTGGGACACATTGTGTGTAAGAGGGGACTTCTTGTGGATCCTAGGAAGACAGAGGCCATTAAAGCCTCTCCACCACCAGTAAATGTTAAGAGTCTAAGGAGATTCCTTGGACAAACAAGTTATTACAGAAGATTTGTCAAAAGGTATGCACAGATAGCAGCACCATTGAGCAAGCTTCTGAAGAAAGATGCAGTGTTTGCATGGACAGCTGAATGTCAACAGGCTTTTGAGGAACTTACATTGTCAGTAACAACTACACCTGTGCTGATTAACCCTCACTGGCATGGTAGTATTTCATGTTCACTGTGATGCCTCACGAGAAGCGTTGGGAGCGGTGTTAGCCCAAAATGTTACAGGAAATATAGATTCACCTGTGTACTATGCTAGCAGGTTGATGAACTGTGCTGAAAGGAACTGTAGCACAACTGAAAAAGAAGCACTGACAATGATTTATGCAGTCAAGAAATTCAGGCATTACCTATTGGGAAGAAAGTTTATGTGGATCACCAGGCTCTGATATATCTGGTGAACAAACCTTTGATAAGTGGAAGGATAGCAAGGTGGTTAATAATCTTGCACGAGTTTGAGTTCGAAGTTGTTTACAAGCCTAGCCGTTTGCATCTTGTGGCAGATCATTTGTCACGCCTAACAACAGGAGAGCCCGCCACAGGAGTAGACGACCAATTACCTGATGCGAGTTTATTTGCAATGGAGGTGCAAGGAAGTGCAGATGAATGGTTAGATTGGCAGTGGCCAATTAGATACTACTTTACTCATGGTCAGTGCCTACCTAGTTATGGTAAGGAGCAGAGGAAGAGAATCACTATCAAGGCTTTACCTTATACTATGGTAGGGGGCAGAATGTATAAGCTAGGACCTGATGGAGTACTTAAACGATGCTAGTACCACCATGAAGTAAATAAAGTCTTGGAGGAAGTTCATAAAGGAGTGGCTGGAGGTCATTTTGGAGAAGAGACTACCAGTAGGAAGATACTACTTGCAGGTTACTGGTGGCCTAATTTGTTCAAAGATGTACACAAGTATTGTCAGAGTTGTGATGAATGTCAGAGGCTAGGACCTTTGCAGAGATCTGGGAAGATGGCTTTGCATCCTACGATGCCTACTGAACCATTTCAGAAATGGGGACTAGACTTTGTTGGACCAATTAACCCACCGGCCAAGAATACACAGAACAAGTATATAATTACAGCCACTGATTATACTACGAAGTGGGTGGAAGCTAAAGCTCTGAGGGACAACACAGCCAAGTCCACAGCAAGGTTCCTGTCTGAGAACATACTTACACGATTTGGTTGTCCCTTGGAATTTATCAGTGACTAGGGAAGTCACTTCATTAATGAGACCATTGAACTATTGACTAAAGAGTTCATGATTGTGCACAATTTTCACATGAAAAAAACAATGACAAGGGGGGCTCAAACAGTGTACGTTGACGCACACTGTTTGAGCTGCCAGGTAAGTGTGGATTGAACTTGACAGAGACGCCCTATGTGGCCGGTTTTATCATGAAAAAAACAATGAGAAGGGGGGCTCAAACAGTGTGCGTTGACGCACACTGTTTGAGCTTCAAAATAGGGGTGGATTGAACAAGACAGAGAGGCTCTGTGTGCACGATTTTCACACCAAAAAACAAGGAAAAATGGGGGCTCAAACAATGTGCGTTGACGCACACTGTTTGAGCTGCCAGGTAAGTGTGGATTGAACCTGATAGAGATGCCCTTTGTGGCCGATTTTAACATGAAAAAAACAATGAGAAGGGGGGCTCAAACAGTGTGCATTGACGTGGGGAGGAGTTGTTGTTTTCATTATTGTGTTTGGATCCCCTCCACACCTGCATGCTTGATTATGCTCCATGCTAGTTTGGTTTGGGCGCTTGATTTTATAGGTGGTTGACTCGGGCTTGATCGCCGATCCAACCCTAGAGCATGCTGTCGATGGTGAGGCTGGGTTGATGACCAGTCAGACCATCTTTGTTTCTCCTGTGGTGAGGTTGGAGGTGATGACCAGCCAACCATAGGAGTGCCTGCGGTGGATGCATGTGCATGTGCAGGCTATGTTAGGAACCTAATATTCCAAACCATAAGCCGCATCAGGTTCTCTACCCGGTTACCTTGTGGAGAGGGGATTAGAGACAGGTTCATGACCGGTTGAGTGTCAATTTGTCAACACGGAGGTGCCACTAGTTGCTGGGGAAAGTGCCAATACGAGCACTAGCGATACTAGCGGGTATACGAGACGAGGTGTGCGATTTAGGCCACCTTCACCTCCTGTGTCTTCTACGGAAGGTTCTGATTCGGATTGTGAATCAGAAGGACTCACACCGGCGGTGCAAGTTGTTTCCTTGCCATTGTTGTGGGACACAATGGAGGAGATGTATGGAGTCACCAAGGGGCCACGAAGGTACTCGGGGGCGGTGGGCACCATTGAGTAGTATGATTTTATCCAAGAGTTTGATAGTTGGTGTGACTTGCAGCAAATGCGTAATCCACAACTGTTTATGCCTTTCATGGCATAGAAGGGGCTGATTCAGCACCTTGAGGGGCCGCCCATGGATGATTACAATGAGTTTAGGCGGGGGCACGATGTTGAGATCAAGGAGTGGAGGATGTACTGGTCACCCGACTATGTCTCTATCACTAAAGGCACTAGAGGCACAAGGGCAGCAGCCACACCGGTAGCTGCACCACCAGCAGCAGCTACAACAGTAGCTTCCACGAGCAGTAGTGGGACTACTGGTACAGCAACTACGACATCCACCCAAGCAACTGCTGCACCAGCACCAGTGGTGGTGCCTGCCTTCAACCTTGTTGTGGAGTTCTTCGAAGAGTTGAGAAGGAACTACCAAGGGGTGATGATAGATAAGTTGAGGAGCTTGCAAGAGTTCCAATGGAAGCCTACTGAAGTTTGAGGGAGGCTTTCACTCGCATGAGGCGCTTGATAAATGTAACCCAAGGGGTTATGGAGGCTCAGGCAGTCCAGTTCTGGTACGGGATATAGGACAAGGAGCTGAGGAGAAGGGTGTGGGATGCAACTCTCCTACAAGCGGCCCAACCCACCTTAGCAAATGTGTTTTTGCTGCCAGAGCGGATAGAGCTCAACATGGTGGAGGAACGAGTGATCATGGTGGGATTTGCTAAGGAGGCACCACGGGGTAGTGGTATTCCTAGCCAGCCACTACCTCAATGTGCTCAAGGCAACAAGGGGGCTCAGGTGAAGCCCAGGGAAGGGCAGAGAGGACCTCAGATGCAGGGGTCTCTCCCTTCATTTGCTAGCCAACAACGGGTGGATGTGGTGTGCTGGACATGTGGAGGACCCCATGTCAAGAAGGATTGCCCAGAGGGAGGCAATGGTGTAGCACCGGCACAGCCTGCACAGTTGTAGTGTGGGCATTGTGGCAAGTACAAGCATGGAGAGGCCTAGTGCTATGGTTTGCACCCTGAGTTGCGCCTAGGCCAGTTCCAAGGGAACAATGGTGGCCGGGGGCGAGGTGGAGCAGCCCAGAGAGGACGAGGTGGCCAGGCACGAGGTGCAGGCCAAGGGCAAGCTCAACATGGCTAAGGATGCGGAGGTCAGGGTGGTGACCAAGGCATGGCCAACCGGCTTCAGCAGCTAGAGTAGAGGCTCGCTACCATGGCCACAGCTCAGGTGTACCGGCTCTAAGGCCGGATGGTCCACCTCTCCCGGAGGTGACACATCCTCTGAATGAGTGTTGCCCTCAAGCAACTCTCCAGGCCAACTCACTGCAGCTGTGAACGTTGCCAGTGTCGGCATCTTGCCTCGCTGGGCAACCGCAACTCCTCCTATGAACATCACAGGGAGCTGCACACGCCAGCCCTCCCCTGACAGCCATCCAGGCCTAGATGAAGCTGACTCCTCCCAAAAATCCAGGGTGAAGCCTATGGGGTACAATACTGCCCCACCAACAAGGACATCGTATGAGACCGCATCTGTCACAATGGCCTTGGCTCTCATCACTGAGCCATCTGTAGCATGATCCGGATGTAGTATGATAGCCAACTCACGCCGTATCATGCCCCGAGCTTGCTCTGATCCTCCCAGAGATGTCTGTATCTGGAAAGGGCACGGCTCCATATCCACCTCCATGAGGCCCAAGCCTGCAATAGCAGCTCTGCCCAACATCAATGGCTGAGCTCCCGAGTCCAACAAGACTCGCAGTGGCCGGTACCTCTTGCCTGCCGGTCCTCTCAAAACAGAAAATGCCATCCTGGTTGTCTAACATGAGAACTCCAGGTGTCACCATGGCGCGCTCAATGGCTGGCCTAGCTGGCAGCTCCATCAACCTGACAACTGCGGCTTGCCATGGTGCCGCTGTGCCAGTCTTGACCCTCACATCCAAGGATCCCTCCGGCACTACACCTCCCCACTATCTCCGCAGAAGATGAAGTAACCTCCCCACTCTCACAGAGTGCCAGCCTGAACACCTCAGCTGGTCTTACCCCCGGCGTCGCAATCATGGTAGCCGAGAACAATGGAGCCTGGCACACAACTGTGGCCGCCCCCAGCAGCACACTAGCTGTCGTAGCCTTGGCAACACTAGGTAGTGGTGCTGCCCGTGTAGCTCTCCCCAATGACATAGTATTCTCCGCCTCGGTAACAGTCGGGCAAGAACTAGGTGTCATGGATGGCGTCGACACTGTCTCCGCCAATGTGAATGACTGAGGAAGCCTGGCCTGACGGCCTGCCTCCCCACGCTGTGGTTCCAACTCCACCTCCACACCCCGTGGCTCAGGAACTCGTGCCGCTCCTTGAGTCACTGCCGCAGCTGATTCCACTTGCACTAGTGGTGGTGCTGCCCCGCTCATAGTGGTAGTGGTAGTGCTGCTCGACACCAGTGGTAGTGGTGCCCCACCCACAGTGGTAGTGGTAGTGGTAGTGGTGCCTCACTAGTGGTAGTGGTGCCCCACCCATAGTGGTAGGGCACCCCTCACTAGTGGTAGTGCTGCCCCGCACATGAATCCCATGCCTCCTAAGTCTCCTCCCTCAAGAGCAGGTATGGCGGAGTTGTCTGCCATGGTTGCTCACACTCCATTGTGGGGCTCGAGCAAGGATTTGCAGCGGGTTGCTGATTGTCGGGTGCAACAAGCCTGGGTAGAGGCTTTTGTACCGTCAGGAGAGTTGAACAGTGCGGGGATTGCACCAAGACCACCTCAATTGTCACCATTGGATACCACATCGATCATGTGGCAGTGTCCGGATGAAGACATTTGCTTTCTAGACTTGTTTGGCGGGATCAGCACTGGATTGGCTGCTGTGCTACAGGCAAGTGTACGGGTACGACGTTACTTGTATGTGGAGAGGGATGAGACTGCACGATACGTCTCACTCCGTCATGTTGCTTAGTTGGTGCAGCAGTACCCTGAGTTGTTGCCGGTGTCTGCAGTTTGTGGATATCAGCAGGCCTTGCCAGCAGACATTTCGTTGCTGGGGGCACAAGATTTGGAGCGGGTTGGCTCCATTGATTTGGTAGTGGCAGGTTGGCCCTGCCAATGGCATTCATCAGCCGGGCATGGCAATGGATTGCGAGAATCGAGGTCGGGTCTGGTTTGGGAGATGGTGCAGTTTTTGCGCCACTTACAGCTTCATCAAGCTGTATCTCCAGCATACATCTTGGAGAATGTGCCACTGATGGGCGATTCTCGGGCCAGGGTGATGGCCAGTGTGCATCAAGTCCGGTCGTGGCTTGGGTCAGCAGTGTTGCTAGATGCAGCTGTAGTGGGGTCACGGGCTCATCGTCCATGGCTATGGTGGACTAACTTGATGCCACCCGCACTGCTCAAGTGTGCATTTGATGGGGTGCAGCGGCCAACACACCTCACAGTGGATAGCATCTTGGACACAGGGAGGCAGTCTCAGCGTGTGAGACACGACGACCGTTCGCCCTTGGCAGTGGTCAACAAGGTGGGTCAACCACGAGCAGCACTACCTACACTGCTCAGCTTCCCAACATGCTTTCCGGGATAGTGGACCTGGCCTCTTGTGGGATGCTCAGTTGCAGCAGTTAGTGGAAACTAATGCCGATGAGCGAGAGCGGGCTATGGGGTTTTCCACTGGGACCACGGCGGTGCCGTCTCTTTCTGAGGCATCACGTCGTCAGGTGTTGGGGCAAGTGATGGATCTCAATTGCTTGACCTGGATTATCAGCTTGGCTATGGCTGAGCAACGTAGAGTGCGGAGTGCACTTCCCTTGACGGTCTCTCTGCCTACCGAGACGGTACAGGCAGTGAGTGGGGGCGAGCCGGTGAGGACCACGGGGTGTAGACATCCATGGCACACGTGGGAGGTGCTCGAGGTTCAGAGGGAGTTGGCAGCCAAGGCGGCTGTGATGGATGAGGTTGGGGATTCTTCTCGGGTTTTCGGCCCCGAACTGGAAAAATGGCGCAATTTTTCCAGTTCGGGGCCAAAAATGGCTGAGTCCTAGATCTGACAGGGCGCGGAACTGGAAAAATGGCGCCGAATTTCCGGTTGCGGTTCCAGCCACCCTAGGGACTTAGCCATTTTCGGGGCCGAAAATGGCTAAGTCCCAGATCTGACTGGGCCCGGAACTGGAAAAATGGTGCCGAATTTCCAGTTGCGGTTCCAGCCACCCTAGGGACTTAGCCATTTTCGGGGCCGAAAATGGCTAAGTCCCAGATCTGACTGGGCCCAGAACTGGAAAAATGGCGCCGAATTTCCGATTTTGGTGCCAGTCAGATCTGGGACTTAGCCATTTTCGGCCCCGAACTGGTAAAATGGCGTTTTGTTTTTTTTGTTTTTTTTTTCGGCGCCATTTTTCCAGTTCGGGGCCGAAAATGGCTAAGTCCTAGATCTGACTAGCACCAAAATCGGAAATTCGGCGCCATTTTTCCAGTCATGCAGGTAATTCGAAGAGCGGATGGATGGAAATCCGGTGCCGGATTTCCATCCGCTAGGTAAGTCGGCGCGCAAAATTTCCGTCATGTAGGTAATTCGAAGAGCGGATGGATGGAAATCCGGTGCCGGATTTCCATCCTCCAGGTAAGTCGTCGCTGCAAATTTCTGTCATGCAGGTTACTTGTGAGCGGATGGATGGAAATCCGGCGCATGATTTCCATCCGCCAGGTACAAAATTTCCGTCATGCAGGTAATTCAAAGAGCGGATGGATGGAAATCCGGCGCCGGATTTCCATCCGCCAGCTAAGTCGGCGCGCAAAATTTCCGTCATGCAGGTAATTCGAAGAGCGGATGGATGGAAATCCGGCGCCGGATTTCCATCCGCCAGGTGGTCGGCGCGCAAAATTTGCATCATGCAGGTAATTCGGAGCGCGGATGGATGGAAATCCAGCGCCGGATTTCCATCCTCCAAGTAAGTCGGCACTGCAAATTTCCGTCATGCAGGTAATTCGAAGAGCGGATGGATGGAAATCCGGCGCCGGATTTCCATCCGCCAGCTAAGTCGGCTCGCCAAATTTCCGTCATGCAGGTAATACGAAGGGCGGATGGATGGAAATCCGGCGCCGGATTTCCATCCGCCAGCTAAGTCGGAGCGCGGCCGGATGGAAATCCGGCGCCGAATTTCCATCCTGTAGGTAACTCGGAGCGCCGAATTTCCATCAGGCAGGTAATTCGGAGGGCGGATGGATGGAAATCCGGCGCCGGATTTCCATCCGCCAGCTAAGTCGGAGCGCAGCCGGATGGAAATCCGGCGCCGAATTTCCATCTTGCAGGTAACTCGGAGCGCCGAATTTCCGTCTTGCAGGTAATTCGGAGAGCGGATGGATGGAAATCCGGTGCCGAATTTCCATCCTGCAGGTAATTTGGATCCCGGATGGACGGAAATCCGGCGCCGAATTTCCATCCAGCAGGTACCTTGGATCGCTGCTGGATGGAAATTTGACGCCGAATTACCATCCTGCAGGTAATTCTGAGCGTGGCCGCTAGGTTTTTGGTCTAAAAAGACACTAAACCTTTAGTTTTTTGGCTGAAGTCCACTTTCAGACACGTTTTTCACGGAATTCTTGACTGCTAGGGGGGAATCCGAACGGCCCCGGACGGAAATTCGGCGCCGTTTTTCCATCCTGGGAGGTTTTTATGTCGGCCTGTTTTCAGCCAGATCCCCTGACACGACTTTCTGTGGGGGGGCCCGGATGGAAATTCGGCGCTGAATTTCCATCCGGGGGATGCTCTCTGTCGGACAGGTGCTGGCCTCCCCGCCCGAAGCGACTTCATCCGGGCGTCCTCTGTTGGATATTCGGTGCCGAATTTCCGTCCGGGGGTTGTAATTTGACGGCCAGGTGCCGCCCTCTCCCCCCGAGCCGACTGCATCCGAACGGCCCCGGATGGAAATTCGGTGCCGTTTTTCCATCCGGGGAGGTTTTTATGTCGGCCACTTTTCGGCCTGACCCCCCGACAAGACTTCCTTTGTGGGGGCCCGGATGGATATTCGGCGCCGAATTTCCATCCGGGAGATGCTCTCTGTCGGACAGGTGCCGGCCTCTCCGCCCGAGGCGACTTCATCCGGGCGTCCCCTGTTGGATATTCGGTGCCGAATTTCCGTCCGGGGGTTGTAATGTAACGGCCAGGTGCCGACCTGTCCCCCCGAGCCGACTGCATCCGAACGGCCCTGGATGGAAATTCGGCGCTGTTTTTCCATTCGGGGAGGTTTTTATGTCGGCCAGTTTTCGGCCTGACCCGCCGACAGGACTTCCTTTGGGGGGGCCCGGACGGAAATTCGGCGCCGAATTTCCATCCGGGCGTCCCCTGTTGGATATTCGGTGCCAATTTTCCGTCCGGGGGTTGTAATGTGACGGCCAGGTGCCGGCCTCTCCCCCCGGACCGACTGCATCCGAATGGCCCCGGATGGAAATTCGGTGCCGTTTTTCCATCCGGGGAGGTTTTTATGTCGGCCAGTTTTCGGCCTAACTCCCCGACATGACTTCCTTTGGGGGCCCGGATGGAAATTCGGCTCTGAATTTCCATCCGGGGGATGTTCTCTGTCGGACAGGTGCCGGCCTCTCTGCCCGAGGCGACTTCAACTGGGCGGCCCCTGTTGGATATTCGGTGCCGAATTTCCATCCGGGGGTAGTAATGTGACGGCCCGGTGCCGGCTTCTCCCCTTCAGCTGACATCATCCGGATGGCCCCCCACTTTCTGACTGCATACCGTTGGCAGTTATTGCGCAAAGACCAGGGGCCGCATTCCGGAGACAAGGTTCATTAACACTCTTACTGTGGATTTTTGAGATAGTTGGCTCCTTGGATTTGGATCAGGCTTCGTCGCACGGACAAATCGGCACCGCATTCCTTCCCATCACTGCATCCCCCTTCTACCAGGGAGCTTGCCCGCACGCCATCCTGGCTGTCTTGTGTGCACATCTCCCATGGCGGAAAACCCGAGCGCTACAGTGTACTGCCCTCCTCACGAGCATAGAGCTTCATTTCCGTGCAGATGGGACATCTGCCGTGTGATGGAGAAATATCTGTGCGTTCGATACCACCTGAAACCGGGGTCGGTTTTTTTGGAGGAGGAAAAGAAGGACTCATACGACGTTGTTGTCGAGAGTATTGTTGTGCTCCACGATGATTTCGGCGATGGCAGGGAATGACGAGTTCCACCATCGGACAACGTCATATACAGGGCTGTTGGGGACTTCATTTGCCCGCCAAATGCACCTTCTATCCTGGCGCCTTCCACGAAACAATCCGCGAATCAGAGTGTGGGTACCTCAAAGAGAGAAGTCCGCAACGAAGTAAATCCAGAGCCGAACCCATCAATGAAGACGAGTGAGAACCGGGTTGTTCACAACCTGTCCGACTCAGACGAGGTCATGGAAGTTCCGAGATCGTCCTGGAGATCAGGCAAGTCCTCAATGGACGTCAGTGGACGAGGGAGTCATATTCCCAGCACGAGCACCGCAATTCGATCCATTCTTGAAATTCTGCGAGGGCTTCTCATGGAGGGACACTGCTCGGAGCTGGCCGGGCTGGACTACAGCAAGTTCGCAATTAAATCGGTTACATGCCTTCCCGCAGACGTCGACGATAATATCTTCTTTGAGTTCCCTCCTCGGGCGGCCTTGCGAGAGGGCCTTCGGGACACGCCATTGCTTCGAAGAGGCCAACATTTGGAATGAGATGTTCATACCCGTCCAGTGAGACGAAGACTAAGGAGGAGTTTGTGCAGCTCGTTCACGCTCAACGCATCGGCGTTGAGCGTGAACGAGCTGCACAAACTCCTCCTTAGGGATTCCAGAAATCATTGATGGGGCAAAGGGAATCCTCCATATGGATATTTTCAATTGCATTTTCATGTATCAGATTTTTTTTTGCAGTGTAATGAAATGCACCCCAAAACTCATGGAATGAGGCAATATTCCATTCAAATTGAGATCCAACAGAAGCAGTTGTGGGGCCATTTCTAGAAAAATGGCGCCGAATTTCTCTATTTTGGGCCGAAAACTGGCTAAGTCCCAACATGCACTGGTTTGGATGTGTCTGGAAAAATGGCGCCAAATTTCCAGTTACATGACCCAGAACTGCCCAACATCTGTGCAATCCCCTGCACACCATTTACCGAAATTCGGCGCCACATTTCCAAATTTTGGGCTTACACACCTGTCATGAGGGGACCGATAGCCGCGGAATTCGGCACCATTTTTCGCCAGAGAGACCTATTACCGCGAAATACGTCGCGGATTTTTCCGGTTACGGACCCTATTACCGCGAAATTCGGCGCCATTTTTGCACATGTCGCTGGGAATTGGCATGAGCGGAAGACGAAATATCATGAGCACAACTCTCAAAACTACATTTTTCCCTTCAAGGTGCCAAATAATATATTTGTTTTTTCTGACACATTGCATTAAATTAATGTTTTATAATGTTTTTTATTTTCGAAATTTGTACTTCTGCTCATGAAAACCGATTGTCTTGCTACTCCGCTCATGCCGCTCATGCTCATGAAATAGCTAACCTCTATGGCAATTCGACGGAGATACGTATGTGATTACCGGCCAGTAAATCGTCAGACCAAGTCCGATAAGTATGCCATGCCCATACCGGAGGAGATCTTTGATGCCATTGGGCATGCCAAGGTCTTTAGCACTCTGGACTTGCGGTCCGGATATCATCAGTTGCCGATCAAGGAGGCGGACAAGCAGAAGACGACATTCTGGGGGATCAATGAGCATGGGAAGGATTGTCTATATCAGTGGCGGTTCTCACCATTCGGGCTTAAGAACGTTCCTGCAGAGTTCCAGAGAGTCATGGACAGGATTCTAGGAGGGGTAGACTTTGCTCGGTGCTACATAGATGACCTCATCATCTTTAGTGCTACGGTGGAGGAGCATGAGAGACACCTTCATGTGGTGTTTGAGCGCTTGAGAGTGCACGGATTGAAATTACATCCGGGGAAGTGCAAGTTCTTCCACAACCAGATTGAGTATCTGGGTCACATGATATATCCTAGAGGATTGGGGGTGCAGCAGACTAAGGTAGAGGCCATTGCACAGATTCCACGCCCCACAGATGTGCGCCGAGTTTGAGCTTTCATGGGGTTGGCAAACTACTATAGACGGTTTGTCAAGGGATTTACTACTATTGCAAAGGCTCTAACCAAGCTGACCAAGGTAGACCAGGAGTGGCAATGGGAAGATGAACAAGAGCAAACTTTTCAGGAGCTCAAGGCGAGGTTGACCTCGGCGCCCATCTTGAGACGACCTATCAGGGCGCGTCCCTTTCAGCTGTATACAGATTGGAGCATGTTGGGGCTTGGAGCGGTGCTCACACAGGTGGATGATGAGGGAAGAGAGTTCGTAGTGGCTTATGCTAGCTGCTCGAACAACGCTGCAGAGTCTAAGTATAGCTCATATGAGGGGGAGTGCTTAGCTGCAGTGTGGGCCGTGGCACACTTCAGGTGCTATCTATACGACAATCTCTTCACTCTTGTCACGGATCACCAGCCACTCAAGTGGTTGATGGAGTCAGACAAGCTTACGGGGAAGCTTGCACGGTGGGCACTTATACTCCAGGAGTATGACTTTCAGGTTGTGCATTGACCGGGTTTGGTCAATAGGGATGCGGATGGATTGAGTTGCAATCCATGCACGAGCCAGTAGGATGACACTGGAGCTCGGTGGCATGGTGAGACGGACGAGGAGATGGTGCTGGGATGGCATGCATCTGCATTTTTGTATATCTTGGCATCGGGAGGTCAGGTTGGACCTACAACAGGGATGAATGTAGATGGAGTGTCTGAGGACCCTGAGGCTAGTGATGAGCCAGGTGGTGCCAGAGATATACATGAGGATTCGGTTGTGTTGGACTACCTCCGCACTGGAGACACGGCAGCTAGTGTGACTGCCAAGGAGAAGGATCGGATCCTACAACGAGCCAAGAGGTTCAAGTGGAGGGGATACATCTGCTTTGAGTGTGGGAGGATGGTCGGGTGAGGATCGTGCCTCACCCAACACAGCGTGCATGGTTAGTGCGGCATGCCCATGAGGAGTTGGGGCATTTTGGAGTGCGACGCACTTATAGTTTACTGCAGGGGCAGTATTGGTGGCGTGGTATGCACACAGAGGTGCAACAGTTTGTGGCTAGGTGCATGGTGTGTGACAGGGTGCGTGCTTCATTCAACGCCCCTACACCACTGTTGCATCCATTACCCATCATGGGATTGGGCTACAGGTGGAGTCTTGACTTTGCAGGGCCTTTGCCACTGACGATGCGTCACCACAAATATGTATTGGTGATGGTGGAGCACTTCTCAAAATGGATTGAGTTGGTTCCATTACCTGACAAGGCTGGTGAGGGGGCTGCGTATGCATTCCTAGATCGTGTGCTTAGCCGATTCGGTGCTCCAACTGACAATAGTACAGATTAACGTTTTTATGACTACGGGTGATATAAACCTTGGTTATCATGACTATATATGTGACTACAGAGTGACCAAACCCATTGTTGGATGAAATTTAATATATTTTAATCTAATGAAGTCATACATATTACTACATGACTAGGAGCCGCGGTCAAACATTGTTGACCAAGAACAAAGGCTTGGTTTATATAACTAGTAGTCATATGCACTACTACACGTCAACAAGTGCTACATAAGCTTATGACTAAATGACTACACCATTACTACACATTGATGACATGCCATAGAAGCTTATGACTACATGACTACATGGGTTTCACAGCTCTGTTTATATGACGACATCACTACACGTGGCATCTTAAGGCATATACATGAATGGGTTCATCCATTAGATGACCTCATCCATCTATATTTAATAAAGCACTGTGTCATTGGGATGACACAAAGTGCAAAAAATTCAAAAATTCAAAAAGTTTTTTTAGGGTTGCCCACGTTCAGCCGTGAACAGAGGGCTGGGACTTAGCCTCCTTTTGTCTCCCATGCTACGATCAGTTTTGTTTTCTTAGTATCGAGCCGAAGCAGCGACAACTTGTGTCATGGAATGCCATGATCGCATGATATGCAATACAGGGGTGTGGGATAGAGGCTTTGAGATCTATTCTTGAGCAAATGATGCACGAAGGGCGAGGATATGCACATTAGGGGCGTGGTATAGAGGCTTCGGAGACGTATGAGCAAATAATGCGGGAAGGGGTGAAGCCGGACCGGGTTGTGTTTGCAATGCGTGTGCGGGCATGGCAGCCCTGGAAAAGGGTAAAAGGTCCATGGTGCCATTGTCAAATTTGGAACTGTACCCAATGTCATTCTGGACAATACCCTCGGGGACATGTATGCCAAATGTGGCAGTATTGAGGATACAAATGGAGTGTTTGAGAATATGGCTGAACGAAATGTCGTGTCCTGGAGTGTGATGATCGCTGGATAATCCCCAGCATGGATGCGGGATGGAGGCATTGGAGACCTATGAGCAAACGATGCGGGAAGGGGTAAAGCCAGACCCGGTCACGTTCGTTTGTATATGCAATGCGTGTGCGAGCCTGGCAACCCTGGAAAAGGGCAAAGGTGACATCATCAGAGCTGGAATTGTACCCGACATCATTCTGAACAATACATTCATGGACATGTTGTCGAGCGGCTTTTACTCACCCATCCCTTCGCTATCCGAGGTGGAAACTCCAAGATAGAAGAGTTGGATATCTCTAAGCACTCAGCCCGCTCAGAACAATCAGTCATGACCTGCAGCTAGTGAATCATGGTTGTGCTTCCTATTTGTATTCCTTCTTGCCTTCATGTTATCAATTTACCTTACCGTGTATACTGAAGCATCAGATTGCTTCAGTATCTATTAAGTTCCAGTTAATCATGCATTCATTCCACAACTTCACTCATGTCACTCTACACAGTGTGTTTGTATCCAATAACTATCAGATTATGATTTATCAGGTATCAGGCCAATGCCATGGTGACTCTAATCTGCCCTACCGTATCACTACAGCTCTGCAGGTAATCAACATCTACTATTCATCTTTCCTCCTTCTTGCTCCCCGCCTGATCTCATCTCATGCATGACCCAGAAGCGCTCCCCGTGAAGTGTGTGTCCCCTTCTTTCCGTTGCCGCTCTCTTTATCTACCCGCAAGCTGTTCTAACCACCTAACTAATTAACCGTCATCCCTGAAGTAACACGTTCCTTCTGCAGATGTCGTTCCCTCACAGTCGTTCCCTGTCAATGATAACTGTTCCCCATGTACTGTGACAGGCTGTGTCAAGCTGTGCCGAGCTGTGACTGGCTGTGTAAGGCTGTGACGGGCTGTGTGAAACTGTGGCGGCTGTGACTGGCTGTGCGAAGCTGTGGCAGGCTGTGTCGGGCTGTGTTGGCTGTGTAACCCCCCTAAAGGCTGCTGCTGCCACCTCTAAGGCTCCTGTTGGTCTTAGTCTGCGCAAAAATTAAGGGTACCCCACAGAACCCGTAAAAGCGTCTAAGTCCCAAGCAGCCCTCTAACATTTACCCCTCCCCCTCTCAAAAAGCCGTGTCCTCACGGTTTACTGTTTGGGATTAGCAAACCTTTGTGAGCGAGCACCCTTCCGATGGTGAGAGTCTCGTGAAGGACTCCGTGTGCGAGCCCGAATCCTGTCACTGGTTGACGGAGATGATTGAGCACTACCTGGAAATGTCTGACCCTCCTTTGGCTGATAACGAGGTAACCTCTCAAGCATAGGAGATCCCCGTCATTTCTTCTCTGCCATCTGAAGTGCATAGTCATCTGCCATGTCAAAAGAGTCCGCTGAAGAAACAGTAGTATCAGAATCCTCGTCGCCCCTCAGGTGTTTTAACGGCCGAACTTTAAGTGGAATCCTGTGTGGCATACAATGTTGTCCAACCATATCTGGAAGTTTAAATTGTACAACTTGTTGTAAGCGCTGGCACGCAAAATTAGTGAACGTCCTGAACTCCTTATCTGTATAGGTAAGAGGTGTGTCAATGACTTGGGAACAGTGCAAGTATTTCCATGCCTCATGTCCCTTAAAGAAAATATCCTCAGGGCCAAATTTCTGTGTTGTCAAATTGTTCCAAGCCGAATGAAACCATGAACGAAGTTGGGAATCCTTCTGCATCATAACTTTTGCATCATATAGGTACATATGAGGTGGCACTGAAGGTAAGACCCAATGATCCCCACTGGAATAACTCAGAAATCGCGATTGCATCTTCTGCTGCTCAATGTGATAACGTGCCAGAAAACAAGCAGCATAGTATAATCCACAGCCCATGACAATACTTGATACCTCCTTGGTTTTGGTATAAATGTACCCATGTACAACTTGGAAGGCAATTAATTCCTTCAACATGGTACCTGCTTCAGACCAGTACCTCGCAAAGTGATGATCCTCAATGGGTCGATTGTTCGGAAGAACCTTAGTCCTAGTCGCCACTGGCAGCCAAATGCGCATGATCTGGTAGTAATGAGCCAACGACTGTGGCGGACTAAATTCCTTCCAAGCCAAATCCAACACAATGGGAATTTGATTGAAGGGCATAATCATAGCCTGACTGTACTCTCGTGCAGCAGGAGTCTTAGGTGGGTTAAAAGCAGCATCCCCCCATATCTCAGGCTGTGGTGTGGCTGTAGTAACAACAGGGTCAGCTACCTGCACAGTCACTTGCTGTGGTATTGGTACCACTGGCATCTCCTGCACCCCTTGCGAAGAAGACTGAAAAATTAGAGTTCTGGCATGTAAATAAGTAGCCATCAGCTGCTCATCAGGTACAAAGACTCTCTTGTCAATATTTGAACTTAGGTCATCCACCTGAGTCTGCAGGCCTTCTACATCCTCCTGTAGCTCCGCTATTCTACTATAGACATTGTCTATAGTAGTTGTGGCAATGTTCTGCATGTCGCGGCCCTTTGCCTTGAGGGCAGGGGGGGGTCGGGACACATGAGGGGTTGCCCCTGTGGTGGGGGCAGCGGCAGCGATAGGTATGGGGGCTGAAGCACCCTTGAGTGCCCAAGGCACCCAAGGAGGCGGAGGCGCTCACTAGGTGGAGCCCCGCACACTGGGTTGCGGTGGGGGTGGCTCCACAAGGGGTGGTGGTAGCTTAGCGGGACTTAGTGGGGGTGGCTTAGGACTCACCATGGGGGCGGAGACCTCGTGGTGGGAGTCGTGGGGAGTCTTGGGACTCATCACGGTCCATAGGGGCCGTGGTGAGTGGGCCAAGACTCACCGCGACTCATCACCGAGAGTCGAGGGTTTTCGTGGTGGCTCGCCATAAAATGGCATGGCTGGTTGTGAAACCCCCGCAGACAGCTACAGAAGTATATATAGGGAGTAGTAACCCCGAGAACGGTGCAAGCCCGTTGGTGACCAAAAACTAGTGAGTAAGCGAGCGAGCCGGAAAGCGACCAAAGAGTGGGGAGCTGTTCCGGACTGCCAACTACCAAAGGGAATTCCCGCTGGTTCCAAATCGGTGGAGGGTTCTTTGGGAGAGCAAAGGGGGACCGTTATGCCTCGGTGAGCAGCCGAAGCTCCAAGTTGGCCAAGCGGCCAGATTGGGAGTCAGGCGCGCGCATCAAAGCGAGTAACTATGACTTGAGGGGGAGCTTACCGAAGTGAGGTGCGCGACACTTGGTATCAGAGCGTAGAGTTCAGTACGCGATCGTCCTTGGGATTGGCCTCATCATGGGGTCGGGCAAGCCGAAGCAAAAGCGGAACGGCCCAAAAGATGATGACCCTGGTGAGCCCGATGGGGGCGACGTGTCACCGAGGCGGCCGTTTGAGGAAGCGACGCAGGTTTCTGAAAATGAGGCCGCTCAAGAGCGGGAGGAATCCGAGGAGTCGGAGGCCGAGGAATCCCTGAGAGCTCCGACAGACCAACCATGCCGGCAGCTTTTTGGGAAGGGTTGTTGGCGCAGTTTGGCGGGACGTTGAAAGACGTGTTGAAGGCGGCTAATGCCACTTCTGCTAAGGCAAAGTTTAAGGTGAAGCCTAAGGAACCCGGCACCTTCGAGGGCGTCCGAAATCGGAAGGCACTCAACACCTGGCTCTTGGAGCTAGAGCAGTACTTCCGGGCGGCCAAGTTGAGTGACGAGGATCGGGTGGAAGTGGCTCCCACCTATTTAAGGGGCTATGCTCAACAATGGTGGCAGAAACGCCTTCACGACCGAGGTCCAAGCCCGGAAACCTTGAACTGGAGTGGGTTCAAGGAATTGATGAAGAGACAGTTTGTGCCTCTCAACGCGTCCTGGCTTGCCCGGGACAAGATGAGGAATTTGAAGCAAACAGAAGACATTCGGGGGTATGTCCAGGCTTTCAATGTGCTGTTGCTCAAAGTCGCGGACATGGCAGAACATGAAATGGTCTTCAACTTTGTGGCGGGACTGGCTCCATGGGCCAGGCGGAAGTTGGAGGAGAAGCCACCCAAGACTTTGAACGAGGCAATTGAGACGGCTGAATGTTTCTCGGATGTCCCTAGGGGTGAGAGACAAGGCCGTACGGAGCTGAACCACAAGAAGACCCGGCGGGAAGGTGACTCCTTCCGACCGGAAAAGAAGTGGGATAGGCCACGCGGCGACAATGGCACGTGGAGATCGAAGGGAGGGCCTTCACACGTCAAGGCGGCACCCGGTGCTTCGAAAGGAAAAGCGGGTGGAGCGGCTTATGGCGGACAGAAGGCGACCTTTGATGGAGTGTGTTTCAATTGCGGGGAGCCCGGGCACATGGCCAAGAAGTGCACGAAACCTCGACAATTGAACATGACTCGGGCAACCACGGAACTGTCGGAAGATACCATCAGTCGCTTGGTGGAAGCGGTGGTCATCAGGACTTGCAAGGTAGGCAACTATTCTTGTGAGTTGTATCAGGAAACTGGCGCCCTGCGTAAAGGGAGTCAGTTATTGTTCGTGGATGGAATAATATCCGGAACTAATGTGTCGTTGTTGGTGGACATAGGAGCGTCGCACTCCTTCATGACGCCGGCGGCGGCGCGAAAGTTGGGACTCCCGACAAGCGACGTGGGGGCCTCTATTGAGGTGCGTTCTGCCAAAGGAGAACCACAGATGGCGACAAGGTTGGCGTTTGATGTTCCTCTTCAATTGGGGAGTTGGGAGGGACGTGAGAACTTCACCATCTGCGAGATCGATGGAGTGGATCTCATTTTGGGGATGACCTTTTTGAGCAAATCCGGAGCGGTCATAGATGGCCGCAAGAGAGTAGTCACGCTGCCATGTGGGAATGGTGGCGAGGTCTTACGAGTGTCGGAAACGCCCAAATCCGTGGGAGGGCGAATAAACATTCTATCAGCAAGGGAGTGGGCCGTGGAGGAGGCACACGAGCCCCAGTTTTTGCTTTACATTAGAGAAGTGAAAGGAGAAGGCGATGGGGAGCCCAGCCCAGATTGGATCAAGGGGATTTTGGAGAAATACCAGGATGTGATGCCGGAGGATTTACCAAGCGGCTTGCCACCGCGAAGAGGAGTTGACCACAAGATTGAGGTGATACCGGGATCGGAACCGCCTGCCAAGGCGCCCTACCGGTTGAGCCACAGAGAGTTGGTCGAGCTGAAGACTCAGCTCAAGGATCTAATGTCAAAGGGTACATCCGGCCGAGTAAGTCACCTTACGGAGCTCCGGTGCTATTTGCAGACAAGAAGGATGGGACGCTGCGGATGTGTGTCGATTACAGGGCTCTGAATAAGGTGACTATCAAAAACCGGTACCCTTTGCCAAGGATCGACGACCTCTTCGATCGGTTGGCAGGAGCAAAGTATTTCAGCCGGATCGACTTGCGCTCCGGCTATCACAAATTCGGGTGGCGGAAGGAGATGAGGAGAAGACCGCGTGCAGGACAAGGTATGGTTCATATGAGTTCTTGGTGATGCCTTTTGGGCTCACCAATGCACCTGCAACCTTTAGCACGCTGATGAACAGCCTTTTCCAGGAGTGGTTGGATGACTTTGTGATCGTGTACATCGACGACATCTTGGTGTACTCGAAAACAAAGGAGGAGCACCTGGAGCACCTCAAAAGGGTGTTCCAAAAGTTACGGGAAGGGAAGCTGTACGCCAAAGCTTCAAAGTGCGAATTCGGGGTCACGAAAGTGGAGTTCTTGGGGCATGTGATTACACAGGATGGGATCAAAATGGATGACAGAAAGGTGAGGGCGATCTTGGACTGGGAGCCTCCGACTTCGGTCCCGGGAGTGCGATCCTTCCTAGGACTCGCCTCCTATTACCGGAAGTATGTGAGAAATTTCGCCAAGATTGCGGGGCCGCTGTCAGACCTTCTGTGTAAATCTAAAGTCTGGGCATGGAACACCTTTTGTGGCCAAGCTTTTGCTGAATTGAAGCAGCGGATGGCGGAAGCTCCAGTCTTGAAAATCCCGGAGTTTGATCGTCCGTTCGAGATACATACAGATGCGTCGGACTTCGCGATTGGGGGTGTACTGATGCAAGATGGACGTCCACTGGCTTACGAAAGTAAGAAACTGAATGAAGTGGAGCGACGGTGGCCGACGCACGAGAAAGAGATGAAGGCGGTGGTGCACTGTCTTGAGCTTTGGCGCCACTATGTTGGTTCCAACCCAGTGAAGGTGTTCACGGACAATGTCACGGTGAAGTATTTTGCCACGCAGCCCAAGTTGTTCCCAAAACAACTTAGGTGGCAAGATACTTTGGCGGTGTTCGACGTGGATATCCAGTACAAACCGGGACGAGACAACGTGGTGGCCGATGCTTTAAGTAGAAAGCAGCAGCTCTTGTTGGTGTACAAGGGCGAGACGGCGCTCCAAATGAAGATCCGGAAGGCGTGCCGGAAGGATGAGCTGGCGAAGTCCGTGATGCAGGACTTGAGGATGGGGGTTAAATTGCAGTTCCACTTGCAAAATGGACTGCTCCGGTATAAGCAAAAACGTCTCTACGTGCCGAAGGGAGGGATCAGAGATAGCCTCTTGAGAGAATGCCATGATAGCCCGCTTGCGGGCCACGGCGGAGCCAAGCGCACTGCGGCACTCTTGAAGAAAGAGTATTTCTGGCCCAAACTGAGGGAGGAGGCAGAGGAGTATGTCAAGACATGCACCACATGCCAACAAAACCGGAGCGAGTACAAAAAACAAGCGGGGCTGTTACAACCCTTGCCGATTCCAGAGGGGACTTGGGAAAGCGTCTCGATGGATTTCATGACTGCTATGCCGCTGTCAAAAGGATTCGATGCAATCATGGTGGTGGTAGATAGGTTCAGTAAAATGGGCCATTTCATCCCCACCAAGGAGACGGCAACGGCGCAGGAGACAGGGCGACTTTACTTCGCCCACGTCTTAAAGCATCATGGAGTCCCGAAGGATATTGTCTCGGACCGCGATCCAAAGTTTACGAGTAAATTCTGGAGAGCACTTTGGAAGAAGATGGGGACGAGGCTGAAGATGAGCACCGCCTTCCGACCTACGACCGACGGCCAAACAGAAAGGGTGAATTCCGTAGTGAATCAGATCTTGCGGAATTACGTGTCGGCACACCAAACAGACTGGGTGGAACACTTAGACGCGGCAGAGTTCTGTTATAATAACACAGAACACTCCGCAACGGGAGTTTCCCCTTTCGTATTGGTCTATGGAAAAGCACCTCTGGTGCCGACAAGTTGGGCCGCCCAGGACGTCGAAGAACCGGCAGTAGCGGCGGTACTGGAAGAACGCGAGCGTTTGTTGAAGCTCGCAAAGTACAACATTGCCAAAGCTAGGAAATGGTATGAAAGGCAGGCGAATCGGAAGCGGAGGGAAGTGAAGTTTGAGGCAGGCACAGAGGTCTGGTTGAACATCAAGAATTTCCGACTACCTCCGGAAGTGAGTCCGAAGTTCGTACCTCCGTATGCGGGACCCTTTCGCATTCGGAAGGTTATGAATGAGGATGTGTATGAATTGGAGTTGCCGGCAAACAGTAAGGTGCACCCAGTATTCCATGTCTCCCTTTTGAAGCCTTACTTCAAAGATGAAGCGCGTCCGAATCGGCATCAAGTGTTGCGTCCGCCACCTATGCTGTTGGATCATGAAAATGAACCTGAGTACGAGGTGGAGGCAATACTTAAGTCGAGGAGGTTCAGGAACCGAGAAACGGAGTATCTCGTCAAATGGAAGGGCTATCATCATGTGGAGGCATCTTGGGTGCGTGCCTCAAAAATGGGAAACGCATCCAAGGCGGTTGCAGCTTTCGAAGGGTGACCTCAAAAGCGGAAGAAGCGTTGATGGGGACATCAACCTTGGAGCGTGGGGGAGGAAATGCATGCTTAGCCCGGCTTAGCTAGCTTAGGAATCCGATTGCAAAAACTTGTATTGTACAAAACGTGCTATAAATGAAATGGATTCCAAATGTTGTGCGTCCTATTTTGTTTGGAATGGTGATGCATGGTATGGTTGGCTAGTGTGTAGAATGCATGCTAGCTTATAAAAGTGGGAGGGGTTAATCGTGTGTTTGCGTAGTGCCGAAATCGGGTGACCCCCATTCGAGGGGCAAGGAAACTTGCGCCTTCTTTGGGAGTTCACGTGCTAGTGCGCACCTGGCGCGTGCGCGTACTATAACTGCGCTACCGAGGGGGTTGCCTTGTAGTGCGGGCTAACGCGGAAGCCACGTGCTTCTGTCCACGTACTATAATCGTGTAGCCTCGGGACGAAGTCGTAGTGCGGCTTCGGCGTGTTCCCGTACCTCAGGCCAACATTCCAAGGCGGACCCAATTGTAGTGATTGGGGTGCACGGTTGGTTCAAGGTTATCTTCCTAGTCAAAGAGGGTTCCAAGTGAACCCTTGCTCAAAGTGATGCCAAAAGCGGCATCATGAGCGGTCGCAAGCAATGTTGTTCCAGTAAGGCGATTCGATCCTCGGGGAGGATCGTTCCTTGGCCTTGAAGTAGGCCAAGAAGAGTGCACTGGGAGGAGCTTGAGAGGCTCCACCCTTCGCCGGGACTTGGAGGAAGTCGGCCGAACTAGCTAGTGGAGAGTAGAGTCAAGTGTGGGGTTTGGTTCTTTGCCATGGGATGCCATGGTACGGAAACAAACTCCTTGATGTGGGACGCCACAACTTGGATGTTCGTTTCTACAAAATGGACAAGTCGATGAGGACATCGACTCCCTGTTGGTAGGGGTGTGTGTCGCGGCCCTTTGCCTTGAGGGCAGGGGGGGGGTCGGGACACATGAGGGGTTGCCCCTGTGGTGGGGGCAGCGGCAGCGATAGGTATGGGGGGCTGAAGCACCCTTGAGTGTCCAAGGCACCCAAGGAGGCGGAGGCGCTCACTAGGTGGAGCCCCGCACACCGGGTTGCGGTGGGGGTGGCTCCACAAGGGGTGGTGGTAGCTTAGCGGGACTTAGTGGGGGTGGCTTAGGACTCACCATGGGGCGGAGACCTCGTGGTGGGAGTCGTGGGGAGTCTTGGGACTCATCACGGTCCATAGGGGCCGTGGTGAGTGGGCCAAGACTCACCGCGACTCATCACCGGGAGTCGAGGGTTTTCGTGGTGGCTCGCCATAAAATGGTATGGCTGGTTGTGAAACCCCCGCAGACAGCTACAGAAGTATATATAGGGAGTAGTAACCCCGAGAACGGTGCAAGCCCGTTGGTGACCAAAAACTAGTGAGTAAGCGAGCGAGCCGGAAAGCGACCAAAGAGTGGGGAGCTGTTCCGGACTGCCAACTACCAAAGGGAATTCCCGCTGGTTCCAAATCGGTGGAGGGTTCTTTGGGAGAGCAAAGGGGGACCGTTATGCCCCGGTGAGCAGCCGAAGCTCCAAGTTGGCCAAGCGGCCAGATTGGGAGTCAGACGTGCACATCAAAGCGAGTAACTATGACTTGAGGGGAGCTTACCGAAGTGAGGTGCGCGACACTGCACCTGCAGTTTGAGCTCATTCATCTCGCCCTGGGTGAGCTTCCGTGGTGCTTTGCCTTCCACCGGCCCTTGGGCTAACCAGACCTGCATAAGGTGGTTATCCACCAAGTCGTGTGTGGCACCCCTAAGAGTCTGCTCCTCTGTGAGCTTGTTCACATCTAACTGCTGCTATAAAGCCTCCATGCGCTTTGCATGAGGTTCAACCAAACTCGCATAGGCAGCAGCCAGATTATTGGCTTCCTTCCAAGCCTTGTTAGCCACAGAGAGTTCATTTCTATTGACCATGACTGTTTGTTGCAACTCCAAGATGTACCTCTCTTGGTCAGCCTCAACCTGTCTGTATTGCTTGAAAGTATTCTCATTGCGACAGATTGTATTCTTCATATCAACAATGAGTTTCGCCTGCTCGATTATCTCCGCCTCTGCCTTCATACATCTCTCCCCTTGCCTGTTAACTTCTAATGCAGTTTGCTCAAGAGTAGTTGTGAGTGTAGCACATTGTATGGTCATTCTCTCATGTACTGCCTGCAACTCCGTATGTAATGCATTCACTTCTTGCAACTTGCCCTCATGCTTCACCTGCATTTGGTATAATTGTTGCTTATGTGCTTCATGCAACTGGTCCTGCTCGAGGCCGGCTTCAATCAGATGTCCCTTGGCCAACTGCAAAGCAGCCTTTGTGTCCTCTAACTCTTGCTATAACTTGAGATTGACCTCCTCATCTACCTTTTTAGGGGGGCTGCTATTTCATGAGCGGCATGAGCATGAGCGGAAAAAAAAAAAGCATGAGCAGACCATTGTGAGTCCACGGAAATAGGGTTAGGAGGCACGGAAATAGGGTCATGTGAAGTTGGAATGTGGCACCAGTGGACTTGAAATGCAACATTTTATTGCAAATTTTGTGGCAAGCCACGTCTATACAAGTGTGTTCTAACTGTCATAGCCGGAATGGGCACTACTCTCCTACACCCTCCGAGGAACTTGCCCCACCTTCTTCCTCATCCCCCTCATCCCCCTCATCCTCCGAGCTCTGTGATGCATCAGTTCCACTATGCCTCTCAAAAATCCCGTCCTCTCCTTGGGGGACTGTCCACCTCACCTCCTGGGAATCTTCTGCGTCTTCTCCCCCACTTTCCTCAGCAGAATCCAACACAAATCTACGAGCCCGACGGGCTCTAATAGCTGCTGCCTCCTCCCTCATCTTCATTTTCTTGAGGCTTGCCTCGTCTAAAATCTGCTGTACACGACTACGTTCGGAACACCTCCTAACGGACACCGAAGCAAGCCGGGCAGCATAAGTAGGAAGGATGTACTCCCTTTCTGGACTAGGCATGAAATCCCCCCTGGCAAAAAAAGGCACGTTCCTCCTGCCCATGAACTCCGGTGTAGACGTCCCTCCGGCAGTACTTGGCATCCTACAGTAAGAACAAATCCACTTGAAGAATGTCAATACCAGCACAACCAGAAAGGGTTTTCAATGAAATAAGAGAGCGGAGGGAGGTGCCTCACAAAATCTGGAGGCAACTTACAATGCCACCACTCACTCGTAAACCGGGGGCTCCTCGGCCTCGATCCCAACTTCCTCCCCCTGCTCCTTCTCGGATTTTTCCTCATCCTCCGAGGATGCCTCTTCCTCTTTCGGCAGACGTTCAGCCGCTGCAAGTTCCGAGTTGTGGAGGGCAGTATCTGGCTCGAAGGCGAACACATGCCTGTCGGACAACGTCCCTGCCCACATTGAAGCACCTGAGGAACAAAGCGGGCGGTTAATAGCTTGCGGCATGCAATTGCAATGGGGCCAGGGGACAAACTGAGCACGTGAAGGCTTACCCGTGCCGCATGTGAGGTCCAGAATCCGCCCTTGGACATCCGAGCACGTCTCCATGAGGAGGTTTGCTATTTCATGAGCATGAGCGGCATGAGCGGCATGAGCGGCATGAGCAGAGTAGTAACACAATCGGTTTTCATGAGCAGAAGTACAAATTTCGAAAATAAAAAACAATAAAAAACAATAAAAAACAATAATTTAATGCAATGTGTCAGAAAAAACAAATATATTATTCGGCCCCTTGAAGGGAAAATTGCACTTTTGACAGTTGTGCTCATGATATTTTGTCTTCCGCTCATGCCAATTCCTAGCGACATGTGCAAATATGGCGCCGAATTTCGCGGTAATAGGGTCCGTAACCTGAAAAAACGGCGACGTATTTCGCGGCAATAGGTCTCTCTGGCGAAAAATGGTGCCGAATTCCGCGGCTATAGGTCCCCTCATGACAGGTAATTCGGCGCCATTTTTCCAGTGCATGTTCGGACTTAGCCAGTTTTCGGCCCAAAAAAGAGAAATTCGGCGCCATTTTTCCAGACACGGTACCAGTGCATGTTGGGACTTAGCCAGTTTTCGGCCCCAAAAAGAGAAATTCGGCGCCATTTTCCCAAACACAGGTACCAGTGCATGTTGGGACTTAGCGAGTTTTCGGCCCCAAAAAGAGAAATTCGGCGCCATTTTTCCAGAAATGGCCCCAGAACTGCTTCTGTTGGATCTCAGTTTGAATGGAATATTGCCTCATTCCAGGAGTTTTGGGGTGCATTTCATTACACTGCAAAAAAAAAGTCTGATACAGCAAAATGCATTTGAAAATATCCATATGGAGGATTCCGTTTGCCCCATCAATGATTTCTGGAATCCCTAAGAAGGAGTTTGTGCAGCTCGTTCACGCTCAACGCCGGTGCATGAATAAAGTCATCAATAGTCACGTTCATCCTCAACCTCTTCAGGTAAATGTAATACAGATGCTTGCACGGATAATACTTCGAACCCTTCTTTGCTTCCATCAACGAGAAGTCCGTACAGTTGCAAGTCGGCTCCACTCCAATCGTAATTGTGTATACATCGTCGCGTACAGCCGAGCCGGCCGTTGCCATCCGATACACACGCCCAAGGCCGGGTGGGGGTACGTCCACGGAGCTCTGAATAGTGCAAGCCATCCCAAGAGCATTGGCAATCCGAGTCTCATTCAACTTGTTGGGAGGGTGTCGTCTCTTCACTCTTCCGAATCGCATTGTGGGATGTGCAGAATTGTCCAATCCGTCTCTACTGGACCGAGCAGTATGCAATGGCTGGGTCTGAGGAACCGGAAATGCGTGGGCCGGGATGTCTGTGCGTTGCACCATTCGAAATCCTGCTGCAGATAGAGCATCCGCCTCATTCTGAGAGAGGCTGCAACCCGGTGCAACAGGCCAGACGCCCGGAGGCTCCGGCATTCCCTGAATCCCGTACTTGGGCTTGCCAAATACACAGGTCATTATGTCGTGCCTACAGAACCAAAATGTCTGCGTTGTGGCGTGAGCAAATGTGGGAGTCAAAAATCTGCCGCTGAAACAAGGTGCAGGTACAGCACCGTGTGGGTTCCTCCGAATCATCTCACCACAGCGTGCTCTCGTATCCACCCGGATGGCGCAACACTTCCCTCGAAATGCCGGCAATGTCCTCGCAATTCTCCACTGTGACTCCGACACTCTTGTCTCCACAATGGGAATGTTGTATTGCTTTACTACAGATGGCTCGTTATGTTGCCGGGGCACGCGCCCTGTGCTCAAAGGAGATGGCGATCTTGAACGTGCAGGACTTCCGGTGCTCGACGAGACCTCCTCGGACAACATCACCGGACCACGAGGGAGCGTGCGAATATTCTTGTCAGCTCGCCATGAATCCTCTTCTCCGCCAGGTGCCTCGTCAAGTCTTCGTCTCACTGGACGGGTATGAACATCTCCTTCCAAATGTTGGCCTCTTCGCAGCAATGGCGTGTCCCGAAGGCCCTCTCGCAAGGCCGCCGCCCACTTCCGAGGATTCTTCGATCTGGAGGCAGTCCGCATCAGCATTTCCTGCCTGTCCGGCCCCAAGCCCCACTGTTTCCCTTTCAAGAACTCGTTGTACCTGCATTGCTGCATAATTGACCTCACAATGTCCTCCGTTGTGGCAGTGAGGATGTCCACCAGATGCGCCGCAGAGGAGGCACGCCAGGAAGAGTGCACTGATTCGGCCATGTTTGTCGTGGGCATGTCGGTGTCGGAGTCGAGACACATTTCCTGCACAAGCACATGTTGAGGTTACAAGCAAGTTACAAATATGGCCAAGAATAATATCCAACGGGACGCGAATTCGTGCAACTCACCTCCCGCATATAGTCGCCGAACTGGAGGAAACGATAATGCCACCATGCTAGCCAACTGACCATTGCTCCTTCGTCTGATTTCCTTACAGCACCTGACGATGTCCACCAAGCCCGTATGCATGCAAACTGTGTCTCTGCATCATCCAAGGTGGGAGCGCGCTTCCACGCAAGGCACATGGAACGGTGCTCCTCTCTGAAATCTGGCGCCACGAGCCTGGTTGTGTACTGCGAAAGGCTCTGCAGAAAGTGGAACCCACAAGATCTCTCCTCGCCTTCCATGGGAACATTGGGGTCTTGCCCGTACACCCTTCGGATGGCAGCCCAATTTGCTTGTGCGTTGTCCGCCATGAAACCACGGAAATTGGGAGGGGGCAATCCCGCCTTGGCCATCTGTTCGTTTATTCCCTGCCAAAGAAGCATCTCCGATTGTGTGTCCTCTCCTTTCATCTCACAAATAGCAATTGTCATTAGCATCCTGCAGTGGGTGTCGTAGACATGTGCACCCATTGTCACCCACTGGTGATTTGTAATTCGCTTGATATGGTCGAACATGACCCAACTGTTTGACAAGTTCCCACTCGTCATCCTGTCGACCAGTTCGACGCCACTGCCAGGTCCACACGTGGACATTTTGAATACGAAACAACGATCTGCCTCAGTCCCTTGTCCTGGAAACCTACTTCCATGAATGTAGTCATATCCACATCGTCGCTTCACCTCCAGAATGGAGTGCATATCCGAGCCACGCCCAATTTTCTGTTTGCAAGAGACAATGTGGTTTCGGACATTCGGTGAACATACGTGGGACACCGACTCGAGCAATGCCTCCATTTCCTTCTCGTCGAGAGGAACTCTATCCGAGCCGTCTTCCGACATAATTCTGGCCAATGCCATCTTATGGGCGGCTTGGAGCTGTATCTGTTTGGGTTTGGCACCCGGTCTCAACTTAACCTCCTCCTGAACGAGCTGCTCTGCTTCGTGGGCAGCCTCCCGCGAGTTCCCCCTCGCCAATTTGTGACAATGGGAACCAACGTGTATGCAAGCTCGGGTGAGGTCAGGGAAACGGTGCAACACATAGAACTGCTTGGCATTACAAACAGACATGCAGTGTGGTGGTTCTTTGCAATGCGCACACTTAAATGTGGAGTTCGGAACCTTCTCCTGAGCTCGAAATGGTTGGTGAGCTGTGCCTGTCCAATCGGTCTCGTTCCTGTGACCTCTGGATTTAAAGTGGAAGCAAGTTGGGGAGAAACACCGCAACGCGCCCGCACAAACAACGTAGCGCACCCGCACACCATCAAGCATCTTCATGCTGGTGGTTTTGTAACGCACCAAGGATGACCGTCATGTTTTCTATCCATATCTGTCAACATTCCGGACGCCCTCGAGTAGTCCGCCCGAGGAGGAACTCAAAGAAGACATTACCGTCGACGTCGGCGGGAAGGCATGTAACCGATTTAATTGCGAACTTGCTGTAGTCCAGCCCGGCCAGCTCCGACCGGGTGTCCCTCCAGGTGAAGCCCTCGCAGAATTTCTAGAATAGATCGAACTGCGGTGCTCGTGCTGGGAATATGACTCCCTCCTCCACTGACGTCCATTGAGGACTTGCCTGATCTCCAGGACGACCTCGGAACTTCCATGACCTCGTCTGAGTCGGACAGGTTGTGAACAACCCAGTTCTCGGTCGTCTTCATGGATGGGTTCGGCTCTGGATTTACTTCGTTGCGGACTTCTCTCTTTGAGGTACCCACTCTCTGATTCGCGGATTGTTTCGTGGAAGGCGCCAGATAGACGGTGCATTTGGCGGGCAAATGAAGTCCCCAACAGCCCTGTATATGACGCTGTCCGATGGTGGAAACTCGCCATTCCCTGCCATCGCCGAAATCATCGTGGAGCACAACAATACTCTCGACAACAAGGCCGTTTGAGTCCTTCCTTTCCTCCTCCAAAAAAACCGACCCCGGTTTCAGGTGGTATCGAACGCACAGATATTTCTCCATCACCCGGCAGGTGTCCCCTCTGCACGGGAAATGAAGCTCTATGCTCGTGAGGAGGGCAGTACACTGTAGCGCTCGGGTTTTCCGCCATGAGATGTGCACACAAGACTGCCAGGATGGCGTGCGGGGAAGCTCCCTGGTAGAAGGGGGTGCAGCGATGGGAATGAATGCGATGCCGATTTGTCCGAGCGACGAAGCCTGATCCAAATCCAGGGAGCCAACTATCTCAAAAATCCACAGTCAGAGTGTTAATGAACCTTGTCTCCGGAATGCGGCCCTCGTCTTTGCGCAATAACTGCCAACGGTATGCAGTCAGAAAGTGGGGGGCCGTCCGGATGATGACGGCTGAAGGGGATAAGCCGGCACCGTGCCGTCACATTACTACCCCCGAATGGAAATTCGGCACCCAACATCCAACAGAGGAAGCCCGGATGAAAGTCGCCTCGGGCGCAGAGGCCGGAGTGTGTGCGACAGATAACATCTTCTGGATGGAGATTCGGCGCCGAATTTCCATCCGGTCCCCCAAAGGGAGTCGTGTCGGGGGGTCAGGCCGAAAAACTGGACGGATCAAAAACATCCCCAGATGGAAAAACGGCGCCGAATTTCCATCCGGGGCGATTCGGATGCAGTCGGGGAGGGGGGAGTGGCCTGCAGTTGGCTGTCACATTTCAACCCCCGGACGGAAATTCGGCAACGAATATCGAACAGGGGACGACCCGGATGAAGTAGCCTGGGGCACAGAGGCTCGGCCAGTGTGCGACAGAGAAAATCCCCTGGCCGGGCCATTCGGCGCCGAATTTCCATCCGGGGACCCCCCAAAGGAAGTGTTGTCGGTCGTGTCAGAGAGCAAAAACTGCCGACATTAAAAACCTCCACAGCTGAGAAAAACGGCAGCCGAATTTCATCGGGGCCGTCCATGGAAGGTCGGGGAGGGGGAGAGGTCGGAACCTGGCAGTCATATTTCAAACCCCCGGGACGGAAATTCGGCACCGAATATCCAACAGAGCGGCGGAGAGGCGGGCACCTCTCCGACAGAGACCATCCCCCGGATGGAGATTCGGCGCCGAATTTCCATCCAGCAGGTAAAATGGAATCTCGGATGGATGGAGATTCGGCGCCGAATTTCCATCCAGCAGGTAAGTCGGATCGGTGCCATATGGATATTCGGCGCCGAATTTCCATCCTGCAGGTAATTCGAATCGTGGATGAATGGAAATTCGGCGCCGAATTTCCATCCAGCAGGTAAGTCGGATCGTGCGGATCTGGATGGATATCGGCGCCGAATTTCCATCCTGCAGGTAATTCGAATCGTGGATGAAGAAATTCGGCGCCGAATTTCCATCCGCAGGTAAGTCGGATCGTCGGTGCCATATGGATATTCGGCGCCGAATTCCATCCTGCAGGTAATTCGAATCGTGGATGAATGGAAATTCGCGCCGAATTTCCATCCAGCAGGTAAGTCGGATCGGTGCCATATGGATATTCGGCGCCGAATTTCCATCCTGCAGGTAATTCGAATCATGGATGAACGGAAATTCGGCGCCGAATTTCCATCCAGCAGGTAAGTCGGATCGGTGCCATATGGATATTCGGCGCCGAATTTCCATCCTGCAGGTAATTCGAATCATGGATGAACGGAAATTCGGCGCCGAATTTCCATCCAGCAGGTAAGTCGGATCGGTGCCATATGGATATTCGGCGCCGAATTTCCATCCTGCAGGTAATTCGAATCATGGATGAATGGAAATTCGGCGCCGAATTTCCATCCAGCAGGTAAGTCGGATCGGTGCCATATGGATATTCGGCGCCGAATTTCCATCCTGCAGGTAATTCGAATCGTGGATGAATGGAAATTCGGCGCCGAATTTCCATCCAGCAGGTAAGTCGGATCGTGCCATATGGATATTCGGCGCCGAATTTCCATCCTGCAGGTAATTCGAATCATGGATGAATGGAAATTCGGCGCCGAATTTCCATCCAGCAGGTAAGTCGGATCGGTGCCATATGGATATTCGGCGCCGAATTTCCATCCTGCAGGTAATTCGAATCATGGATGAATGGAAATTCGGCGCCGAATTTCCATCCAGCAGGTAAGTCGGATCGGTGCCATATGGATATTCGGCGCCGAATTTCCATCCTGCAGGTATTCGAATCGTGGATGAATGGAAATTCGCGCCGAATTTCCATCCAGCAGGTAAGTCGGATCAGTGCCGTATGGATATTCGGCGCCGGATTTCCACTCGCCATTATTTTTGAGCGAGGAATTACCTTCGTGCAGGTAATTCCCATATAAGATTACCTTCGTGCAGGTAATTCGCATACAAGAATTACCTTTGTGCAGGTAATTTCCAGATGACAATTACCTTCCTGCAGGTAATTCCAATCGATGTTTATTCTCGTCCAGAATTACCTGCACAAGGTAATTCTCATCTGGAAATTACCTGCATGAAGGTAATTCTTGTTGTGAATTACCTGCACGAAGGTAATTCTTATATGGGAATTACCTGCACGGAGGTAATTCCTCGCTCAGAAATAAATGGCGAATCGAAATTCGGCGCCGAATATCCATATGGCACCGATCCGACTTACCTGCAGGATGGAAATTCGGCGCCGAATTACCTGCTTGAAGGAAATTTGGCGAACCGCCCTACCTGCGCGGATGGAATTCGGCGCCGGATTTCCATCCGCGCGCATCCGAATTACCTGCTTGAAGGAAATTTGGCGCACCGCCCTACCTGCGCGGATGGAAATTCGGCGCCGGATTTCCATCCGGGCGCATCCGAATTACCTGCGCGGATGGAAATTCGGCGCCGGATTTCCATCCGCGCGCATCCGAATTACCTGCTTGAAGGAAATTTGGCGCACCGCCATCCTACGCGGATGGAAATTCGGCGCCGGATTTCCATCCGGGCGCATCCGAATTACCTGCGCGGATGGAAATTCGGCGCCGGATTTCCATCCGCGCGCATCCGAATTACCTGCTTGAAGGAAATTTGGCGCACCGCCCTACCTGCGCGGATGGAAATTCGGCGCCGGATTTCCATCCGGGCGCATCCGAATTACCTGCTTGAAGGAAATTTGGCGCACCGCCCTACCTGCGCGGATGGAAATTCGGCGCCGGATTTCCATCCGGGCGCATCCGAATTACCTGCTTGAAGGAAATTTGGCGAACCGCCCTACCTACGCGGATGGAAATTCGGCGCCGGATTTCCATCCGCGCGCATCCGAATTACCTGCGCGGATGGAAATTCGGCGCCGGATTTCCATCCGCGCGCTTCCGAATTACCTGCGTGAGGGAAATTCCGGGACTGTTTTCGTCTATTTTCTTCCGACATGGAGGGCTTCATCCGACATTTAATTGCGCAGTTGGGCAATAAATGTCGACGGCCGTCGCTTATTATTCGGGCTGGCGACGCATGGCTTCCTGGACACGTACCCTAAATCTCATGCTATACTTGGCTTAACATGGTATTCCAGGCATGTACCCCAAAAAAGGAGATCTTTTTGGCTGGGACTTATGCCGCCTGAAGGGCGTGGCTCTCCTGAGAGAGACCTCAGATCCAGACCGCGGCGGAAGTTGAAAGCTCTGTACTACGGACGACGGCCAATCTCTCGCATGGCCAAACTGAAGCTCCAGCAGGAGATTCCAGTGTCTTGCTCACAACCTGCGCCAACTGAAGCCGAGTACTCTCAGGCAAGCCACTTCTGCTTTCGGTTTGTTCGATTTCTTTTTTGCTTTCGCTTCGTTACCTCGCTTTGTTTCTGCATCTTCATCCTGGCTTTGCTTTATGAGTGAACTTTAGATAGTTGACTGAACCTTAGATTGTTTGCAATGCGTGTGCAAATCCGGCAGCTCTGGAGAAGGCTGCTTGTGCATGTCATTCTTAGGCAATGGTTGCATTTGTTTTCATTGTTGTTGCATGGCTCTCCATACTTCCTAAACTTGTTATGTTTTCATTTTTGCTACATGATTGCTGCTATGGTGGTTGCGCTGCTGCTTTTTGCACCACTGTTGGTGTTCACGATTTTTGTCAATCACAGAGTGACGACGAGCCCGGCACGCTGGTGGTATCATCGACAGCTCCAACTCATCGCATGTTTGAATCGCCCAACTTGGGGCGAGAGGGCAAACTTAAATCTTTTGTTGGTGGACGGGAGGACTTGCAACGAGATTACGATAGAGTAGGCATTGGGGAGGTTGGTGCAGGCGGCATGGCAGGTGAAGGGCGTGAGGACATGAGGACAGCAGATCCGGCAATGGAGGTTGTTCATGCACATGCAGTAGGGCCCCCCACGCAAAGAAAAAGAAGAAAGCTAAGCACATGCAATCCCCGGCGAGAGAGCAGTCACGGGCTGCGGAGGGGGGAGTGAGCAGTGCGCGCGAGGGTGTCAGTTCGCCTCAATCAAAGGTGGTCGTCCTGGAGGGCTCCCCTGTTGCTAGCCCTAGTAAGAAACAGAAAGCCCGTGAGAGGGCAAAAGAGAGGGCAAAAGAACAGACGAGACAGAATGCTAGCAAGGAGGAAAGACAAAAGGCAGCTGAAGAGGCCCGGGGTGCCCAAATGACAGATGCCAATGTAAGCGAGGGACACACAGAGACGGTGGATCCCTACAAGACACCACAGAGAGGCAGTAGCACACCGGTTAGACCATCGCGGGCAAGTGCAGCCCCCGCAATTACCCATACGGTGGAGAGTGGAGGAGAGGAAAGAACACCTGAAAGAGCACCGATTGTGCAAGTTCGAGGTGAAGCCAGGGAGAGGGCAGTAGAGACGACGAGAGTGCTGGAGGTGGTTTCGCAGGTGGCTGACCCTGTTGAGGAGGACGACATGGATGTTTCTGACCAGGATGACATTCTCCCGGACATCCCCAGGCCCCAAACCCGGAGCATACAGGCTGGATTTGGCGGTCTTGGTGGGCTGCCGGAAAACCCCTCTGCAGCAGACGTCATGTCTGAGGCGGATATGAAGTTGGCCGCTGCCAAGATGTTGGAGGCAACCCACAGCAACATTGGCAGGGTGCTGGGGGGCATGGTGTACCCGGCCAAGCTTCGAATTCCCCTTTGCCGCTTGGTGTCATTGCAGGTGGTGAGACCTGCCCTCCCAGGCGATATCGACAAGCTGAAATTCTCTTTCCGGGATGGATATCGAATGGGGTCTGCCGCCTTTTACGTTTCCATTGAGAACGACCACGGAGCTTCCCGTGCCCACACTTCCGATGAGGTGGACAAATGGGGTCCCCATTGGCAAACGCGAAATGAGGAGTTCGAGAGATCGATTGCTAGTGATCCTCTTTTCCAGCACATGTCCGGTAAGATGTTCTACGTGTGGGACGGCAATCATCGCCTCCTGGCATGGATGGAGCACATTGCCCAAGCCCACCCCAACGATCTCGATTGGCATTTCGCCGTCGATTGTGTTGTGCTGAAGGTTGCGGGGCCCAAAGATCGCAGTCTTCTCAAAGCTGCAATGGCCGACATCAACTCGTAAGCTACAACCCCTCTCGCTTTTGGACTTTGAATTTGGAAGTCATTTCATTGCGAATCCTCATATATGATGAAAATTCCCATTTCAGTATTGTTTGATGGAAATGTGGCACTGCAGGGTGACTGAGAATGCCTTCATTGCCACCAACTTGTCCCATATGCTCTTCCGAGTGAAGGATGTCGGGAGGCAGGGGGTGGAAGAGTTGCCAATTCCCTCAGTGCCGACCTCCTGCGCAAGTCGGAGGCAAAGGCAGACAGAACCTGGTATAGGCTGAGCGTCGACGCCATGGTGGACTACATATTTCGGGTAAAGCTCCTGCAGTTTTGTTGAGCTAATTTGTCTCTCCTCCCCCAATAGAAGAAATTGTGTTGAGCAGGATCTCTAATCTTATGTGCTGCTTTTCGACAGACGAAAATACAGCAGGATT
This sequence comes from Takakia lepidozioides, assembly GCA_030704615.1. NCBI lineage: Eukaryota > Viridiplantae > Streptophyta > Takakiopsida > Takakiales > Takakiaceae > Takakia > Takakia lepidozioides. The sequence continues at coordinate 1,882,979 of CM060732.1, read as the reverse complement.
TGGCACATGCGCGGAGGTTCTACATGGAGTCAGAGGAGAAGAATCCAACCCTCCCGGAACTCGAATCGTATGTCAAAGCTGCGGAGGTGAGGGCCCGCATAAAGTACAAGTCGCGGATGGTAAAGTACGTGGCCATAGCTGATCCCGCCCTTGGTGCCGACTTTCTGGTGGAGGTGGGAAAGCACTACTCTCGCGCTCTGAAGCCCACGATGACATTGGAGAAGCTCCATCGTCTAGCCACATCCTGTGTGGATGCAACAGAAAAGGTGATACATTCTTAACCAAATTGTGGTGGCAACAACTCCTTTTTGTGGTGTTTGGCGCTTACGAATATGCTGGGTGGTTGGACAGACCCGGTGGCTCCAAATCTGGAATGGTTCCCAAAGTACCAGGGACATGTGGAGCTTCCCCAAACCGGACAAACTCTCTGACCCCACATTCGACATGTGGATGAACCGCATGACATGGTGGTTTCAGGTACTTCCCCACGCTTCGTTTGGGGCTTGTACTCTAGTAGGGGGTTGATTCATTGTATTTTTTGAGGAAAGCGATCTGATGGACAATCTCCACAGGTGACGACGAATGCGCAAGAGCAGCTGGACACACAAGCACATCAGTTCAAGATGGAGATATCTCCTGCAGCAGAGAGCCTGCGTGACTATGTGACGAGGTACTTTCTGCTCTACAAAACCAACCTATTCTTTCGGGAGATAGCAGATGCTCGCCGGAGCCACGAGTTCACCGACCAGCCGAACGCGGACAAAGCAGCAATGCGCCTTCTGTACAGGTACATACGCGCTGCCTTTCTTTCAAGTCCTGGCATTTCAGGATGTTAGAGGCCTAAGTGGTGTTAGGGAAAATGGCGCCGAATTTCCAGTCAGGGCTCCGAAAATGGCAAAGTCCCTAGACTGGCTGGCCCGGAACTGGAAATTCGGCGCCATTTTCCAGTTCCAGGCCCTATTGCCGTTCAGGGACTTAGCCATTTTCGGGCTAAGTCCCTAGTGTGGCTGGCCCGGAACTGGAAATTCGGCGCCGTTTTCCAGTTCTAGGCCCTATTGCCGTCCAGGGACTTAGCCATTTTCGGGCTAAGTCCCTAGACTGGCTGGCCATGAAGTGGAAATTCGGCGCCATATTCCAGTTCCAGGCCCTATTGCCGTCCAGGGACTTAGCCATTTTCGGTCTAAGTCCCTAGGGTGGCTGGCCCGGAACTGGAAATTCGGCGCCGTATTCCAGTTCTAGGCCCTATTGCCGTCCAGGGACTTAGCAATTTTCCGGCTAAGTCCCTAGACTGGCTGGCCCTGAAGTGGAAATTCGGCGCCATATTCCAGTTCCAGGCCCTATTGCCGTCCAGGGACTTAGCCATTTTAGGTCTAAGTCCCTAGGGTGGCTGGCCCGGAACTGGAAATTCGGCGCCGTATTCCAGTTCTAGGCCCTATTGCCGTCCAGGGACTTAGCCATTTTCGGGCCAAGTCCCTAGACTGGCTGGCCCTGAAGTGGAAATTCGGCGCCATATTCCAGTTCCAGGCCCTATTGCCGTCCAGGGACTTAGCCATTTTCGGTCTAAGTCCCTAGGGTGGCTGGCCCGGAACTGGAAATTCGGCGCCGTATTCCAGTTCTAGGCCCTATTGCCGTCCAGGGACTTAGCCATTTTTTGTGTAAGTCCCTAGGGTGGCTGGCCCGGAAGTGGAAATTCGGCGCCGTTTTCCAGTTCCAGGCCGTATTGCCGTCCAGGGACTTAGCCATTTTCGGGCTAAGTCCCTACACTGGGTGGCCCTGAAGTGGAAATTCGGCGCCATATTCCAGTTGTAGGCCCTATTGCCGTTCAGGGAGTTAGCCATTTTCGGACCTCATTGGGTTTTTCATGAATGCAGGTACTGTAAGTTCTCGCTTTTGGAGAAAGGTCATCTGTCTTTCGAGCCACCATTCTTCCTGGCATGGAGGAACCCTGGGGCTGACTCCATGTACACTGACGATATTGTGAAGGAGTGGCATCTGGAACATTTGCGTGATTGCCCTTGGTATGTGGACCTTCCGCCCGGCTCGCTCGACCCATCCGAGTTTCAATTGAAGCTGGATGCTGAATTCCGACGAAACCGGGCTCCGCTGCCTCCGTTGGGTGCAAAAGAGGCAAAAGCGCTTGCGAACTCCAGGAAAGCGGCAGAGCTTGCTCAGGCAGGAATTCAAGAGAAATTGCATGAGAAGAGTAAAGGTCAAAGGAAAAGGACAAGGAAACAGGTGACTGCAGTAACACCCAAAAAGAAGAAAACCATCGGGGCATCGGAGGAGGCGCAGGAGGGGACCCAAGAGAGTGACTCCGACGCCGATTTTGTTCAAGGTCCTGCGACTGCTGTTGCTCCTACCCAGTCACCGGTCGTCCGGGTTCCCAAGTCAGTTCGGAGTGGGACTGGCTCTGCCAAGAAGTTGGCATTTGAGGGCGAGCCTACACGGCGGTATTCGGCGGTGACGTTTACGCACAGGCCAAAGCTAGAACCTCCAACCATCATCCAATGCGTCAATGAGAGCTTCCTTGACGCTCTCGCTGCCAGGGCGAAGAAGGTGGCACACAACAAGTCTCTGGCGGAGCAGAAGGGAAAAGCCAAGAAGAGGGCTGCCGGTACAGAGCCTAAAGACACCCCTGGTTTTGAAGCCATGATGGAATTCTTCACGGCTGTGAGCACGAATTGCAAGAGCACTCGGGGGGGGGTTGAGGTGGAGAGAGCTTGCGACATGATTCTCCTCGACATTCCAGATGGGGAGCTGCTGGAGGGCCTGGATGGTGTGCCCACCTGGAACAGGTTTACTGAGGACTACTGGAAAGCCGGGTTTGGGCTGGCGGGGATGCTTCTGGATGACGGTGGATGTGTGGTTGTCCTTGCCACGAGAGGGAAGACCACAGAGAATGCGGTGGCAAGGTGGACACCGAAAAGTGTCACCCCGGTCCTCCTCAGAAAATGGTTCTGCATCAGTACGCAGGGGTTGCGAACAGAGGGCCAAAGTGTAAGTTATCAATCTATTGCATTCACTTCATATTGTGGTGTATGTTAAGTAGACCCTGGAATTGATCCCTTCTTTGTTGGATGTGCAGACATTGGTGTTTGAGGCATATTGCTTTGTGAAGAGAGGGTCTACGTTCAAATTCCGCAACGACGGTCGTCTTGTTGATGCCGCTGTGGACCCTGTAACCTACGATGTCCTCTACAACTATGTGCCCCACTCTAGTATGCCGAAGGACACAAAGACAGGCAAACCGTGGCGGTACAGCCGGACCCGAAGCCCTGCTTTCATCCAAACCCTCATGGAGACGTGCTCGGATGTCCAAGGGCGGATTCTGGACCTCACATGCGGCACGGGTAAGCCTTCACGTGCTCAGTTTGTCCCCTGGCCCCATTGCAATTGCATGCCGCAAGCTATTAACCGCCCGCTTTGTTCCTCAGGTGCTTCAATGTGGGCAGGGACGTTGTCCGACAGGCATGTGTTCGCCTTCGAGCCAGATACTGCCCTCCACAACTCGGAACTTGCAGCGGCTGAACGTCTGCCGAAAGAGGAAGAGGCATCCTCGGAGGATGAGGAAAAATCCAAGAAGGAGCAGGGGGAGGAAGTTGGGATCGAGGCCGAGGAGCCCCCGGTTTACGAGTGAGTGGTGGCATTGTAAGTTGCCTCCAGATTTTGTGAGGCACCTCCCTCCGCTCTCTTATTTCATTGAAAACCCTTTCTGGTTGTGCTGGTATTGACATTCTTCAAGTGGATTTGTTCTTACTGTAGGATGCCAAGTACTGCCGGAGGGACGTCTACACCGGAGTTCATGGGCAGGAGGAACGTGCCTTTTTTTGCCAGGGGAGATTTCATGCCTAGTCCAGAAAGGGAGTACATCCTGCCTACTTATGCTGCCCGGCTTGCTTCGGTGTCCATTAGGAGGTGTTCCGAACGTAGTCGTGTACAGCAGATTTTAGACGAGGCAAGCCTCAAGAAAATGAAGATGAGGGAGGAGGCAGCAGCTATTAGAGCCCGTCGGGCTCGTAGATTTGTGTTGGATTCTGCTGAGGAAAGTGGGGGAGAAGACGCAGAAGATTCCCAGGAGGTGAGGTGGACAGTCCCCCAAGGAGAGGACGGGATTTTTGAGAGGCATAGTGGAACTGATGCATCACAGAGCTCGGAGGATGAGGGGGATGAGGGGGATGAGGAAGAAGGTGGGGCAAGTTCCTCGGAGGGTGTAGGAGAGTAGTGCCCATTCCGGCTATGACAGTTAGAACACACTTGTATAGACGTGGCTTGCCACAAAATTTGCAATAAAATGTTGCATTTTAAGTCCACTGGTGCCACATTCCAACTTCACATGACCCTATTTCCGTGCCTCCTAACCCTATTTCCGTGGACTCACAATGGTCTGCTCATGCTTTTTTTTTTTCCGCTCATGCTCATGCCGCTCATGCTCATGCCGCTCATGAAATAGCAGCCCCCTCCATGAGGGTTTGGATGAAAGCAGGGCTCCGGGTCCGGCTGTACCGCCACGGTTTGCCTGTCTTTGTGTCCTTCGGCATACTAGAGTGGGGCACATAGTTGTAGAGGACATCGTAGGTTACAGGGTCCACAGCGGCATCAACAAGACGACCGTCGTTGCGGAATTTGAACGTAGACCCTCTCTTCACAAAGCAATATGCCTCAAACACCAATGTCTGCACATCCAACAAAGAAGGGATCAATTCCAGGGTCTACTTAACATACACCACAATATGAAGTGAATGCAATAGATTGATAACTTACACTTTGGCCCTCTGTTCGCAACCCCTGCGTACTGACGCAGAATCATTTTCTGAGGAGGACCGGGGTGACACTTTTCGGTGTCCACCTTGCCACCGCATTCTCTGTGGTCTTCCCTCTCGTGGCAAGGACAACCACACATCCACCGTCATCCAGAAGCATCCCCGCCAGCCCAAACCCGGCTTTCCAGTAGTCCTCAGTAAACCTGTTCAAGGTGGGCACACCATCCAGGCCCTCCAGCAGCTCCCCATCTGGAATGTCGAGGAGAATCATGTCGCAAGCTCTCTCCACCTCAACCCCCCCCCCCCCCCCCCCCCCCGAGTGCTCTTGCAATTCGTGCTCACAGCCGTGAAGAATTCCATCATGGCTTCAAAACCAGGGGTGTCTTTAGGCTCTGTACCGGCAGCCCTCTTCTTGGCTTTCCCTTCTGCTCCGCCAGAGACTTGTTGTGTGCCACCTTCTTCGCCCTGGCAGCGAGAGCATCAAGGAAGCTCTCATTGACGCATTGGATGATGGTTGGAGGTTCTAGCTTTGGCCTGTGCGTAAACGTCACCGCCGAATACCGCCGTGTAGGCTCGCCCTCAAATGCCAACTTCTTGGCAGAGCCAGTCCCACTCCGAACTGACTTGGGAACCCGGACGACCGGTGACTGGGTAGGAGCAACAGCAGTCGCAGGACCTTGAACAAAATTGGCGTCGGAGTCACTCTCTTGGGTCCCCTCCTGCGCCTCCTCCGATGCCCCGATGGTTTTCTTCTTTTTGGGTGTTACTGCAGTCACCTGTTTCCTTGTCCTTTTCCTTTGACCTTTACTCTTCTCATGCAATTTCTTCTGAATTCCTGCCTGAGCAAGCTCTGCCGCTTTCCTGGAGTTCGCAAGCGCTTTTGCCTCTTTTGCACCCAACGGAGGCAGCGGAGCCCGGTTTCGTCGGAATTCAGCATCCAGCTTCAATTGAAACTCGGATGGGTCGAGCAAGCCGGGCGGAAGGTCCACATACCAAGGGCAATCACGCAAATGTTCCAGATGCCACTCCTTCACAATATCGTCAGTGTACATGGAGTCAGCCCCAGGGTTCCTCCATGCCAGGAAGAATGGTGGCTCGAAAGACAGATGACCTTTCTCCAAAAGCGAGAACTTACAGTACCTGCATTCATGAAAAACACAATGAGGTCCGAAAATGGCTAAGTCCCTGAACGGCAATAGGGCCTACAACTGGAATATGGCGCCGAATTTCCACTTCAGGGCCACCCAGTCTAGGGACTTAGCCCGAAAATGGCTAAGTCCCTGAACGGCAATACGGCCTGGAACTGGAAATGGCGCCGAATTTCCAGTTCAGGGCCAGCCAGTCTAGGGACTTAGCCCGAAAATGGCTAAGTCCCTGGACGGCAATAGGGCCTAGAACTGGAAAACGGCGCCGAATTTCTAGTTCCGGGCCAGCCACCCTAGGGACTTAGACCGATAATGGCTAAGTCCCTGGACGGCAATAGGGCCTGGAACTGGAATATGGCGCCGAATTTCCACTTCAGGGCCAGCCAGTCTAGGGACTTAGCCCGAAAATGGCTAAGTCCCTGGACGGCAATAGGGCCTAGAACTGGAAAACGGCGCCGAATTTCCAGTTCAGGGCCAGCCAGTCTAGGGACTTAGCCCGAAAATGGCTAAGTCCCTGGACGGCAATAGGGCCTAGAACTGGAAAACGGCACCGAATTTCCAGTTCCGGGCCAGCCACACTAGGGACTTAGGCCGAAAATGGCTAAGTCCCTGAACGGCAATAGGGCCTAGAACTGGAATATGGCGCCGAATTTCCACTTCAGGGCCAGCCAGTCTAGGGACTTAGGCCGAAAATGGCTAAGTCCCTGAACGGCAATAGGGCCTGGAACTGGAAAATGGCGCCGAATTTCCAGTTCCGGGCCAGCCAGTCTAGGGACTTAGCCATTTTCGGAGCCCTGACTGGAAATTCGGCGCCATTTTCCCTAACACCACTTGAGGCCTCTAACATCCTGAAATGCCAGGACTTGAAAGAAAGGCAGCGCGTATGTACCTGTACAGAAGGCGCATTGCTGCTTTGTCCGCGTTCGGCTGGTCGGTGAACTCGTGGCTCCGGCGAGCATCTGCTATCTCCCGAAAGAATAGGTTGGTTTTGTAGAGCAGAAAGTACCTCGTCACATAGTCACGTAGGCTCTCTGCTGCAGGAGATATCTCCATCTTGAACTGATGTGCTTGTGTGTCCAGCTGCTCTTGCGCATTCGTCGTCACCTGTGGAGATTGTCCATCAGATCGCTTTCCTCAAAAAATACAATGAATCCACCCCCTACTAGAGTAGAAGCCCCAAACGAAGCGTGGGGAAGTACCTGAAACCACCATGTCATGCGGTTCATCCACATGTCGAATGTGGGGTCAGAGAGTTTGTCCGGTTTGGGGAAGCTCCACATGTCCCTGGTACTTTGGGAACCATTCCAGATTTGGAGCCACCGGTCTGTCCAACCACCCAGCATATTCGTAAGCGCCAAACACCACAAAAGGAGTTGTTGCCACCACAATTTGGTTAAGAATGTATCACCTTTTCTGTTGCATCCACACAGGATGTGGCTAGACGATGGAGCTTCTCCAATGTCATCGTGGGCTTCAGAGCGCGAGAGTAGTGCTTCCCCACCTCCACCAGAAAGTCGGCACCAAGGGCGGGATCAGCTATGGCCACGTACTTTACCATCCGCGACTTGTACTTTATGCGGGCCCTCACCTCCGCAGCTTTGACATACGATTCGAGTTCCGGAGGGTTGGATTCTTCTCCTCTGACTCCATGTAGAACCTCCGCGCATGTGCCAAATCATGCTGTATTTTCGTCTGTCAAAAAGGCGCACATAAGATTAGAGATCCTGCTCAACACAATTTCTTCTATTGGGGCTAGGAGAGACAGACTAGCTCAACAAAACTGTCAGGAGCTTTACCCGAAATATGTAGTCCACCATGGCGTCGACGCTCAGCCTATACCAGGTTCTGTCTGCCTTTGCCTCCGACTTGCGCAGGAGGTCGGCACTGAGGGAATTGGCAAACTCTTGCACCCCCTGCTTCCCGACATCCTTCACTCGGAAGCATATGGGACAAGTTGGTGGCAATGAAGGCATTCTCAGTCACCCTGCAGTGCCACATTTCCATCAAACAATACTGAAATGGGAATTTTCATCATATATGAGGATTCGCAATGAAATGACTTCCAAATTCAAAGTCCAAAAGCGAGAGGGGTTGTAGCCTACGAGTTGATGTCGGCCATTGCAGCTTTGAGAAGACTGCGATCTTTGGGCCCCGCAACCTTCAGCACAACACAATCGACGGCGAAATGCCAATCGAGATCATTGGGGTGGGCTTGGGCAATGTGCTCCATCCATGCCAGGAGGCGATGATTGCCGTCCCACACGTAGAACATCTTGCCGGACATGTGCTGGAAAAGAGGATCACTAGCAATCGATCTCTCGAACTCCTCATTTCGCGTTTGCCAATGGGACCCCATTTGTCCACCTCATCGGAAGTGTGGGCACGGGAAGCTCCGTGGTCGTTCTCAATGGAAACGTAAAAGGCGGCAGACCCCATTCGATATCCATCCCGAAAGAGAATTTCAGCTTGTCGATATCGCCTGGGAGGGCAGGTCTCACCACCTGCAATGACACCAAGCGGCAAAGGGGAATTCGAAGCTTGGCCGGGTACACCATGCCCCCCAGCACCCTGCCAATGTTGCTGTGGGTTGCCTCCAACATCTTGGCAGCGGCCAACTTCATATCCGCCTCAGACATGACGTCTGCTGCAGAGGGGTTTTCCGGCAGCCCACCAGGACCGCCAAATCCAGCCTGTATGCTCCGGGTTTGGGGCCTGGGGATGTCCGGGAGGATGTCATCCTGGTCAGAAACCTCCATGTCGTCCTCCTCAACAGGGTCAGCCACCTGCAAAACCACCTCCAGCACTCTCGTCGTCTCTACTGCCCTCTCCCTGGCTTCACCTCGAACTTGCACAATCCGTTCTTTCAGGTGTTCCTCTCCTCCACTCTCCACCGTATGGGTAATTGCGGGGGCTGCTCTTGCCCGCGATGGTCTAACCGGTGTGCTACTGCCTCTCTGTGGTGTCTTGTAGGGATCCACCATCTCTGTGGGTCCCTCGCTTACATTGGCATCTGTCATTTGGGCACCCCTGGCCTCTTCAGCTGCCTTTTGTCTTTCCTCCTGGCTAGCATTCTGTCTCGTCTGTTCTTTTGCCCTCTCTTTTGCCCTCTCACGGGCTTTCTGTTTCTTACTAGGGCTAGCAGCAGGGGAGCCCTCCAGGACGACCACCTTTGATTGAGGCGAACTGACACCCTCGCGCGCACTGCTCACTCCCCCCTCCGCAGCCCGTGACTGCTCTCTCGCCGGGGATTGCATGTGCTTAGCTTTCTTCTTTTTCTTTGCGTGGGCGGGCCCTACTGCATGTGCATGAACAACCTCCATTGCCGGATCTGCTGTCCTCATGTCCTCACGCCCTTCACCTGCCATGCCGCCTGCACCAACCTCCCCAATGCCTACTCTGTCGTAATCTCGTTGCAAGTCCTCCCGTCCACCAACAAAAGGTTTAAGTTTGCCCTCTCGCCCCAAGTTGGGCGATTCAAACATGCGATGAGTTGGAGCTGTCGATGATACCACCAGCGTGCCGGGCTCGTCGTCACTCTGTCATTGACAAAAATCGTGAAAACCAACATCGGTGCAAAAAGCAGCATCGCAACCAGCAGCGCAACCACCATACAACAATCATGTAGCAAAAATGAAAACATAACAAGTTTAGGAAGTATGGAGAGCCATGCAACAACAATGAAAACAAATGCAACCATTGCCTAAGAATGACATGCACAAGCAGCCTTTTCCAGAGCTGCCGGATTTGCACACGCATTGCAAACAATCTAAGGTTCACTCAACTATCTAAAGTTCACTCATACAGCAAAGCCAGGATGAAGATGCAAAAACAAAGCGAGGTAACAAAGCGAAACAAAAAATAAATCGAACAAACCGAAAGCAGAAGTGGCTTGCCTGAGAGTACTCGGCTTCAGTTGGCGCAGGTTGTGAGCAAGACACTGGAATCTCCTGCTGGAGCTTCAGTTTGGCCATGCGAGAGATTGGCCGTCGTCCGTAGTACAGAGCTTTCAACTTCCGCCGCGGTCTGGATGTGAGGTCTCTCTCAGGAGAGCCACGCCCTTCAGGCGGCATAAGTCCCAGCCAAAAAGATCTCCTTTTTTGGGGTACATGCCTGGAATACCATGTTAAGCCAAGTTTAGCATGAGATTTAGGCGCCGGATTTCCATCCGCGGAGGTAGGGCGGCGCCGGAAATTTCCCTCACGCAGGTAATTCGGAAGCGCGCGGATGGAAATCCGGCGCCGAATTTCCATCCGCGGAGGTAGGAGCGGCGGTGGAAATTTCCCTCATGCAGGTAATTCGGAAGCGCGCGGATGGAAATCCGGCGCCGAATTTCCATCCGCGGAGGTAGGGCGGCGCCGGAAATTTCCCTCACGCAGGTAATTCGGAAGCGCGCGGATGGAAATCCGGCGCCGAATTTCCATCCGCGGAGGTAGGGCGGCGGTGGAAATTTCCCTCATGCACGTAATTCGGAAGCGCGCGGATGGAAATCCGGCGCCGAATTTCCATCCGCGCAGGTAGGGCGGTGCGCCAAATTTCCCTCAAGCAGGTAATTCGGCGCCGAATTTCCCTCCTGCAGGTAATTCGAATCCCGGATGAATGGAAATTCGGCGCCGAATTTCCATCAAGCAGGTAAGTCGAATCCCGCATAAATGGAAATTCGGCGCCGAATTTCCATCCTGCAGGTAATTCGAATCGGTGCCAAATGGATATTCGGCGCCGAATTTCCATTCGTCATGTATTTCTGAGCGTGGAATTACCTTCGTGCAGGTAATTCCCAGATGAGAATTACCTTTGTGCAGGTAATTCCCAAACAAGAATTACCTTCGTGCAGGTAATTCGGCGATGAGAATTACCTTCCTGCAGGTAATTCCGAGATGATAATTACCTTCGTGCAGGTAATTCTGGATGCGGAATTCACATGGAATAGAATTACCTGCAGGAAGGTAATTCTCATATGGGAATTACCTGCAAGAAGGTAATTCCTGGCTCATAAATACATGGCGAATGGAAATTCGGCGCCGAATATCCATACGGCACCGATCCGACTTACCTGCTGGATGGAAATTCGGCGCCGAATCTCCATCCATCCGGGATTCCACTTACCTGCTGGATGGAAATTCGGCGCCGAATTTCCATCCGGGGAATGGTCTCTGTCGGAGAGGTGCCGCCTCTTTGCCGCTCTGTTGGATATTCGGTGCCGAATTTCCGTCCCGGGGGTTGAAATATGACGGCCAGGTGCCGACCTCTCCTTCTCCCCGACTGCATTGGAACGGCCCCGAATTGAAAATTCGGCGCCGTTTTCCCATCTGTGGAAGTTTTTATGTCGGCCAGATTTCGGTCTGACCCCCCGACAAGACTTCCTTTGGGGGGGCCCGGATGGAAATTCGGCGCCGAATCTCCGTCCAGGGGATGTTCTCTGTCGCACACTCGCCGGCCTCTGCGCCCGAGGCGACTTCATCCGGGCGTCCCCTGTTCGATATTCGGTGCCGAATTTCCGTCCGGGGGTTGAAATGTGACGGCCAAGTGCAGGCCACTCCCCCCTCCCCGACTGCATCCGAACCGCCCCGGATGGAAATTCGGCGCCGTTTTTCCATCTGGGGATGTTTTTATGCCGTCCAGTTTTCGGCCTGACCCCCCGACACGACTCCCTTTGGGGGGCCCGGATGGAAGCCTCGGGCGCAGAGGCCGGAGTGTGTGCGACAGAGAACATCCCCTGGATGGAGATTCGGCGCCGAATTTGTTGGATATTGGTGCCGAATTTCCATTCGGGGTAGTAATGTGAGGGCACGGTGCCGGCTTCTCCCCTTCAGCCGTCATCATCCGGACGGCCCCCCACTTTCTGACTGCATACCGTTGGCAGTTATTGCGCAAAGACCAGGGGCCGCAGTCCGGAGACAAGGTTCATTAACACTCTGACTGTGGATTTTTGAGATAGTTGGCTCCCTGGATTTGGATCAGGCTTCGTCGCTCGGACAAATCGGCATCGCATTCATTCCCATCGCTGCACCCCCTTCTACCAGGGAGCTTCCCCGCACGCCATCCTGGCAGTCTTGTGTGCACATCTCCCATGGCGGAAAACCCGAGCGCTACAGTGTACTGCCCTCCTCACGAGCATAGAGCTTCATTTCCGTGCAGAGGGGACACCTGCCGGGTGATGGAGAAATATCTGTGCGTTCGATACCACCTGAAACCGGGGTCGGTTTTTTTGGAGGAGGAAAGGAAGGACTCAAACGACCTTGTTGTCGAGAGTATTGTTGTGCTCCACGATGATTTCGGCGATGGCAGGGAATGGCGAGTTCCACCATCGGACAGCGTCATATACAGGGCTGTTGGGGACTTCATTTGCCCGCCAAATGCACCGTCTATCCTGGCGCCTTCCACGAAACAATCCGCGAATCAGAGAGTGGGTACCTCAAAGAGAGAAGTCCGCAACGAAGTAAATCCAGAGCCGAACCCATCCATGAAGACGACCAAGAACCGGGTTGTTCACAACCTGTCCGACTCAGACGAGGTCATGGAAGTTCCGAGGTCGTCCTGGAGATCAGGCAAGTCCTCAATGGACGTTAGTGGAGGAGGGAGTCATATTCCCAGCACGAGTACTGCAGTTCGATCTATTCTAGAAATTCTGCGAGGGCTTCACCTGGAGGGACACCGGTCGGAGCTGGCCGGGCTGGACTACAGCAAGTTCGTAATTAAATCGGTTACATGCCTTCCCGCCGACGTCGACGGTAATATCTTCTTTGAGTTCCCTCTTCGGGCGGACTACTCGAGGGCGTCCGGAATGTTGACAGATATGGATAGAAAACATGACGGTCATCCTTGGTGCGTTACCAAAACCACCAGCATGAAGATGCTTGATGGTGTGCGGGTGCGCTACGTTGTTTGTGCGGGCGCGTTGCGGTGTTTCTCCCCAACTTGCTTCCACTTTAAATCCAGAGGTCACAGGAACGAGACCGATTGGACAGGCACAGCTCACCAACCATTTCGAGCTCAGGAGAAGGTTCCGAACTCCACATTTAAGTGTGCGCATTGCAAAGAACCACCACACTGCATGTTTGTTTGTAATGCCAAGCAGTTCTATGTGTTGCACCGTTTCCCTGACCTCAACCCGAGCTTGCATACACGTTGGTTCCCATTGTCACAAATTGGCGAGGGGGAACTCGCGGGAGGCTGCCCACGAAGCAGAGCAGCTCGTTCAGGAGGAGGTTAAGTTGAGACCGGGTGCCAAACCCAACATATACAGCTCCAAGCCGCCCATAAGATGGCATTGGCCAGAATTATGTCGGAAGACGGCTCCGATAGAGTTCCTCTCGACGAGAAGGAAATGAGGCATTGCTGGAGTCGGTGTCCCACGTATGTTCACCGAATGTCCGAAACCACATTGTCTCATGCAAACAGAAAATTGGGCGTGGCTCGGATATGCACTCCATTCTGGAGGTGAAGCGACGATGTGGATATGACTACATTCATGGAAGTAGGTTTCCAGGACAAGGGACTGAGGCAGATCGTTGTTTCGTATTCAAAATGTCCACGTGTGGACCTGGCAGTGGCGTCGAACTGGTCGACAGGATGACGAGTGGGAACTTGTCAAACAGTTGGGTCATGTTCGACCATATCAAGCGAATTACAAATCACCAGTGGGTGACAATGGGTGCACATGTCTACGACACCCGCTGCAGGATGCTAATGACAATTGCTATTTGTGAGATGAAAGGAGAGGACACACAATCGGAGATGCTTCTTTGGCAGGAATAAACGAACAGATGGCCAAGGCGGGATTGCCCCCTCCAATTTCCGTGGTTTCATGGCGGACAACGCACAAGCAAATTGGGCTGCCATCCGAAGGGTGTACGGGCAAGACCCCAATGTTCCCATGGAAGGCAAGGAGAGATCTTGTGGGTTCCATTTTCTGCAGAGCCTTTCGCAGTACACAACCAGGCTTGTGGCGCCAGATTTCAGAGAGGAGCACCGTTCCATGTGCCTTGCGTGGAAGCGCGCTCCCACCTTGGATGATGCAGAGACACAGTTTGCATGCATACGGGCTTGGTGGACATCGTCAGGTGCTGTAAGGAAATCAGACGAAGGAGCAATGGTCAGTTGGCTAGCATGGTGGCATTATCGTTTCCTCCAGTTCGGCGACTATATGCGGGAGGTGAGTTGCACCGAATTCGCGTCCCGTTGGATACTATTCTTGGCCATATTTGTAACTTGCTTGTAACCTCAACATGTGCTTGTGCAGGAAATGTGTCTCGACTCCGACACCGACATGCCCACGACAAACATGGCCGAATCAATGCACTCTTCCTGGCGTGCCTCCTCTGCGGCGCATCTGGTGGACATCCTCACTGCCACAACGAAGGACATTGTGAGGTCAATTATGCAGCAATGCAGGTACAACGAGTTCTTGAAAGGGAAACAGTGGGGCTTGGGGCCGGACAGGCAGGAAATGCTGATGTGGACTGCCTCCAGATCGAAGAATCCTCGGAAGTGGGCGGCGGCCTTGCGAGAGGGCCTTCGGGACACGCCATTGCTGCGAAGAGGCCAACATTTGGAAGGAGATGTTCATACCCGTCCCGTGAGACGAAGACTTGACGAGGCACCTGGCGGAGAAGAGGATTCATGGCGAGCTGACAAGAATATTCGCACGCTCCCTCGTGGTCCGGTGATGTTGTCCGAGGAGGTCTCGTCGAGCACCGGAAGTCCTGCACGTTCAAGATCGCCATCTCCTTTGAGCACAGGCGCGTGCCCCGGCAACATAACGAGCCATCTGTAGTAAAGCAATACAACATTCCCATTGTGGAGACAAGAGTGTCGGAGTCACAGTGGAGAATTGCGAGGACATTGCCGGCATTTCGAGGGAAGTGTTGCGCCATCCGGGTGGATTGAGATGATTCGGAGGAACCCACACGGTGCTGTACCTGCACCTTTTTTCATCATCAGGCAGATTTTTGACTCCCACATTTGCTCACGCCACAACGTAGACATTTTGGTTCTGTAGGCACGACATAATGACCTGTGTATTTGGCAAGCCCAAGTACGGGATTCAGGGAATGCCGGAGCCTCCGGGCGTCTGGCCTGTTGCACCGGGTTGCAGCCTCTCTCAGAATGAGGCGGATGCTCTATCTGCAGCAGGATTTCAAATGGTGCAACGCATAGACATCCCGGCCCACGCATTTCCGGTTCCTCAGACCCAGCCATTGCAGACTGCTCGGTCTCAAAGCTGCCAATTGGGTAGATGGAACATGGGATTTCACATAAGTGCCCAACAAATTAAGTGTTCTGCTTATGGAACTCATAAGCATGGCCTGCTGAGGGTCATCATGGTGAGCTTGCTGCTGTTCTTCCTGATCCTTGACAGTGTGATGCCTGACCAACCATTCAGGCCATTGCCCCACCAGATTTTTTTCCTGAACCACCTCATCCGCCACAGGTGCTGCAGTGTCTTAATATTCTACCCCTGGTACCTCCGTCACAGGTATGGGTATTACATGCACAGCAGGGTTTTCCCTGGACAACCGCACCTCTAGAATCACTAATTCCCTTACCAAACCAGAGTTTTCATAAAGAAGGTCACCCTTCTCAATTTCGGCCACAACCTGCTCTGTAGTGGGAATGTCCAACCTTTCTCCTTCCAGAGGAATTGGGGGTGAAGTCACAGCATGTAGTTTCTGTGGAACCTCCAAAACATCTGAGTCAATTGGTTGTGTTGGCTGTGGTATCGAATTGACTTCCTCTTCTCTCTCTGAAGGCCGTGCTTCCAATAATAACAGCTCTCTGTGCTGTTGTGCCCCATCCTCCACAAGAGCTTTGGAAACATTATCGTGCGGTTTCCGTGAAGCCAGTGGATCCGCCACTACTGTCATACCCCGCCTCTATCTCTTAGATTGGGGTTGCCCTGTCAGTCCACCCTCACTGTGTGAAGAGCCCTGCTCTTCAGTTGCAGTGGTTTCTGCCTCAAACACTCCCATCTCCTTACGTTCCCGAGTATCAAGTATGCAAGAATCAAGAATTATTTGGGCAATGACTGGACCAGACACAATGATCGGAGACTTAGCGGCAGTGCCCTGTAATCTCTTTATCTCGTCCACCAGTCCATTGTACATTAACTCCGCCCAAGCGACATCCTCTCCCCTCAAAGCTTTCAGGATCTCCTCTGTGAATGACCTGCTCAAATACTGTTGGTTCTGTTTCATGGCAAACAGAACGTTCAATATTTGGCCAACTTGCCTAAGCCCTGGGTACTCGGCTTTGGTACAAGCGTAACCTTGAGTTTTAAAGAAACTCCCTTCTTGGAACAAATTCCCTATCTGCAATCTTGCCATGTGCTCATCCACATCCACATGTCCTGATGGCAAATCAAACAATTGCTGCAGGTACTGGGGAGTAATTTCTATATCTACTCCCCTCACCTGAGTAACTCCCGTCCGAGGCTCAAAGTTCTGAAGAAATTGTATCATGAACTGCCGATGATGCAAGGACCAGTCCTTGCGTAGCAGTTCCTCCAATCGCAACTCCCTTAGCAGCTGTACTGCCTGCGGTGCTGCAATTGTTTGCTTCTGCAGTATCGTGGTGCTCTTCACCCTGATATCCTCCATTCCCCTCACTCTCTTCATTCTAGACAAACAGAAAGGCTTTGTTTGAAACAGCTGAAGGAAAGCTTGCAGGGCACAGAGCATGAAGGTATGGTTGGCACAAAATGGAACAGGTAAGTGCGTGTAAGCCTGTGGGGCTTGCAAGTAACGAGTGAGAGAAAATATACTCTCAATGCGTCCGTCCTTGCGCCACTGCGTGAGAAGTAAAGCGAGTGTGTAATCGGTTACATCTGCCATAGCTACCAGGCTAGTGCTTTGATTGCCCCTTCCGTCAAGAGCTTGGCTATTCAGAGCCACTCCGACTCTTCCACTCATAACACTTCCTATTTCTTGTTCTTGTTTCTTGGAGGGAACCACCTGCATGTAATTCTCACTCCTGATTGGCTGTGGACTGCTTAGATAATTCCTTAATTCCACCCCCCTCCATGGACATTTCCACCTGGAATGTCCAGTAGGACAGCACATGTGGCATAGGTTTCCCTTTTCTGAACTCGAAAAGGGTTCCGTTACCCTGGCACTGAATGCATTAATGGGCCCACAATTAGTATTAGTTGCTATACCGGGTAGGTACTTTGACGGCCCGATTTGTCCTCTTGCATGATGAAACTCACTTTTGCAATCGATGCAGCGCGGTGTGCTTCGCCTTAGCCGCCATGTGTCCGTTTCTAAACATGCCCCCGTCTTCCCCTCTCCGCATGGCACATTCTCCAAGTTTGACTTCCAAACTTTTTCTTCACTTGATGGCCACTTTTCTAACGTTAATTCGCGTCCACTTGTCACTGACCCTATGGACTGTGTAATCTGTATGGGCTGTGTTGGGCTGTGATAGGCCGTGTCACGCTGTGATGGGCTGTGATAGGTATGCGAACACTTGTAGTTCCCGCCCCTGCCCACGAATGACGGCGGTGATCTCCCGCCTAATGACACACCCTCCTCAAACCTAATCGTCACTCACTGCATGTTGTTTGCCTCTATGTTTGTACAAGTCGCAGCTACTTGCCCCCATTTGTGCTATGAAGTTTATGATTGTTGTAGGAAGGTTAGAGGATAAGGCGAATCGCAAGTTTAGTGGGTGGGTATCCAAAGTCAGGAACTAAACTCACCCATCTATCGACTGCTTAAACGTTGCTTCCACCTCCTTTATGGCAACAATCCAGCGCTCTCGGTCATATATGCTCGGCTTAGCGACAAATGCTCCATACTCCGTTGGTATCAGTGGCGCAGCCCGTGACTGCTTTTGCATTTCAACATGCAAATCGTGCTGCAATGGTTTGTCATGGATACCACTGTACCCCTTCAACTTATTGGCATTGACTCTTCCCAGCATCTCTTTGTTAATGGTTTGTAACATGGCTGTGTTGTTATCATACATCTTCTGTATGACATAAGGTCCCTTCCATGGTGATTTAAGCTTAGAAGCTTTAATCTTCCCCTTCTTCTGCAACCAGAGAACCAAATCTCCCGTCTTAAAAGTCTTTAATTTGCCTTCATCAAACTGTTCCTTCCTCTTTATCTGAATTCTGGTCATGTTATCAGCTGCATCAGCACGTACTTCTTCCACATGGTATAATTCATGTTTCCTGACTTTAATTGAATCTTCCAATTCCATTCTCTTTCCCCATTCAGTTCTCATGGTAGGTAACAAGAATTCCACTGGAAGTAAAGCTTCCATACCATAAACTAATTGAAATGGTGTATACTTAGTGGTGACTTTATATGAAGTCCTGTATGACCACAAAGCTGTTAGCAGCTTTGTATCCCAATCCATTCTGTTTGCATTGACTATCTTAGCCAAGATAATACATAGTAGGTCGAGACTGATTTTGATGACTGTGACTCTTGATATGAAGTTTTCTTTTGGTTTTATTCGGGGCCAAATTTGAAATGGGATGGTTGTGTGTCCTTGTTGTCCTGTTTGCAATGTGTGCGTGGAATGCACATTAATGGGAACAAACTATTGTTGGAGATGGGGTTGCATGGACTGCCCGGATTGTTCCTTCAATCTATTTAGTGTTTTCTGGACCTCATAGACTTGAGTGCATTGCAAAAACAAACAAACGACTTTGGTTCGTGTACAGCATTCTCGCATCATTTGGTCGTTGGTCTCCAAACCATTCCTGCTAGAAGAATGGTTGGTGAATCCATCACGGCGAAGTCCACCTCATCAAAGAGCTGTGAGGCATTCTCAAATCTAATGAGCATCCATGATGCTCCCGCACATACCTGGCATGTTCGCAAGGGTGGTGAGTAAGAAAAGATTTCGCAGGGATCCGCTTTAGATCATGTCAGTGTGCACCTCCTCACGACGTACCCACATAAACTTGTGAGGGCTTGGTATGTTGATAACGTCTGCATGGATGCAATGGATACAATGGATGTAACATATCCACTCTGCATTCCCGGGAAATGGCTGATCAACCCGCGGAAATAGGTGACACCCGCGGAAATAGGCCCTGTATGTATGCTGACGTGGCGTGAGCCTGTGCTGGGCTCACGGTTTCCTGGGCTCACAGACTCACCGCTCCAGGCTCACGGAATAGCACCCCCCTTCTAGTATAGCCAAGGGTGCATTGAAGCTTGAAAGAAACCCAGGCATATACGAGAGATACTACAGAAGAGAGTTTTGGTTATTGCCACATTAAAGAAATGAAAGACATGGGACATGAGTGATGAAAGAGAAGCTAGACTCCAGAGATATTCAGCAAAAAGAGAAAGTTATCTGAAAGCTAATTATCCATATCTTTGGGCCTCTCTATAAGGTTCATTCCATCCCTATTTGGAAGCTCAAACAGTGTGCGGCAACGCACACTGTTTGAGCCCCCTTTTGTGCTTGTTTTTTTATGTGCAAAACGATCACATAGGGCCCACTCTGGTAGGTTGTAAACACCCCTTGTTGGAAGCTCAAACAGTCTGCAGCAATGCACACTGTTTTGGGCCCCTCTCTGCTTGTTTTTTGATGTGAAATTGGGCCACACATGGCCAGTATGCATGCTCAAAACACCCATAGTTGGAAGCACAAATAGTGTGCGGCAACGCACACTGTTTGTGCCCCCCTCACTACCTGTTTTTTTATTTGAAAATCGGCCACTCAGGGCCAGTATGCCATTTTCAGCTCACCCCTATTTGAAATCTCAAATAGTGTTCGGCAACGCACACTGTTTTTGGCCCCCTCTCTGCTTGTTTTTTTTATGTTGAAATGTGCCACATAGACCAAATGTCATGTTCAAAACACCCCTATTTGGAAGCTCAAGCAGTGTGCGGCAACGCACACTATCTGATTCGTCCACCCCTCAAGAAAGACATCCAGAAGCTGGAGGCAGAGTTTGTTCATGGGTATTTGGATGGATCCGCAGTCTTTTACGTTTCTACTAGGGATTCCAAAGGCAATGAGCTCCTTGTGGATGAGTCAATTGTGGACTCTTGGGATCCCATTTGGAGACAAGTGAACGAATCCTTCGAACTCCTTCTCTCCAGGAAACCTTCGACCCAGGCATTCTCAGGGAAGATGTTTCACGTATGGGATGGCAACCACTGGTTGCTTGCATGGATGGCTGTCATTGGGAGGCTGCACTCACAGGAGGAAGAGTGGCATTACTGTGTTCAATCGATGGTGCTGGATTGCGACGGGAACATGATGGGTCTTCTGATGGCAACGAATGATGTGAACAGGTTGGTTTCTCATTCTACATGTTCCAGTTGTAGTTCCGTGGTTCTTTGGTTCTAGTCCTCTGTTGACGGTCCTTGAATTTCATTTTGACTTTCACACATCATTCTGCAGAGGGACGGAGACATCGCACGCCAAAACGAGTCTGGTTCACACACTGTACAGGATACAAAGGATCGGGCAGATGCCCTTGACCAACTTCAAGACCATCTTTTCAGCAGAAACGTACAAGAAGTGCGAAAGCTCCAAGACATCAGAAACATGGTACTCGTTGACCCGTGAGGCTTTCATGGAGTATATGTATGCGGTGAGATACATCTTCCATCATCTGGCCTTTCGATATTCCTGGTTCCAGATGTTTGTTTCTGTGTGTTTCCCTTGCCCTTGGGTTGATGCAACTCTCGTGCATTCCCTTGCAGCAAGACATTGCAGAGCAGGACAACGTGGCAAACTGGAATACTATAGCTCTACCCCTGAGGTGAGAAGGACAGCAAAGGGGGTTGAGAGTCACATCAAGCAAGAGATTGACCGCCACAAGAAGGACTATTATGAGTGCTTTTGTTAAGCAGTTGAGAATTGCCGACCCATCATTCGGACCGCAGTTTCTTGAAGAGGTGAAAAACCATTACAACAAGTCAGGCAAGCCGGAGATGGCCCAGGAGAAGTTACACAGGTTGTCTACCGCCGTTGTGTCTTCAGAACAAAAGGTGAAGTGGCTACAGATATGGAACTCCGATCCCACTGTTAGGGATACCCACATGTTCCCCAGGCCGGAGAAAGAGAAGAAGACCCAGCGTGTCATTCCTGTCAGTGACAATGTGATGGACATATGCTTCACAAGGCCACTTACTGGAGCCAGGTATGATGTCCTTTGTTGTGTCACTTTCTTTTCACTTTTCTGTCATTCTCTTTCCATGTTACATTGGCTGTGATTGTTTTTAGGTTCATTCTTGCATTTGAATTGTTTTGCAGTTGGAGGAAAGGGCCCGGTCGGTTCTACATACGCAGCTGGCTGACTATGGCATCACCATGACAGCACCGAAGGTCTCCTTCCAAGCATACATGAGGAAATGGAGAGCCACAGTGTGGCAATCTTGTTTCTTCAGAGAGTTCAGCAAGGGGGGTGGCATCAGTCGAACAAATGAGCTTGACCAGCGAGAGAAAGGAGAGGAAGCCTGGAAACGATGCCTTTACAGGTGCGAAATGGACTGTGCTTGTTTGTTTTGCAAAGACACACTCTCCTCCATCCAACCTGTTTTGGGCTGGCTCATATGAGTTTGCGGTGCCGCACACTCATTTGTTCTATCCATGTGTAGTAGCACCAACGTGCACACCCTGGGCCCTTCAGGCTATTTTGTGTGCGGTGGTTGCAGTGAACTGTGCCGCATACTCTTTTAGGGGGTCTTCGTGATGTGGTGGAAAAGCTAGGAGACAATAATTGCATTGCATAATGAGGCTGTCTCTGTTCCTGCAGGTACATAAAGTATGTTCTCATGGCAGAGAACTGCTTGGACAAACATCCTGATTTCGTGGACCTTTGGCTTGTCACTGCTGGCAACCAGACCATGTTTACTACGGGGATCTTGCATGACTGGGGCCAGACCATCTTTATGCTTGTGGTTGGTATTTGGATTGCCCTGCTTCTGAGACCCCAGCTCAGAAGGTGTCTTTGAGGAGAGAGAATGAGCGTATAGCAGCCACCGCCGCAACAGCCGACCTCGACATTCATGATAGAAATTTGAGGACTCTTGCAGAAAATGAGTCTCCCGCTCAGGATACCCCGGGTTAAGGTAGAAAGGCAAAGGGAAAGGACGTTGCTGGTGGTGTGGGGAAAAGAAGGGGTAGGGGGAAGGGAGCACAAGGGCAGGTAGGTGGGCAGGGAAGTGTTGCAGAAACTGGCCCTGTGGTGGATGTCCAACAGACTCCACCGCATGGTAGGGGATCCGTGAGAAAGAACAATGGGGTGGTTGATCCTAAGGACCCGTACCATGCAGTGGAGCATCCCAAGAGGGTCATTTGCCCTACCAGGTTGGAGATGGCAAACGTTGGGTTCCTTGCCATGATGGAGTCCAAGAAATCTGATTACAAGGGTGAACCATCACCAGTGTGGGAGAGGATTGTGGAGTTCCTCGGCACGGTGCGTGTTGTCTTTTGCTTCTTGTCTGTTGTGGGCATGGGTCGTTTCAATCCTCTTGAGCATTCCATTGCATGCTTGTTTGCAGGCTAAAATGACCAAATCATGGGTGAACGGGAAGGAGAAGCCATATGCAGCCGAACTCATCATCTTGGACATCCCTGATGGGTTGCCAGTCCCGGATGTCCCTCCATGGATGCTTGTCTAGGTTGGAATGCTTTTGATGAGCGCTACTGGCGGTGGGTTTTCTCCTTTTGCAATTTCTTTCTGTCCGATGCAAGTGTTTTGGTGCTCATCCAGTCCATCGACCTTTGCTGTCACCGTGCACTTGCCAGCTATTTGAAAGCCTCCGGTATGAGGGTCGTGAAGACATGGAATTGTGTGAACAACATGTACCTGACAAAGGGGGATCGTCCGGGAGAGATGGTAAATCTGCCTTCTTATTCCTCTTCTTGGTGGTTCTCGGATGGAGTTGCATAAGTCGCTCAAATGAATATGTAGGGGCCTGGTTTTCAAGCTTCTTAGTTCCTTGTGGATGTCCTGTTCGCAGACTCGTTTGTTTGAAGCTGTTTGTCTCGTCCGAGTGCATCCACCTACGACTCCAGCCGTCATTAGGGAGTTCGCCATCACTCATGGGGGCAAGTTCATAGATGAGAGGACAGATCCTCCCACGGATGACATGCACCACAACTACGTGGACAACAACGTGTGCTTGCGAAGGGGGAATGGGGTTCCTTGGAGAGGGGCCAAGGAGAGGAGCCTGGCTTTCATTCAAATGATTGTGGAGTGCTGCACCTACACAGACGCCAGAGTTCTGGATTTGTCAATGGGCACAGGTTCGTCTCTTCAACATTCACATTTCATCAGGTTTGTTTGAGCTTGCACTTTCCGCACTTCCCACCGTTCCAAATGTGTCTTCAATGTCTGTTTCCTTCCTTCTATTCCACTGCAGGTGCTTCGTACCACGCTTGCAAGGCCAGTGCGCGACATCTCCTTGGGATTGAAGGGGATGCCGAGATTTACAAGAACCTCCTGATGGGTTTGGGTGGACACACTTCTCAAGTCCTTCCGAAGCCCCTTCCCGGTGATATTGATACAGGAGAGACTTCCGACAAGGAGTTGGACTCCGACTTTGCCTGTGAGTAAATTCAACCTGTGGATGCTTGCATTGTTGTTTCAATACCCAAATCACTGTTCTTAAGGCAAAGTCTAGTATCGCTGGTGCTCGCACCGGCACTCCCCTCAGCAACTGGTGGCACCTCCGTGATGAAAACTCACAACCACACTTGTTGTAAACCTGTATCTAATCCCCCTCTCCACAAGGTAACCGGGTAGAGAACTTGTTGCGGCCTATGACTTAGACTAGTACTAGGTCCGTAACATAAACCTACACCTACACCTGCATCCACCTCAAACACTCCTATGGTTTGTTGGTCATCAACTGAGCCTCACCATAAGGGAAACAATGATGGTCTGACTGGTCATCACCCCAGCCTCACCACCGACAGCACGTTCTAAGATTGGTCGGTGATCAAATCCGGACCAACCTCCTATAAAAACAAGCGCCCACACAAAACTGACATGGCGCACAGTCAAGCATGCAGGTGTGGGGGGGATCCAAACACAAGAAAATCAAGACAGTAACTCCCCCACACCAAAAAAACACTCCACAATGTCGCTCCTGCAAGACACCCCAGCCCACACCCGGACTGACTCTTGCCTCCACCTACAGAAAGGTTTTGGCCTACAGAGAGGGTGGAAGACTACGGGGAAGGAAAGCAATTCCTAATCTTAGAATGCTCTCATCCCACTAGTCTCCCCCTATCTCCAAACGCTCTTACTCATGACCAACAAACAAGACTACCTTCCAGGGTCTCTCAAATAACTCTCCAAGAGCCCTCAAGATGTCTCTCAAACAATCTCACTAAGGTCCCCAAAAGCCTGTACAATTAGACTCCAAATAGTCCATCAAGGCCCCAAGAGCCTGCCAAACCTTGGCCCTCAAGGACCCCAAATAGTCCTTCAAACAAGTCGCCAAAGACTCTTTAAGCTCGCCAAATCTTGGCCCTCAAGGACCCCAAATAGTCCTTCAAACAAGTTGCCAAAGACTCCTTAAGCTCGCCAATTTTGGCCTCCAAGGACCCCAAATAGTCCTCCAAATAGCCCTCCAAAGGCTCCAAATGTTTGCCAAATATTGGTCTTCAAGGACCCCCAATAGTCCTCCAAATAGTCCTCCAACCACCCCTTCAAGAGCTATTCAAGTGTCTTACAAAAGCTCCTCAAAGTACCCCCCAAAGATCCTCCAAAGGCAGTACTCCTCCAGATTCACCCTAGATGTCATACACTTTCAATGAAATGTATGGTAGGCAAAGTCTCTCCACTTGTCCATACACTGTTCACAAAAGAGTATGGTGGGGCAGGGGGAGCCCATACTTTGTTTACAAAAATGTATGTTGGGCAGGGGTCCCATACATTGTTCACAAAAGTGTATGTTTGGCAGAGGGGGCCCATACTTTGTTAACAAAAGTGTATGTTGGGAAGAGGGAGCCCATACACAGTTTCTTGAAGTGTATGGAGACTAGGGTTTGTAGAGACCTTGTAGCTCTCCTCAAGCTTGAATTGGAAGCCACACTTGGAAAGCATGCTCTACACATGCGCCACTTGCTTGGTCAACCACTTGCTTCACCAAGGGCAATCCAAGAATTCATAGAAGTAGCAAAAGCACTCCCTTCTAGCGTCGCTTGCTTGTTTGTCAACCAAATGAAACCCTACTTGGCTTCATTTCACCATGGATAGATCAACAACTTCTTAGCTTCTCTTGAGCTACTCAATGCTCCTCAAGCTACCATTGTTGTATTCTTTCTATGGTGTTTCCAACCCAAGCATGTGCCGCTCTTTGGCTTCTCTTTCACACCATGAACAACTCGAGCTTGTTCTTGAAACCCTAGTGTCCATGGAGGAGGCCGAGATTGCCGGTGCGGTCCATGCTCATTGGAGTGTAATCAACTGGTGAGTCTGGAACATATCCAGGGGCAGCTGAGACGTTCATCTGATGAGAGGTACAAAGCTAGACTTCTCCTCATCTGCATATTTGAATCAAGAGTCTGCAGATCTGGATCGCCACTTTCGGATTGCGTGATTCCAGAGTATGTCCTCTTAAGCATCGGCCTATTGCTACTGGTGTGTTTATCGACCAGAGTTCCATAGGAGAATGACAGCAGAGACTCCCCTGACCAATCATGCTAGTTGCATTTGGATTTCTACAACTGTCCGTTAAAGAGCCGGGAGAAACCGTATTATCTTCATTCGCATTGTTTTTAATGCAACTGGTCGTACCAAAATGTTTTTCTATGCAGATTCATCCAAGTCAAATCCTCATCGTTTTCAGATACATCGGCTCTATACAACTAGACCCGGCGAGGGATGACAAATTGGTGTATGTGTATACCAATTGCCGACTTCTACGTGAGAGAGCAGCGGATGATGCTGCAGCATGGTACGAGAGGAATTTGCATTCCGAAGATTCTGCTTCTGAGGTAGATTTGATGAGTGACGATACTAAGTCTCAGAAGGAATCATCTCAGAGGGAGTCATCTGCCTCCGATAGTGAAGATGGGTCCGATGATGCTCCCGACAATGCGTATGATCCGTTTACATTCACAGAGGAGGATGTCTATACAGCCGACTTTGATGACCTTCTTGAGGAAGTACGTATCGCAGTTGAAGGTGAAGCTGCAATTATGTCCTCCCTAGAACATGGTCCTCATAATGAAGTTGGGGTCTACCCTCGCCCCCCACTATATGCTGAAGCTACTGGCAGTGCCCCAACGGAGCTTAGGGGTGATGAACTACCAGGACCGAGCGACGTACGCAACCCTGTTCATACAAACGATGGTGTCGAATCCATTGTACAGTCGACGGGACGGGAACATGCCTCACCGATACGACCAGCTCCACCATAATGCCAAAACCGATCCAGCTCCCCACAGATGCAATGGGCATTAAGGAGCAACAGGGTTGATCTGTTTTCCACACGCACGCATCATTCTGCTACATTGGACCGGGCGGAAGTTGAAGCCTCGGATGATGACAACCTACCACTACAATTCCACCTTAACTAACGTGTTGCGCAACAGACCATTTTATTTTACAAAATTAGCTTTTAGGAACTATTCTGACACCTACTCAGACTCTTTTCCGGTGAAGGGTTTAGAGTTACGTCTTATTAGTGAACCTCGTTACGTGTTGCTCCGATTGTTGCAGAATGACAGAGGGCCAAGACGATGAGCGTCATGGAAGAGATGACATGGACCGCCCCCTAAGAAAATCAAAGGGTCAAGGCAAGACTTGAATTGGGAAGTATACGATGACTCTAGCATACTAGCAGAAGAGGGCTGGGAGGATGTTCCGAAAGAGTTCAGGTGGCCGATGGCGAGATGCAAAAAATTCGTGAAGTGATACCAAATCAATCGATTGTGGCCTCTGGATAGGCATGACGTGCAAACCCGAAACAATTATGCAGAGTCCAGGTCTTGCACGAACTTGCATTTCCAGCATAGGGCGAATGAGGTGCATTGCACATTGTGGGGTCAACCTCTCTTAAAGGGCCAAATCCCGTACACCTTGGCAGCCATGTTGTACGTGGAGGTCATACTGTTGCGTCCAGTGAACTGGCAAACTGTTACGCAAGGATGCTATACGATTTGGAGTACATCCCGGACACGTTTGGAACACATCCGGCTGCAACGTTAGAGGAACAATTGGCGGAAAGAGACCAGCGAATCAGGACCCTGCACGACCGACTGAACTGGCAAACACTGTGCATAGCCGAGTTGGAAGCTAGATTGCAAGACATGCCTCCAAACAATGAATGCACTGTTGTCCACAATGAGGTTCGAACAAACGTCGTGGACATGGACGCAAAGTTTGCAATGCCCGATCGCAGTATTGACCTCATCATTCACGAAATTACGGACGTCCTTGACCATGCGGCCGATGAAACCATGGTTGGGGAATAACGAATTGCGGATGAGAGAAGGAGAAAAGGAAAAGAACCAGTACTGGAAACCGGGGAATGCTCGAGGGTCGCCATTCAATCCGAGATGAATCCGATATCGACCGCGTCACAAAGGAGCGGGATATAGCCATGACAACTGCATGGCGCTTGTCCAAAACATTGGAGATTCGGGCATGGGTCCCATTGAATGACGATTGGGAAAATTGGGTACAATGGGCGACCCATTTGGCCTCCAGAGAAGCACGGGTAGAGCGGGCACTGTCAGCCTTGTAACATGTCGCACGCATGATAAACCGTAGCGTGGATAACATTTATGCCAACATGCAAAGGTATAATGATCTCCGCAACGCATCAAGCGTATTTGCCGGGTATACCAACTGGGTAGATGTGGATTTTATGTTCGATCGATATGAGCACAAAATTTCGGGGTCGAACAGAAGGTCTCTGCCCAATTCTGGCCTGCATCCGCCTACTTCACGACAAAAGTTGACTTTATTCTTCACTCTCACGACGTGGCGGAGGTGAATCAACAACAAGTGCTCGGGCTGCATGCAAATCGGCAACGAGGCCGTCCACATTCGGCAATGGAACCCCCGAAACACGATGATAACGGTCTGTCCATAGTCGCCTCCATTGCTCTACAACTGCCTTGATGGTACTTTTGAAACTTTCCAATTGCCTCTCGCGGGCCCTGTCCCTAATCATTGTGTCGCTTAGACGATAAGCCGCCTCATACGCCTCATTCATTCGGCGTTGACATATTATAGCATCTTCCAGTTCGGACAGCAACAAATGTCTCCCAATCGGTTCTCGGTTATACAATTCGTTCTCCTCCGGCATCCATGGAACCTGTGGGAGCCGGATAAACCTGGACCTTCTCTGACTCCAATGCCCTCCCAAATTGCGGCAAAACTGCTCTCTCTCCCACCAATCGGGAATGCCTCCCGCACGTATGGTTATCTCCCAGTCAGATATGACCCAGAAATATTGGGGATCTTTAATGTATGTCGGGTTTCCGACATGTATGCCATGCATCTCTGTGTTTGCATCCCATATCAAGTTCTTGCCCCAATGCACGCAATTCAAAAATGTAAATGGTAGCCCATCTAATTGGAGGTTGTGTCAATTGTATTCAAAACCTATGGGCATCATTTCCTCCAAACCCACCAGCTCATAGAAACGGCGATGGATTGGTGTACGGCATTCTGGGCAAACGCTCATCCGCAAGGCTTGCGGGATAAGACATGTGATATGGAACATATGTCCACATGATCCAAGCACATGACATCCAACTGGGCCATTTGGATTCCTGCACATCGAACAAACTGTGTCATCTGATATCCATGACGGGAAAATGCGTCGTGGTATCTCCTCCCTCTAGGCCGGTTTGATGTGGCTGGTCATCCTTGTTGTGGTGCCCCACTCCTTCTCTATGTCCAATTCCCAGTTTGTGGTGGGAGTCGTGGGGAGTCTTGGGACTCATCACGGTCCAATGGGGCCGTGGTGGGTGGGTCAAGACTCACCGCGACTCATCACCGGGAATGGAGGGTCTTCGTGGTGGTTCGCCATAAAATGACTGGGTTGTTTGTGAAACCCCCGCGGATAGTCACAGAAGTTTATATAGGGAGTAGTAACCCCGAGAACGGTGCAAGCCCGTTGGTGACCAAAAACTAGTGAGTAAGCGTGCGAGCCGAAAACGACCAAGGTGTGGGGAGCTGTTCCGGACTGCCAACAACCAAAGGGAATTTCCACTAGGCCCAAATTGAGAGAGGGTCTTATGGAGGAGTAGAGGGGGACCGTTATGTCCCGGTGAGCAGCCGAAGCTCCGAGTTGGCCCGGCGGCCAATTTGGGAGTTAGGCACGTGCATCAAAGTGAGTAACTCTGACTTGAAGGGGAGCTTACCAAAGTGAGGTGCACGACACTTGGTATCAGAGCTTAGAGTTCAGTACGCGATCGTCCTTGAGATCGGCCTCATCATGGGGTTGGGCAAGACAAAGCGAAAGCGAAACGGCCCGAAAGATGATGATCCGGGTGAGCCCGGTGGGGGCGACGTGTCACCAAAGCGGCAATCGGAAAAGGCGATTCATGCTTCTGAAAGCAAGGCCGCACAAGGACGGGAGGAATTTTGGGAGTCGGAGCCCGAGGACTTTCCAGAGGCTCCGCCAGACCAACAGATGCCTCCCATGCCAGCAGCCTTTTGGGAAGGGTTGTTGGCGCAGTTTGGTGGGACGTTGAAGGACATGTTGAAGGCGGCTAATGCCACTTCCACTAAGGCAAAGTTTAAGGTGAAGCCTAAGGAACCCGACACCTTCGAGTGCGTCCGAAATCGGAAGGCACTCAACACCTGGCTCTTGGAGCTAGAGCAGTACTTCCGAGCGACCAAGTTGAGTGACGAGGATCGGGTGGAAGTGGCTCCCACCTATTTGAGGGGTTATGCTCAACAATGGTGGCAGAAACGCCTTCATGACCAAGGTCCAAACCCAGAAACCTTAAGCTGGAGTGTGTTCAAGGAACTTATGAGAAGACAATTTGTGCCCCTCAACGCGTCCTGGCTCGCCCGGGACAAGGTGAGGAATTTGAAGCAAACGGATGACATTCAGGGATATGCTCAGGCTTTCAATGTGTTGTTGCTCGAAGTCGCGGATATGGCAGAACCAAAAATGGTCTTCAACTTTGTGGCGGGACTGGCCCCATGGGCCAGGCGGAAGTTGGAGGAGAAGCCACCTAAGACTTTGAACGAGGCAATTGAAAGGGCTGAATGTTTCTCGGATGTCCCTAGGGGCGAAAGACATGGCCGTACGGAGCTAAACCACAAGAAGACCTGGCGGGAGGGTGACTCCTTCCAACCGGAAAAGAAGCGGGATAGGCCATGCGGCGACAATGGCACATGGAAATCGAAGGGAGGGCCTTCACACGTCAAGGTGGCACCCGGTGCTCCGAAAGAAAAATCAGGTGTGGCGGCTTATGGCGGACAGAAGGCAACCTTCGAAGGAGTGTGCTTTAATTGCGGGGAGCCCGGGCACATGGCCAAGAAGTGCGCGAAACCCCGACAATTGAACATGACTCGGGCAACCACGGAGCTGTCCGAAGATTCCATCAGCCGCTTGGTGGAAGCGGTGGTCGCCAAGACTTGCAAGGTAGGCAACTACTATTGTGAGTTGTATCAGGAGACTGACGCCCTGCGTAAAGGGAGTCAGTTAATGTTCGTGAGTGGGATAATTTTTGGAACTAACGTGTCGTTGTTGGTGGACACAGGAACATCGCACTCCTTCATGACACCGACAACGGCATGGAAGCTAGGGCTCCCGACAAGTGATGTGGGGGCCTCTATTGAGGTGAGGAGAACCATAATTGTTGACGAGGATGGCGTTCAATGTTCCTCTTCAGCTGGGGAGTTGGGAGGGACGTGAAAACTTCACCATTTGCGAGATTAATGGAGTGGATCTCATTTTGGGGATGACCTTTTTGAGCAAATCCGGAGCGGTCATAGATGGCCGCAAGAGAATAGTCATGCTATCGTGTGGGAATGGTGGCGAAGTTTTACAGGTATCGGAAATGCCCAACCGAGTGGGAGGGCGAATAAACCTGCTGTCAGCAAAGGAGTGGGCCGTGGAGGAGCCACATGAGCCCCAGTTTTTGCTTTACGTAAGACAAATGGAAGGAGAAGTCGATAGGGAGCCGAGCCCATATTGGATCAAGGGGATCTTGAAGAAATATCAGGATGTGATGCTGGAGGATTTACCAAGCGGCTTGCCACCGCAAAGAGGAGTTGACCACAAGATAGAGGTGATACCGGGATCGGAGCTGCCTGCCAAGGCACCCTACCGGTTGAGCCACAGAGAGTTGGTCGAGTTGAAGGCCCAGCTCAAGGATCTAATGTCAAAGGGGTACATCCGGCCGAGTAAGTCACCTTACGGAGCCCCGGTGCTATTTGCAGACAAAAAGGATGGGACGTTGCGAATGTGTGTCGATTACAGGGCTCTGAATAAGGTGACTATAAAAAACCAGTACCCTCTGCCAAGGATCGACGACCACTTCGATTGGTTGGCAGGAGCAAAATATTTCAGCCGGATCGATTTGCGCTCGGGTTACCATCAAATCTGAGTGGCGGAAGGAGATGATGAGAAGACCGCGTGCAGGACAAGATATGGTTCATATGAGTTCTTGGTGATGCCTTTTGGGCTCACCAACGCACCCGCGACCTTTAGCACGCTAATGAATAGCCTTTTCTAGGAGTGGTTGGATGACTTTGTGATCGTGTACATCAATGACATCTTGGTGTACTCGAAAACGAAGGAAGAGCACTTGGAGCCTGGGGGGTGCACTCCAGCCAATATGTACCAGCCACGTGCGTGCACAGGAGGGGGTATTTTAAACCCCTCCATGTACAACATTATACATATAGAGGGGGGTTTAAATCACCTTAAATATAATCTTACAGGAGGGGGTAATTGAATTGTAGGAGTAGTCTAGTGGTAAGGACGTAGAATGTGTCGTGATGCACTGCGGGATCAAATCGCGATGCACTGTTGTTTTGCTTTTCTTTTTTTTCTTTTCTCCCCGCGATCTGTCTCCCGTGGGCTCTCTTTTCCCTCCTCCCGCGCCCCTTCCGTGTCAGCTAGGTCTTAGCAGGCCATGTTTCAATCTCTGCTTTTTGGTGGGAAGCAGATGGTATTCAGAGAAATTTGTGAAGGGGCAATGGGAGAAGGAGGAATGCATGGTGGAATGGGAAGCATATTATGCCTATGTCTCGGTACTCTCCCTCTCTAGTTCTCAAAGTTTTCATCTCTTGGTACCTTTATCACAATTTCTAGTGGTTTTTATGTACACTTTGTTGGTTTATTGCACTATGAAATGTAGGGGTTTCATGTAGTTAATGGTTCCAGTAGTTGTGCTTGTGGCTTCACATGGGTGCCTGACATGCGCAGACCGTCACCTCACCAGCAGATGTCCATGTGTGCTTGGTTGAGGTGAATGGTGACGATGGCATCAGTGGTGGCGGGGATGCAATGGAGCGACAGTGAAGGTGTGGGGAGGCATAGGTAGCTTACTCCTTTTGTTGTTCTTTGGACCTACTTTAGCAGGCTTCAGATTTTGGTGATGTATTTGTCTGCATGAACTACACATCTCCTGATTGTGTGTGCAATCTTCAGGTGGGCGCCATACTTGCTCTTTGAGCAAGGATTGTAGTCAACGAAATTACTTTCAAAGTACAAGTCCTACAAGCCTCAAGACACCATTTTATCTCTCTGTCTCAAGTGTCTCCTCTCCTGGATTCGAATATTCAATGAGAGATAATCTTAGAGCTAGTAGATAGATCAAGGCTGCTGTTTGTGGAAGCTTGAGGCCCCACCCCATAGCTGTGGCACACAAATGAGGAGGTATTTAGATCAATGTCTGTATTCTGGGTTGGTTTCCATGAGGCTACCTTATTGGGAGTCCTGGGTTCAAGTATTTGGAGGCCTCTGAGGAGTGACAAGTGTACAGTTTTCAGCCATTTACAGACATGTCATTGACCTTACCATCAAGCACCTAGAGCCTCGAAACTTGAGGTGGCACTGTAAGCCACCATGAAAAGTAACAATGTCCTCAGAAGAGACAGTAGCACTGACAATGTTGGCAAAGAATTGTGGCCCCCATAACCTAGTCTCATGGCAGTGTCATTGTTCTCTTTTTCAATGTGATTTTCTCACTACATAAACACAGAAGCTGGATGACTTTGGACCTTCTATCGTTCTTATGGAGTAACTTGGAAGGAATCATCGTGGAAAGATAAACAGAAGTGTGGTCTAGTTGGAGCTATATTCTCAACCTCTGTGTTTTCTCTTCGTGGGTAGATGGTCAACTGGAAACAATAGCGGCAGCAGCACATTGATAGAACAATGCACTGCTAATGAAGGTACCTTCTTCAACGCATTTCAGCCTGTTTTCCCTGTTAGTAGAGTCGTCCCTATTTTTTCATGTTGAATTCTACAAGTTAGCTCGTTGGTGGATCTATGGTGGTTTTGGAGTGATTTTGTGCTCCCTGTACCTTCTTCTTCAACCTATTTCAGTCTGTTTTGCCCTCTCATCATTAGGGTTTAGGGTGTTTGCTGGAAGAACTTCATGCCATCAGTGTCAGCTGCTAGTAGCAAGGCTGAGGATGTATTCATGATTTGTCCACAGGCAGGGATAGCTAAGGACCAAGGATAGAGGTCCAGATTCATCCAAGAGGGCCGGATTTCAAACACAAGTTTCTTTCTGCTTCCCTGTGGATCAATAGCTACAAGCAATCGCGCGGGTAGATGGTCAACTGGAAACATCAGCAGCAGCAGTGCAATTGATAGAACAAGGCGATGCTAATGAAGGTACATTCTTCAACACATTTCAGCCTGTTTTTCCCTGTTATCAGAGTTTTTCCATGTTTTTGCCTGAAGGAGCAGGGATAGAGTGTGGGTCCAGATTCATCCACGAGGGTTGGACTTCAAGCTCCAGATTACCTTGATTCCATGTGGGTCAGTAGCTACAAGAAACCTACATGGGTAGATGGTAAACTAAAGGCAGCTATTGCAGCGGCACAGATGATAAAATCAGGCACCTCAACCATGACCACAGCTTCTGAAAGAGGATCAAGAGAGGGAGTCCACAATGCCTCTTCTGACATTTCTGGGCATGTGAAGATACTTTGTGCGGCAGACAGCCTGACAGAGGCTCTACAGATTCTAAACCAAGGAGGCATTTTAGCAAATTCAAATATGTATGTCTGTCTCTTGCTTAAGTGCATCAAGATGGAAGGTCTCGAAAGCTGGAAAGCAGGTGCACACTCACTTTATCCAAAGTGGGTTCACGACAGATGTTTTTCTACTCAACACGTACCCTTGTCAATATGCATGTTAAGTGCCGAGCATCAGGGATGCTCACCAAGTGTTCAACAAATGCCTCAATGATCTTTGATCACGTGGAATATTACGTTGGAAAGATTTACCAAGCATAGGTGTCGTAGGAATGTTTTGGAGACATATGAGCAGACCTGTGCTTGCCTTCTTCAGGGATGTGCTAAAACAAAAGCTTTGGCAATTGGCAAGGGGGGTTCATGCCCACATTCTCAATAATGAATTCGAGCCAGACATTTTTGTTGGAAACACCCTTATTAGCATGTATTGCAAAGTGCGGGAGTGTGGTGCATGCACGCCAAGTGTTTGACAAAATGCCCAAACGCAATGTGATCTCATGGAATGCAATGATTGCAGGATTAGCTCAGCAATGCCATGGTGCAGAACCATTCGACCTCTTTCGACATATGCAACTAGAAGGAGTGAAACCTAACGAGGTTACATTTATTGGGATTCTCAATGCGTGCTCCCTCCCAGCAGCTCTGGAGCAGGGCAATTGGCTCCAGGCCTGCATCATTGTTGCTGGATTCTAGTGGGGAATGCCCATCTGAGCATGTATTGCAAGTGTGGGAGTGTGGCTAATGCGCTCCAAGTGTGTGATAAGATGCCTCGGAGAAATGTAGTTTCATGGAATGCCTTGATTGCAGGATTAGTTCAGCAAGGGCAAGGTGCAGAAGCATTCAAACTCTTTGCACGCATGCAAGGAGAAGGTGTGAAGCCTGACAAGGCCACTTTCATTAACATCCTTACTGCTTGCACCAACCCTCTAGCTCTGGAATAGGGCAAGCTGCTCCATGCAAGCATCATCAAAGCTGCTTTGGTGTCAGATATCCAGGCGGGGAATGCCCTTGTGAGCATGTATTGCAAGTGCGGAAATGTGGTGCATGCCTGTCAAGTGTTTGACAAAATGCCTAAGAGAAATGTGATCTCATGGAATGCGATGATTGCAGGATTAACATAGCAAGGGCATGGTGAGGAGGCGTTCAAACTTTTTCAGCAAATGCAACGAGAAGGTATGGAGCCAAATGAAAATCACCTTCATGAGCATCTTGAACGCATGTACTACCCCAATAGTCTTGGAACAGGGCAAGGGCCTCCATGCAGGGTTGATCAAAACTGGATTTGAGTCGGATGGCAAAGTGGGAACTGCCCTTCTCAGCATGTATTGCAAATGTGGGGTGTGTTGATGCTCAGCAAGTGTTCATCAAAATGCCCGAACGAAATGATCTGATGAAGGTACCTTCTTCAACACATTTCAGCCTGAGGCCACCTTCTAGTTTGACCCGTTTCAGCCTGTTTTTCCTCTCATCAGACTCAGCCCTGAAGCATATGTATTGAATTCTGTAAGTTAGCTCGTTGGGTGGATCTGCGGTGCTTTGGAGTGACTTTGCAAGTTACTGCCAAGGTGACAGCATGACAGTACCTAAAAAAAGATAACACAGATGGAGAGAAGCTTTCAAGGAATGAATACTTCTCTGACCCCAGTCAGTGGTGGGACAATGTGAGTAGATGGTCAACTGGAAATAGCAGCGGCAACAATGCAATTGATAGAACAAGGGACTGCTAATGAAGGTACATTCTTCAACACATTTCAGCCTGTTTTTCCCTGTTATCAGAGTCGTCCCTAAATTTCCAGATGGCCGGATTCCAAGCTCTAGATTACCTATGACTCCATGTGGAAGGATAGCTACAAGAAACCTGCATGGGTAGATGGTCAACTGGAAGCCACTGTAGCAGCTGCAGAGGCATGATGTACGCATTGTTAGTGTGGAGGGAGGGGTAGCTGTTGATGTAGGGAGAGGATCGTGGGTGCAAAATCATCCAAGAGGGCCAGATTTGGAGCAAGGAACAGTGCTGGCAGGAGCTCTATAAATATGATCCACAACGGTGGGACAATATTGTCAACAAGGTGAGCTTTCTTCATGCAACATCGTAGGGAGTTTGACAGAACTTTGTATTTAAATATGTTAGTGTGGAGGGAGGGCTAGCCGCTAATGCAAGGATGGACTGTGGGTTCAGGATCACCCAAGAGGGCTACCAGCAGTGGAAGTAGCAACATTTGGTCAATAGCAGCAGCAAGAATTAGCAACGTCAAACTCATCAATCAGGTACTTGCTTCTGTATACATTTCATCCTCTTATCAACGTAGTCCCTGCTTGGACAGCCTATAGGGTTGTATAAAACAGGACTTTGGAACCTTCCAACCCGGGTGCTTTGTTATTGGTCTATCAAGGTCTGATTTGAAATGTTTTCATTGCATTTTGCAGGTGAACTCATCATGGAAGAAGAGTTGGAAGTAAAAGTCCTGCTCGTTGGAGGAGATGCATCACCAAACAGGCTTGGTTCTGTGTTCACTATGCAAGGTGTCACATACAAATGCATCCAAGCAAAAATTATAGGTGATGAGCTTGTCTCAGCAAAATTTCATTTCCTTTCCATGGGGGGTAGTGTCCTTTCAGCCAAGCAAGAAGAGAGGATGGTTCTGAAAGGGGATACTGTACACATTAAGATTTCAGACCAAAATGATGGGGACCAAGGATTGAAAAGACCTCTATCTTCCAGTGGTTCTACGATCTTGCATGAGGACAGACCAGGCGAGGACCCAGCACCAGTGTCTACCAAGATGAGGATGGACCCTGATACACCATTTGCTGGCGATGGTGGAAATGAAGACCATGCACATGAGCATGCACTTCAGCAGAGATCTGGTAGATTGTGCAGCACGTTGGCTACATCCAACGATATTCAAAAATGGCAGAAAGAGATTAGAGCCGTTGAAAGGAAAATCTCTGCAGAAGGACGATGTGACAAGTTTGAGCTGATGACAAAGGATCAACAAGACAAGCAATGTTCCACATATGGTGTGTTGAGTGTGAGGATGTTTATGCACGGTCTGGGAAAAACAAACCATATGATGCATGTGCAAACTTTATGTCTCATTTGAGGAGTGAGGGGCATCGCATAACCTATGAGAGGCGTCATGGGAAGGGTTCATCACAATGTGTCATCAGCCCTGTAAATGCAGATGAAGCATTAGATGCAAAGAAGAACAGGGTGAAGGAGGCATTAGAGGAAGTCGCTCGGTTTTGTGAGGACAATCCTGGAAACAGATTTGAGATTGTGGAAGCCACAATTGGAGACTATTCGCAGTTGGGTTCCATAAGGATTAGGTGCCCACTTGATTCAAAGTGGCTACTCTTGTTTCCAAGGACAGGTTCTTTGCAATCTTCTTTGACAGAGCATGTGAAAGGAAAAACTCATGTCGATGCAGAGATTTGCCAGAAGGTTGGAAGTAGTGACGGACTGTGCAAAAAGAGAGGAAGGCCTCCAAAGCCTATGATTGCCAAAGATGTAAAGCAACGGGATCTAAGCTCTTTCTTGGTCAGTCAACCTGTGTTGCCGTCCCCACCACTTGACAATCCAATTGTGGCATCAACAATGGGAGCATCCTCGTCACAAACTCCATACACTTGTGTTGACGCTGCCCAACGGGCAGATCTGATCAGGATTGAAAATTACAGCAAAGGTCCCAATGCAACAAAGGAAGAGACAGTTTGTGTTGGGGCCTATGGGATGAATGGTGGGAGTACAACCAGCAGAGAATAAGTCTGAAACCATTCCTTCAAGATAGCAAGGGAGGAAAGAAGTGGTATGTCGAGCCGTTGACAAATGCAACCATCACTCTAACCAATCAAGAGCATAAGGTTGTTGGTACGTTTCGGCACGCGGATTGTTTTAGAGTGTCATTGGATGGGGAGCCATTTCCAAACTTGAGATGTTCAGCATGTTCTTCCATTCCCTTGGAAAATGACTTCAGAATGAGGGTATATAGAGAAAGAGGTGCCATGGAATGTAGAGGGGAGAGAGATACTGGCAAGGGAAGAAGGTTGTCATATCTTGGAAATGCCGAGATTGTCAAACAAGTTTACAAAAACAGACAGGAGTTGAGACAGTTGAGGTTCAAATTGTGGGAGGCCAGGACCAAAGTGGCATCCTTGTCTGTGCGATGTAGGAGTTTGAAGGAGTCTGGGATTGAGGCAATTGAAAGAGGAGATGTTCTCAAATTTTGTCGTGATATTGTTGATGCACATAGGAGGGGGGGTTTTGAAGGAAAAGAAAGTTTGTGGGATTTTCTTGTTGATATGGGCAAGAATATTGACAGGTCTCCACAAGGGAAGAGGTATGGTACTAGCACAAAACAATGTTTGAGATGTGCAGCTTTGGGGGGGTCCGAAATTGCATCATTTTTTGGCTTCAAATGTGGGGGGTCCTTCTATTGATACTACAAGACGGTCTTTGAGGAAAGGTTTGAAGTACAGAGCGGGAGAAAGGATGATATATTTCAGCATGTGGCTGGAATTTACAGAGATGTGATGGAAGATGCAAATATTCCAATGGGAAGCATCCCAGTGATGGTGGCCGAAGATGAAACTGTTGTGAAGCGATTGGTACGTTGGATTGCTAGGGATGACACCCTTCTCGGGTTCTGTGGGCTTCAAGACAACCATGTATGTATTTCAAATTTTGTGGTGCAAGTGGGAGAAGGGGAATCAGGGTACGAACATATTGTGGAGGCATTCAAAAACAATGTGGTTGCCCATTACGCCAGAGTGTTGATAGCAAATCCTCTACATGTACGATTACCTCGATTGGTATTGGTAATCCAGCTCACTTGCAATAGATTTGACAACAATTTTGTGAGATCACAATGGGAAGTGGTGAGACAGTTGTGGGACAAATATGTGAGGGACGTGATTGGGCCTATAATTGGGCATGCTTCAGACGGAGATAGTAGGAGGAGAAAAGTGATGTTAGAAGATTATGCCAATGGGGCTGGAAGTAGATTTTGCATCCCTTGGGAAGGATGGTTGTTTACAGGTCGAGTGTGCAACGGGGGAGATATATACGGACTCCATGATCAGGACTTCATCCACAATGGGAAAAAATCCCTTGGACAGTGCATCACGGACTTTGGTGTTGGGTGATGAGGTTGCTACATTGAATCATGTGTTATTGGTCTACCATTCATTTTCAGTGGACAAGCATGGACTTCGGGAATGTGATATCAAAAGAGAAGATCGACAGAATTGGGCAGCAGCTCAACGACTGGCATCTCGGAAGGTGCAAGCTTGTTTGAGGGAGTTACAATCAACTGTGAATCATCGAAGGGAGACGACCAAAGGTACTGAAATTTACCTATACATCATTTCATGCTACATCGACATTTTTTTGTCTCCTCACATGTCATTGTGTGAGAGGGTACAATCTGCTGCGAAGGTATCGTTTTTTTTCAGATTGTGGAAGTTGTGGTTATTCCACCACGAGGTGTATAATCTGAAATCCTTCTTCATTAGCAGGGAAGCATACTTGGATTTACAAATTTCATGCCACTACGTGGTTCTACTTATCAAATTGTTCAAGGATAAGTTTAATCATGTGCAAGTTTCTTTGAGCCTTGTTGGTTCAGATGTGTGTGAAATATTCTTCAGCAAAGTGGGAGGTATGTTACGGAATGAGAGGACATATGACGGGTGTGATTTGATTGAGAGTGCGGGAGCATTAACACGCATATCCGAGTTCGAGGTGAATCCAAAAGGACCCAAGTTCTCAAGAGCTCACAAGAAACAAGAACACATTTGGTTTTTTTTGGAGAAGAAGCCAGGTATCCCCCTTGCTGATTTGTCCGACTTTTCTACTGTCCAATCGGATGATTGCATTGTGGAGGCTTTGAAAACTGGATTTCTAGAAGCGCCACTTTTATGCCATAAACTTGGGATGAAACCAAACAAAACGACAAACTTGGATTGGTGGAATGAGCCATGGACAATTGAGAGACAAATGACACATATTCAAAATGAGGTTGTGGAAGATGAATTGGTGTGCGGGCCTTCGAATTCAATGGAGGATGTTTTGAGCCAACCTTTGGATGATCATGCGGAAGAGGTACTTATTCAGAGTGAATTGAGACATACTCTAGATGCTGTTATTGATGAGTTTGAACAAGAGAAAGATGGACCGAAGGCGGTGGTTCCATTTGTCAAAGTAGACGGGAAGACCATATTCAAAAGCACTTTGGTTAGCCAACTCAATGGCAACCCTACTCTATCCAAGGATAGATTGACACGAGTAAGAAGTGCATCGATGTTGTTTTGCCAAGAAAACAAACCAACTACCAGCAACAAAGCCACGAGCTTGGGATTGGGTTCGGATTGTGCTGTATTTTTTGTTGATGAGGAGACTGCGATCCAAACTACAAACAGGAAAGGCAGACCAGGGAAAACCTGCAGAGGAGCAACCAAAGGCACTTGGTATTTGGGCAGGGTTCAAAGAATGCGGAAGAAAATCAATAAGCGGTTTGTAGAATGTAGGGATTCTGTTGATTTATTGGAGCGTCCTTCTCATATGGAGATTGGGTTAGCATGGTACCAAAAAATTTCGAGGAGGGGTCTATACGTACGATTTGACGGATAACATGATGGTTGATTTGGATTCCATTATCGCGTTAGCATGTTTAAAGTACAATGTCAAGTCAAACACATATATACTTGATGCAAATGACCGAAAAGTCTTTGACAACTTTATCAAAGGCAAATTTTTTTTTAATTAATTTGTTATATTTTATTACGTTTTAAATGAATAAATTCGATATAATATAAAAACATACATATACATATTGGAGGGTTATTTTTAATGATGGAAAATGAGAATATACATATAGAAGGGGGTACTTTTTAAAAATTGTAAATTTTTGTATATTTACAGGAGGGGGTTTTATAATCTTCAAAAAATATGTACAGAGGGGGTATAAATTATCCAAGGACCCGTATACAGGGGGTTCTTTTATTAGGCGACGAACGCACGCGATACGCACAGTTTAGAAAGAGTGCACCCCCCAGGACTTGGAGCACCTCAAAAAGGTGTTCCAGAAATTGCGGGAAGGGAAGCTGTACGCCAAAGCTTCAAAGTGCGAA
Source organism: Takakia lepidozioides (assembly GCA_030704615.1). Classification (NCBI taxonomy): domain Eukaryota; kingdom Viridiplantae; phylum Streptophyta; class Takakiopsida; order Takakiales; family Takakiaceae; genus Takakia; species Takakia lepidozioides. The sequence goes on along the minus strand of CM060732.1, from coordinate 1,841,823 downwards.
TTTGGGGTCACAAAAGTGGAGTTCCTAGGGCATGTGATTACACAGGATGGGATCAAAATGGATGACAGAAAAGTGAGGGAGATCTTGGACTGGGAGCCTCCGACTTCGGTCCCGGGAGTGCGATCCTTCCTAGGACTCGCATCCTATTACCGAAAGTATGTGAGAAATTTTGCCAAGATCGCGGGGCCGCTGTCAGACCTTCTGTGTAAGTCCAAGGTATGGGTATGAAACACCTTTTGTGGCCAAGCCTTTGCCAAGTTGAAGCAGCGGATGGCGGAAGCTCCAGTCCTGAAAATCCCGGAGTTCGACCGTCCATTTGAGATTCATACAGATGCGTCGGACTTCGCAATTGGGGGTGTGCTCATGCAGGATGGACGTCCAGTGGCTTACGAAAGTAAGAAACTGAATGAAGTGGAGCGACGGTGGCCTACGCACGAGAAAGAAATGAAGGCGGTGGTGCATTGCCTTGAGCTTTGGTGCCACTATGTTGGTTCCAACCCGGTAAAGGTGTTCACGGACAATGTCACGGTGAAGTATTTTGCCACGCATCCTAAGTTGTCCCAAAACAACTTAGGTGGCAAGGCACTTTGGCAGTGTTTGACGTGGATATCCAGTACAAACCGGGACGAGACAATATGGTGGCCGATGCTTTAAGTAGAAAACAGCAGCTCATGTTGGTGTACAAGGGCGAGACGGCGCTCCAAAGGAAGATCCGAAAGGCTTACCGTAAGGATGAGATGACGAAGTCCGTGATGCGGGATTTGAGGATGGGGGTTAAATCGCAATTCCACTTGCACAATGGACTGCTCTGGTACAAGCAAAAGCGCCTCTACGTGCCGAAGGGGGGGATCAGAGATAGTCTCTTGAGGGAATGCCACGATGGCCCGCTTGCGGGCCACGGCGGAGCCAAGCGCACCACGGCACTCTTGAAGAAAGAGTATTTCTGGCCCAAACTGAGGGAGGAGGCCGAGGAGTATGTCAAGACATGCACCACATGCCAACAAAACCGGAACAAATACAAAAAGCAAGCGGGGCTGTTACAACCCTTGCCGATTCCAGAGGGGTCTTGGGAAAGTGTTTCGATGCTGAAGCACCCTTGAGTGCCCAAGGCACTCAAGGAGGTGGAGGCGCTTACTAGGTGAAGCCCCGCACACCGGGTTGCGGTGGGGGTGGTTCCACGAGGGGTGGTGGTAGCTTAGTGGGTCTTAGTGGGGGTGGCATATGACTCACCATGGGGCGGAGACCTTGTGGTGGGAGTCGTGGGGAGTCTTGGGACTTATCACGGTCCAATGGGGCCGTGGTGGGTGGGCCAAGACTCACTGTGACTCATCACCGGGAATGGAGGGTCTTCGTGGTGGTTCGCCATAAAATGACTGGGTTGTTTGTGAAACCCCCGCGGACAATCATAGAAGTATATATAGGGAATAGTAACCCCGAGAACGGTGCAAGCCCGTTGGTGACCAAAAACTAGTGAGTAAACGTGCGAGCCGGAAAGCGACCAAGGTGTGGGGAGCTGTTCCGGACTGCCTACAATCAAATGGAATTTCCACTAGGCCCAAATTGAGAGAGGGACTTGTGGAGGAGTAAAGGGGGACCGTTATGTCCCGGTGAGCAGCCGAAGCTCCGAGTTGGTCTGGCGGCCAGTTTGGGAGTTAGGCGCGCACATCAAAGCGAGTAACTATGACTTGAAGGGGAGCTTACCGAAGTGAGGTGCACGACATCTTTCTACGTATGACGAACATACCCACAAAGTTCTCAAAGCACAAAATAATTTTGATTGATCTCATATTACTCTGGGACTTGTCAGATGATACGTTGAATATACTCGCCAAGTCTCGAAGCGAACGAAATCCACTTAGATGGGCAACCATCCGTTGCCCTTTTGTACAAATTTTGATTGATCTCATATTACTCTGGGACCTCTTAGATGGTACATTGAACATACTGGCCAAGTCTCAAAGCGATCCAAAATCATTTCGATGGGCAACCATCCGTTGAGCCATCGAATGAATTTCGATTGATCTCATATTAGTCCAAGACCTGTGAGAGGGTGTTCCGAACATACTGGCAAGGTTTGAAAGCAAACAAAAATGATTTGGATGGGCAACCAGCCGTTCACCCGTTGAATGAATTCCGTTGGATCTGCTATTACTTTGGGACCTGTTGGACTGCGTTTCGCGTGGTCATGACTTTTTTTTCATTCTATTTTTGAATGATATGTGTAATGACTCCATATGCAACGCGTGTGCCAAATTTGGGAGCGAACAAAATTTGTTTGGGCCCATAACCACAGTTTATTCTCTGTTTTGCACTCCAAACTTGATTTGTGTTCTACTTTATGCACTCTTCATAGAGATTTCTGCAATAGTGAGCGAAGAGAACATTTTTTCTTTTGGACATTTTTTATTAGTCGAAATTTTGATGGGGGAGTAGCGGTGGGATGCTTGAAGCCGTAGAACAAAATTGAGCCAAAAAAAAGATTGATACGTGGCAGAAACCCCCAATCAAAGGCAGTGCAAACCTATTTATTGGTTTAAAATTCATTTAAATTCTCGAATGGCTTGAGGGGTGAGTGCGTCGATGGGGAGGCAAATGATTTATTCTTTTGTTGTGTCTAAACAAACCCGAAACGTGGCATTAGGAGGTGATTCAGTAATTACACCTTCCATATCAATCAAATTCTGCTTCTTCATTAGGGGGAGAATCTCATTTTTGATTAACTAACGTCGATAAATATAGTACTAGCTAGCTTCTTTCATTTACAAAGATTCCCCTATGCGAAATTATTCAAACGAGATGTAAATAAATTACCATACGTAACGTAATATTTCTCCTCCAATTCGTTTTTGTCGCGCTTCCCGATCCGTCATAATTCCCTGAGAAGTGGAAAGAATTACAATCCCCATTCCACCTAAAACTCTAGGAATTTCTTGGTGATTGGAATACATTCTTAAACCGGGTTTACTAACACGCCGTAACATGTGTCGCACACATGTTCAAGCACATGCGGGCAAAAGATGGGCTTCAACTACATCCGTTCAATGGGTGCAATAGCGGTGCACGCATTGCTGGATTTCTTTTTCGCAATGAACAAAAACTGGATGACAAGTGAACGCCTCATTGGCCCATCGAACGAATTTCGATTGATCTCATATTACTCTGGGGCCTGTCAGATGGTACGATGAACATGCTGGTCAAGTCTCGAAGCGAACAAAAACCATTTGGATGGGCAACCATCCGTTGGGCCATCGACGAATTTTGTTTCGTCTCATATTACTCTGGGACCTCTTAAATGATACATTGAACATACTGACCAAGTCTCAAAACGATCCAAAATCATTTCGATGGGTAACCATCTGTTGAGCCATCGAATGAATTTCGATTGATCTCATATTAGTTCGGGACTTGTGAGAGGGTGTCCCGAACGTACTGGCAAGTTTTGAAAGCAAACAAAAATGATTTGGATGGGCAACCATCCGTTCACCCGTTGAATAAATTCCGTTGGATATTCTATAACTCTGGGACCCGTTGGACTGCGTTTCGTGTGCTCATGATTTTTTTTTCATTCTGTTTCTGAATCGTATGTGTAATGACTCCATATACAACGTGCGTGCCAAATTTGGGAGCAAAACAAATTTGTTTGGGCCCAGAACCGCAGTTTCTTCTATGTTTTGCACTCCAAACTTGATTTGTATTCTACTTCATGCACTCTTCATAAAGAGTTATGCAATAGTGAGCGAAGAGAATATTTTTTTTTTGGACATTTTTTATTGGTCGAAATTTTGGCGGGGGAGTAGCGGTGGGATGCTTGAAGCCGAAGAACAAAATTGAGCCAAAAACAAAATCGATACGTGGCAGAAACCCCCAATCAAAGGCAGTGCAAACCTATTTATTGGCTTAAAATTCATTTAAATTCAATTAAATTCTTGAATGCACGCATTGCTGGATTTCTTTTTCGCAATGAACAAAAACTGGATGACAAGTGAACGCCTCATTGGCCCATCGAACGAATTTCGATTGATCTCATATTACTCTTGGGCCTGTCAGATGGTACGATGAACATGCTGACCAAGTCTCGAAGCGAACGAAAACCATTTGGATGGGCAAACATCCGTTGGGCCATCGAACGAATTTCATTTCGTCTCATATTATTCTGGGACCTCTTAAATGATACATTGAACATACTGACCAAGTCTCAAAACGATCCAAAATCATTTCGATAGGCAACCATCCGTTGAGCCATCAAATGAATTTCGATTGATCTCATATTAGTCCGAGACCTGATACATGGTATGTTGAACACAATGACAAAGATTGAAAACAAACGAAAATCATTTGGATGGGCAACCATTCAATCGCCCATTGAATGAATTTCGTTTCGTCTCATATTAGACCGAGACTTGTTACATGATATGCCTTTTGAAGCTTTTTTTGTAATGTCTCCTGCTCGTAATGCGATGCTTATCCATGTCCACTTTATCCAATATGTCGATGTTCTCCACTTGGAACACATGTGCAGAAATATTTAAATAAGCAAATGACCATCTCCACTTTTATAAGCCTCATCCCCAGCTTCCAGTTTTGATGGTCATTTGATTTTTTAAATATTTATATACGCACGTGTGGATATGTTCCAAATGAAGAATATCAACATTGGAAAAATAAAAGTTGGAGAAGCACCTCATTACGAAGCAAGAGACATTACAGAAGACCTCAGCATGTTGAACATTTTGATGAAGAACCTTGCCCATCGTCATTTCAAGCGCTTCTGAAATGATCACATGTTTGTTGGTGGAAGCTGATAGGCCATACTGATCTCGTACCCATCGAAGACTCCCGTAGGCCACATGGAACGGTTCATGTGATACATTTTCACAAATGCGATGTGATACATTTGTGAAATGGTATCACATCAACCGTTTAATGTGGCCAATGCATCTCTTCCACACCATGGTGGAAATGTTCGCCACTTGATGGCAAGGGAGTAAAAAAGAATTGTTCATTATTATCCAGGGTCGACTGTAATACATGCCTAATGTTTGGAAATTACCTAGGTGAGGTGCTTAAATAATAAAAACGAATCTGCCTAATAATATTCCATTTTTATTAATTATTAGGCACGGAAGTGCCTAATAAGCTAGGTAAGTGTGGTAATGGAGGCTTCCATCTACACAAGTTATACTATACCGATCTCGGACAACCCAAGTTGTAGGCCCACTGGGCACATACCACCTTGGAAGTGGTTGTGGGTTCAATCCAATGATTGGTGTCACAAAGGTGTCCACCTTCCCGTGGGAAGGCACTAGTCACCTTAATTTTACGCTTCGGCAGGCGTCATATATTATTATTACCAATAGGCGACCCACCACAAATTGCTACTTGGTGTGCGTTTTAAACTTTCTAACATTTAGACCACAGTGCTTTTGCTGATTTTCCCGCATGCTGTCAGCGTTGCCCCTCTGCTGTCAGCGTTGCTCCGAAAATTCACAAGCATGCCACCTAGAATGACGACCAGCTAAAAGTTGGCAAATAGGCAAACTGGCAAACACTCCTGTGTGCAAGTAGTCAACCCTTGGTGTCCCAATCTTTAACTGAATGGTAGCTACAACGTGAGAGTGCGGGCGAGCCCCTCGCCAATGGGTGCTTGCTTTTCCGGACTCTCCTTGCTTCGCGTACTTCCACCGGTGCGAAGTATATTTTCCGTGACGTGTTGCAGACGCTTCGTGCTCGTTAACGTTGTAGCAGAGACAGCAGGATGATGGTCGGTAGAGAGACTAAGCAAGGATGAGAGGTTGCATGGATGGCGAATAACAAGGGACTCCAGGGACCTGGGGCGCCTGCGCTCATCAGCCCTGCCACTCCCCCTGGGTCTCACGGCATGCATGGCCTTCCCTTCTCACCTTCCTTCCATCTCATGTAATACTTCTTGTCCTTTTCTGATGCTTCTGCGCCATGAAGGGCCATTTAGAGAATGAAACTAAGCAAGCATACATAAACAAGGAGGCGGATCAAGCGGAGCTAAATGTGAATTGTTTCTCTTCGTCCTCCTTTATGACTCAATGTCTATGGCATAATGCAACTTGATCGCATCATTGACTGAACGGGTTGGTTTTAAATCTTGCTCATGTTGGTCTGGGCTTCTCCTCTGTCCTCATGCGTGTTTCAGGATCACGGGAATGCACATCCTTCGCCTTGTGCTCCTGAATTGTTCTTTCGTTACTAGTACCGTGACATGTATGCTGCTGCTGTTTCTCTACTTCTGTGTCGTTAGAGGAAGTCTTCGCCGCCTACCGGCGACACCGCACATTTGACTTCCACTTTCGTCCCTTTGTCTACGGGAGCCTTTCGGACCCATTAGCTTATTACTATTTCTGCTGGTCAGATTGTTACACCATCGTGGTCGGAAGTTCTACACTTCTGTTTAGCGCTCCTGGGTTTGTTTTTTGTTTCAATTGGCACTTCCATTTTTCAATTCCTTGAACAGAAAGCGGAGGAAGTAGGTATTTCCGACCTGCCATTACTTCGTATGATTGCACCACTCATATGCGAACATTTGAGTAACTGGTATAGGTTTACAATCTTCCAATCTGCATTCTACGATACAAAGTTCCACTAAGCGTCCAACCGAGTGTGCTACTTGCACAATTCATTTGAATATGATCTTTTGGGTCACTGGTTGTCTAGCTTACAGAGGTGTGGCATGAGTATCCCATTTTTTGGATATTTCTCGATGCAGTCCTATTTGTTTATTAAGGATGCCCTAATGAGGCTTTGCATCAGCACGTTTTCATGGTTGCTCGTAATGTTGGATCACAATAGCTCAAAGCAGTTGCTGTCATCAACAACTGGAAGATCAGGGACACTAATTATTGCATTTTACTAGGGCATATTTGCTCAGGTCTGACATAAAATCGCCAATATGTTTGTACACATTCAGAACATTCTATTCTTCAGAAGCTGTTAATGGGCGCACAGCTTACGACCTTGGAGAGCTTCATCAACGTCTTAGATATAATCTTGACAAAGAGCCCGACCTTGCGGAAAGAAGTAAGTGTTTGCCATATCCTGCTTTTCCTCGTATTCGATCAACCTGCGGATGGATGTTTGCATGTCCGGCTTGGTGCTGAGTATTCAGACTGTGAGGACACACTGAGCCAACCTGATGAAAGATGGACAGGCTAAAAATAGCACTGTTTGGAACTTAGTAATTTTCTTGTAGTACAATGGCACAGCGGTTGAAGTTTGGACAGACTAACAGCACAGGATCATCATGACTACTGACAGGAAAAAGCATCTTGTTAGCTCTTAGCCTGTCCATCTTTACAACAAATTTACAAATCTGCGCTTCCTGCTGCATTGTGTGTGTTTTTAGTAAGTGCAGTGTCACATTTTTGTTGCTGAGATGTGGTGTGGACTGATTTTAGTCTGGTCCGCTGAGCAGTGACGTTCAGGTGCTATGTCCGGAGTAATGGGATGTATATATCTTCTGGTAGACTAGCATGAATGGAGTATGATAAGTCACCTATAGCTTTTCTTTCATGAGATCAGGTCAAACGTCTTGTTGGGTTGAGCTCAATTGTGTTTGCAGTACTGTCATTGGTTCCCCCTTTGTGTTGTAGCAGCACCCCCACCTTCAATAGGCATCACAAGTCACCTCGTTAGCCGGAAGCACAGATTTGTCTTCAGTACGATCTACATCACGGAGGACTGTCCTGATCACTTTTGATCTCCCTTCAGACGCCAGTTTGAACACTGGTCAGTTCTTGCATGGCGGACAACAGTCCCCCAACAGACACCTCCACTGATATGGAAGCTGAAGTGAAGGTAGACAACTGGGTAATAGAACTTTCTACCACTTTTTAGCACATAGTACTGTTGTCTTCATATTTTGTGTGTTGTAATATAGGAATCGGATTACTTGTAATGTCACCCTGTAAAGGGTTCAAAGGATCACTTACACATTAGAGACGCCATCTTTGGTTTCTGAAACCCCCCTCCAGTCAGACTTGTCTCAGATGTCTTCGCTGCTCTCTTGATCTGGAGCTTAAAATGCCACTATTGTCGTCCCTTTGGTTGGTTGCTTAAATCCATTGATGGTGTCCTACACACTGTAGACAAAATGTGTTTGTTGAATCAAGACTATGGGTGTGCAGCTAGAGGATGGGCACCATGGGGCTACGGGGGTCTCCAACAACTCTGATCATGAGGCTACTAAAAATGGGGATTCCAAGGTTGGGAATTATATTACTTCCCTGTATTTGATTCTCAATGTTCCAACTATTGAACCTGGTCATGATGATGCCATAAATATGACTTATGTCTATTGTGGTGAGTTTGGTGAAGGATGAAGGATGAGTGATCAAATGGTTGTTTGAAGGAGTAGTGAGAAATTTCAGCTACAGTAGGAAGGTGTCAGTAGCATGGACAACTCATGTTAGCTGTAGGGAGTCCTCATCAGGATACTGGAATGGAAAATGTTGTTGGCATGGCACTAGTGTTTCTATAGGAATTGTGAATATTGAAATATAAGCACAAGAATGTCGACCAGCATTTATGTTCTTGAGGCAGGTGGTGGCAAAGTAAAAATAGACATACATGTATGTGTTTAATTTATGCGAAAATTCCCTGACAGTTGTATATGAATCTCTCCACTTCTTTTAAGGTTACAGTTGTTAAAATTATCAACAAATGATAAGCTTTAGGTTGTTACCATTTCTGATCGGTTTATCCACCTTTTTGCAGGCACTGAGGCGACTTGCTCAGAATCGTGAGGCTGCACGCAAAAGCCGTCTCAGGAAAAAGGTTGATACTCTTTAGATGTAGGTTTGAGAAGCTTTAGTGGTAACTCCTAAGCGTATTGCAGACTATTTGCTGATTGTGCGATTGGGGGTTGGAGATTATATGTTGATTGGTTGTATAAAATGGCATGTGGTCTGTGATGATTTACAGGCATATGTCCAGCAACTGGAAACAAGTCGCATCAAATTGAATCAGCTTGAGCAAGAGCTCCAAAGAGCTCGGCAACAGGTTTGAAGCCTGCCAATGCCCTTTCTCGATCAATTTGGGCCGTGAAGCAGAGAGAGAGAGGACTCCAGACGAAGCCAGGGTAACTAAGAGCCACTTCACCTGACGGCAGGCTACTTCCCCCTTTTGGGGGTGGCTGTGGAGCATCTGAACTATCATGCATTACTTGGACAAGAGCCCAAGACTAACATTTTTGGGACTCAAATGGTTTCTTGCAGTGGGCGTGCATGCTTGATCTGAGCAGTGTGGGGGTGGCTATGGATTCAGGGTCTTCATGTAGGTGCAGGGGGACACAGTAATGACCAGAATCCTCATGCTGTTGGTGGCAATGGCGCAATAAATCCAGGTATACCCATTTGCTGGGCAAAGTCGGACTTCTGCAATTTACGACAGTGCTCCAGCCCTCCTCTTTTTTGGGTTGCTGCTTAGAACACAGGATTGATTGCTGATGCTCTGAACCCATAGTGTTAGGATTCTAATACACACTTTTGCATTTAATCTTTTAGCTTAATCATTCCCAGCACATAGTCTCCATACACCTACAGAAGGCAGTGATACATGTTGTTGTGTAGGCTTGCATGAGTAAAACTTCTAGAAAATTAGGGTTGATCAATGATTTGGCACCAAGGTATGCAGGACAAGCTACACCACTGAACACCAGTGAGGGGTGGGTTATCAAGACACACAATCTTGTGGTGCCTTGCTTACTATTTTGGAAGTTGTCTTAGTAGATTCGTCACGGCAGTTCCACTGCTATGTGTGTTGTCAGGCAAGGACATTGTGTACAGTTTTGAAGACCACTTGGTGGAGGATGCCAGTTTGTCATTATTACCTGAATCATTTCTAAAATGACGCATTTATGAACCCAGGTAAAAAGTCTGCTGCCTGCATGATGAGAAATGGTAGTGTATGCTTATCAATCACCTCAAGTCGGGGCTGTTTTGAAGCATAGTTTGAGAGGCAGCGGATGTGATAGGTTGAAGACGTGGTGGAGGTCATATATGGCAGAGGGTAGTGGGGTTGGCAGGTGCAGCAGCATTTGACATGGAATATGCAAGGTGGGTGGAAGAGCAGCACCGGCAGATGTGTGAATTGCGATCGGCTTTGCAGGCACATGTGGCAGACAATGAGCTGCGCCTGCTTGTTGATGGTGGCATGGCACATTATGAGGATATCTTCCGCTTAAAGTCAATCGCTGCCAAGGCCGATGTTTTTCACCTTGTGTCAGGCATGTGGAAGACCCCTGCTGAGCGCTGCTTTATGTGGATGGGTGGCTTTCGACCTTCTGAACTCCTCAAGGTCCTCAATATCCATCTATTGTTTTCTCCCACTACAGTTAATGACCAGTATGTACTTTTTTCTGGTAGTGCAGGGTCCAGTCAGTAGGGTTGAGTGAAGGTATGTTTGTGATCTCCACATGACCTGTTAGTTGGCTAACTATTTAGCTTCTGTGTGGTTTTTGAGGACAACCCCGAAAAAGCAGAGGATAAATTTATTTTTCATTTGGTTATACTTTTATGCCTGATTTTAAAGTAGTTCAACCAAATGAATTCAGCATGGAGAGTTGTTATGGCCTTGTAGGGCTCAATCAGAGATGCATGGTACAAGCACAAGAGACATTGAATGGAGGACAAGTATGACCGATCTACTGATGATGAAGTTAGCTGCTGCCTTGTTTGTTTGAGGGTGTGGCAGATTCTTATCCCACAAATAGAGCCACTGACAGAGCAGCAGCTTTTAGGCATCTGTAATTTGCAACAGTCATCACAGCAAGCTGAGGATGCTCTTTCTCAAGGCATGGAAACTCTGCAGCAATCCCTTGCTGACACTCTGGCTGCGGGCTCATTGGGTTCATCACCTAATGTGGCCAATTACATGGGCCAGATGGCCATGGCCATGGGAAAACTTGGCACACTCGAATCTTTTGTTCGTCAGGTGAGAGCTTCTGGTCATTGAAGAGACTGTTGGCTGTGGTTTATATGTTTGGAAGTGCCCCCCTCTTTCACATCCAGTTGGTGACTTGACATTCTCACGGGGAAGAAAAAGCCTGAGGCGGTATTGTTCATTTGATCACATCCTGACGTACATGGGTATAGGTATGTCTCCTGTAGGATCTGTGCTTGGATCTTGAATGTTGAACCTGAACAACTCATTTCAGGTTTCTTTGCACCTTAGGTGCTAATATATTGTGACTGCCTTCTTGACAGGCAGATAATCTGCGGCAACAGACGCTTCAGCAAATGCACCGCATCTTGACCACCCGCCAAGCCGCTCGAGGCCTCCTTGCCATGGGGGATTACTTTGCACGCCTGCGTGCTCTTAGCTCCCTTTGGTCAGCTCGTCCCAGAGAATGAAGGTAGAATAGATGTGGTGGGTCAGGCTTCTCGGACAGCCCTTGGCAAAGTGCCACAGCTGTGAACGATCCGGATTAGCTGCTCCGTTCTGAGTGCTCAGCTTGCTGTGTAATCTCATGTCAGGACAGGGGGGGAGTGATGAAGGGTTGCGAGGGTGGACACATGTGATGTGACAAGGGCAGGTCAGAGCTTTGGGTCCATGTGTACACACCGGTACAGCTACAGCCAGGGCAGCCTTTGAATTTTTGGCAAGACAAGGAGGCCTTGCATTGCAAGCCTTGTCTTTCTGGTTATAACATGACTCACACTTTGTTTAAAAAGAGTGCACAGACATATTATTCCGCGGAAGGTTTGGATGTATTAGGCAAGTCGTGGGGATGGGTACTGATGAGCTATGTTGTGTACAGTTATTATGATTTCCGTTGCCAAGATTAGCAGCTGCAATGGTTATCAACAATTTGGCCTGTAAGATTAGACTCAGAAAAGTTCATGGATGGAAGTGATTCATCATTGTTGTATCAATATACGTCCATTTCCTTCAGTGAGCATGTAAACACCACAATTGAGGCAACAGAGGATCCTCCTAGTGTTTGGGATGGGGGAATGTAGAAGATTGGGCCTTGGAAACATTCAGCTAGCAGAAAACTGCCATTGCACATTGTATCAGGCCTCAGGTTCCAGCCCTAGGACTGTCACCAAAAGGGTGGAACCCCAGATTACCCCAGCACCGAAGCCCTTAACCCCTGAATGGTCAGGTTCTCATCACCTCACCTTGGTAACAGATACACAAATTATCAATGCATACTGCAACAGCCAGAACCACCTTTAGATAATGAGTGCTGCAATACCTATTGAAGTAATGAATAAGGAGCTTATGAACCTAGGAGAATCCTCACTTCCACATATATGAAGACTTGATCCCCCAAGAAGAACCAAGCTTCACAAGGTAAGAGCAAAACTGAATCCCCCAGGTGTAAAGCCCATTGTCAAAGAAACCTCTCACTGGAAAACCAACTGGGATAGAATTCAAGGGCAAGGAAAACCTTGCTTCACGTGCGTGGTGGAATTCATCCTATGCTACCAGGCAAACTACGAAAGTAGTCTAACTACCCAAAAATCAGCTCCATCTCCTCCTTTATTGATCTGCCCTCGACATTGATTTAACTCATGAAGTGAAATCTCAGCACCCACTTGTCGTGTTCCACTTGAGGCCAGTCAAACTCTTGCGAGTGATAGGCCTTATCTTCTCTACAAGCTTCTGCTTGGTTGAAGGGCTCTTGTTGCCGCAAGGACATCGCTCAAAAGTGCATGCACCCTCTAAGAAATAGATAAAGTGAGTGATTTCAAATCTAGTGAGACATTCATTGCTCACTAATATTCAAATTTGGCTTGATGCTCACCTACACTTTGTGTACCAGTCACCAACTTCCCACTTAGAAGCAAGCTGTGCATCAAGTCAAAATTTCCAAATATATTCCAGAATTTTACAAACTTCTTGTCACTCAAACCTAGAATTGATGTGCAAATCCAGGAAGAAAAACCAAAAATGGGAGTAAAGCTTCGTCAAATTGAGATGTCACTATATCAATGAAATCAGAGAATCTAGCCCAAGGGTGAGAGAAGCATTGTATATAGAATAGAAAGAACCCCATACACAGACATCTGAACACCTAACAAGCAGAGGTGCCTAACTATCGTATGAAAATACATGAACAACCCTTTTGGGCAAATCCTCTATGCAGAACTCTTGGAACTGCTCTACTGTATCCTTGACCCTACTCAGACACTCCTTCGCTGATGGCTCCAAGGATAGACTTCACTTGATCATCAGCAGGGCCATACACCAATACGGTTCTGGAAGGAGCATAAACCTGGAATGAATGTGGACGATCATCATACCACCCCTCCTGCAAAAACACCCACCCATCCCACTTGCAGAACTGTGTCAGGAAAGATCCTGCAATACCATGTGATGTTCCCTAGCCTGGTGCTATCTACCAATCTGTTAAACGGACACAAAACACCAACGCGTGTTGTGAACCAGTATGCAACTCATCAAAAGCCACTATCACAGCCAGTGCATTCAGTCTGCCTAACTTGAATAGCAAAAGGGACCAGAGTTTGTGCCAATTGAAGCTGGCACAGTCATGAATGTGTGTCACAAAGTGGCCCCGTTGAATTGACATAACTGGCATTAGTGCACAGGGCTAAAAAGCCCATAAACCTACACTCCTATGACTGCAAGTTCAACTCCACTTACAATATCCCGTCACAAGAATAGCACTGAATTTAAGAACATCAGTAGAAGTGATCTCCTCACAAAAATTCTATTACTCTAATGCCAAGTAACTGGATGGGATCAAGGAAAGTGGGTGATACTGACTTGAGAAAAGAAGATTGCTGAGTGGTCAATTCTGCCAAAGCCTCCAAACTGCTTTTCATCACTGTCCAGCACCACCTGCGATAGGGGACAGTCTGATCCAAGTGACCAAGCTGAATATCACCACTTCCACCCTTGCATATACTGTGTCCTTGTTATGGTACTGATCATTATGACAAGGGTTGTAGTCTATGATGAAAAAGTGTAGCATACGCCACACAATCGTTCCAAAGATGACAGCTAGGTTAGTTGCATCTGCTCTCTAGACTGCAGCTATGCAGAGGCCATTGTATTTGGTAAACATGGCTAGGCCATAGGAATATAACTCTTCCCCCACAGAAACCCAGCACCCCATCAGGTGGCTCTATCATAGTCATAATGTGTTAGCATTCATTTTGTTTCTGGTTCTCCTTCATTACTGATTTCTTTGCACCTAGATAGACAATCCAAAAGTGAGGCCATGAAGATGTACCTTGTATTTGCCTGGTTTGATGCAGCCCACACGATAGTCTGTAAAGCTTTTTTGCCAGTGAAAATTGAAGACAAACACTAGTTCTCCTTTCTCAAAGATTATCATCTTGTCACCCTCATCTTTTCGAGAAACATATTGATGATCTGATACCATAAACTGGAGACACAAGACCCCATAAGAAATAAGCACTTTGGCAGGTCCCTGCTCAGCTCACATGCATTGACATGATGGAGCGGAGGGCAAGAGACCTCGATAAATTTGATTTTGTTTCTCTTTCTCTTCCACCTAGTCTTGATGTAAATTTGAAAGAGCATTGGATATTTTGACTATGCTGTGTAGGTATGTTTGAGGACAAGTGAAAAATAATAGGAAAAAGATTCCCTCCTTTCAAGCCAATACTGTAGTTCATTTCACAGTTTTCAGATGACTGAATGCATGTGCTACTTGCAGTATACCTCTGTTATGCAACCCAACCAGCACAAACACACACCATTGCAGTAAAAGGTAAGTAATGGAATTCATAATGCAAAGTATTTTACTCCGAACTGCTCTTCAAGTTGGTTCATTGTGCCGTCAAAGAGCTGTAATCCATGGTACCTAAGAAAAGCTGCATCACCCTGCACATTCCAACCAAACCAAGTCAACCTTGCCACATAATTGCCTTTCCAAACAACGTTTCAGAAGAAATCAGAAGTACGTCCATTGAGTTTTTCCCACCTTATGGCAAACTTGACAGGTAAGAACGGATCACATTGAGGCAGCAGTTGGATGCTAGCCTTGGTGCATGCTTCTGGATTCATACAATTGTATTTCTATTCTCTCCATCTCCTCTACAGCTTTGTGGCTTTGGGGCATGACAAATTCGAGAAGGCCTCATTAATGATTAGGTATTCTCCATGGATAGACTTGCTTTAGAATTAAAGAGGGATGACTCATGCAGAAGTGCAAATTACGGAGGCTCTTCACCTGTCCGACTAGTACCTTCTGTTTGGGAGTTGAACTCTCAACACCTTTCACCTGCTGTACCTGGGCAATGTGCCTAAATTACCCAATACTTCCACGAGGACTCAAAGCTCCCAGGTACCCCACAACCTTGGTGACCAATTACCCAGTAGACCCCCATTTATAGCTGGCTTGGCGATGAGGAGTGACATCCAACATACAGATGTGGTTTTCAACCCACGACCACTCGCAAGCGTGCCATAAATGTTTGCCATTACTGCAATCTCCCCTTTTCTCCCAAATCTTAGCCCCCCAGCATAACTTTACTATAGCTGGAGTCAGACTCCAGACAGCTGCTCACAAAGCTTACAATATATGCAGTTGTGTTTCCTGATGTCACAGGCCCTGACTCTTCATTGACACTTGTACTGAATTGGGGATGTGCCAAACTAGTTGACTTCACCAGGTAGATTTCCAAATTTCTTGCCAGGTACTGGAATCATCATCCTGGCAATCTTCAAATACAGCCTCAAGTGTCACATCCACGTTTGGAATCAGCTGCAGTAAATTCTACATTAAGCTTCCTAATGACATAGATGCCAGCCTTAGACTGAGGTTCAATCTGCCCAGTAACCATGATGTCACTGGCTGTGGGCAAGTACTGTGGCAAGTACTGTAGCAATGAGAAATTGCATATCACACTGAAGAGCGGGTGATCGGCTCAGCATCCAAGGGATCATGCCTTTGAGCTTGTCACATATACACTGCAAAGTGTCACGATTGCTATAGGAAGGACATGTTGTAGGCAATTTTACAAGCGCCGTATGCTATAGCATGATGGTTCATGTCTTCACGTACTTGTTGGATTATTCGCCTAACCATGAAGACAAAGTCTACTGCTTAGTGGGTGCTACGCTCCTGAAGTCTCGTTCATTTTGCTGATGTACATCTACTGGGATGCAAATCTTCTTTGAGCCCTGCCTGTACACGTTGCAACAGGGGTCAAGAGTTTCCTTTGCCGGATGAGGTCAACCGGCCAATAAGGCTCATCAAGTGCACAATTTATGTGCACCAGCTATACCACAAATTCATCCAAAATCAAAATGTTATGGACAGAGCGAGAATGTGCAAAATAGGCTCATCTTGGAGACTCAGCACAAAACACCAAAAAGGACCTACACATTCCTACAATACTTTAGGTCATCAGTACTCATCCTTACCAGGTCAAAGCGGCGGCGGCATTTGTCGTAACTGCCTCCATTACCACGAACAAACTTGCCGTTTGGTAATGTCTGGTCCCATCGCGGAAAGTCAATCCATTCTGCAACAAAATGAAACATGCAACTTTTCAACAGACAAAGGCGTTTATGCAATAATTCCCAACCCTTTAACCAAAGCACCCCACATGTTGTTTCTTAGATGAAACAATGGGATTACAGACAGGAGGCACTAAATGGCAGCAGCACATAGATGCTGACAACCACAGAAAGGTTCAAAGTAGCCAGTATCCACTCTTAACAGTTTCTTATCACATTCCTCAGCTTGTATGTTAGGGGGTGCTGTCCTTGAGGACCCGTGAAAGGTAACTCTTCCCATCTGCTACTTCCTTGTCCTGAGTTCTATCCTAACCATGGAGTTCCAAAAGACTTGACCATGAAAATGAAGCTATTAAGAACTGTGATTTAAACACTTTCGAAGAAATTGAGGACCAAGGGCAACACTAAGAACAGGTGGGAACACCCTGTGGAACGGACACTGTAGCCAATCTTGAATTTTCCTTTCCACAAGACTCAACCACGAAATAAAGTTACCTCCCTCCAATTGACAAAGAACTCTGTTTCAAATACTTTTGCCGAATTTGAGGACTGAGTGGCACACCGAGAAACAGGTTGTAACTGGACACCATGTAGCAATCTTGCATTCTCCTGAGTTCCAATTTGCTCTACTACATCTAACAAATCTCACAAGAGGAAATTAATGAGTGGCTACCAGGATGGCCAAATTCATTGCCCATAAAGTTTAAGTAGCCCTCGCCGCCTAACGCCATGGTAATAAGCCGGATCATCTTGTGGAGCGCAATGCCCCTGTCAATTGCAGGTGTGCTGGGCCCATTCATTGACATGAAGTCATACATATCCTGCACAATGCCAAGAAAGAGGCTAAGATGAAACTTGGTAGTGGGTAGACAAGCTTCAATGGTACAGAGCTGTCGCTTTTATGTTCAGATAACAGGATCACTCTATCAGTCGACCCTGAACTTCTGAATCTTCATCTTCCTTCCCTCTTCCAAGGCTAGATATCTACGTCAATCCAAAATACATCGAATTTTACAATCTGGGTGTAAGGAGGAGGGGATGCACCAGAAGTCGGAGTGCAGACCAAGAGCAACTACCTACCAAAAAGGCGAAGAGTGGATCACAAAGGACCTCAAAAAACTCTGTACACACTTAGCAAGTTCCAAAGCAGAAGATAACTGCCAGCGTGGTGACAACATCCCTGGACAGCACCGGCAAGGGACCACCGAACATGCCCTTGGCAAAGGAGGATATAATTCCCAAGTTCCCAGGTTTCAAGACATTGCTACCTCTTTTGCAGATCCAAATGGGGTCAAGAATCAACATAAACGCAAATGACCAGTTGAGACTTGAAGCAGGCCTAGATAAAGATGCGCAGTTAAGATGAGTCTAGTAGGCCTGGGAGATGACCTTGTCCATGAGCCAAAAAGCGAGCGTTTTATCTCCAACCAGTGCCTGATCATGACTCTCTGCATATGCCACACACTTCTCCATCCACCGTCGATTTGTCAAAGTGTACACCACATTGCCCATGTTCCAGTCCTCATCCATGTACCTGACGGCATCCCCCCACCTCACCACTGCAGTTTTCATCACATGGTCAATTAAATATATTCACTCCAAGGTCAGTAGACATTAATTCTATCCAAGTTTTGACTGAGTGTGTCTCATAAGTTTGACATACAAACTAGAGCAAACAGTCAAGAAGAAAGGGTCACGAAATATCAAGAGACTTCGAGCTTTAGTATGGAGTACTGCACAAAAGGGGGTTGTTAAAGTGCAGTCCCGTGCATCTTCCCAACTACAATGTGTAAAATGACATGTTTACGACTGAGGGGCTCAGTTCTTTTGGAAAAGAGGTCTGGTGAATTTGGCAGCCACACGCACACAAAATAAAGCAGGGGATAAAAGTGAGAGCTACTTGTCAAGGAGCTCGATCCATTTATCTGCAATAGCCATCTGGAGCCGATAGTCAAATCCTACTCCTCCTTCATGCACAGGACGGCAGAATGTAGGCATGCCACTCACCTGCAATCACCTCCTCGAGCATTTGAATAATTCCCATCCATAATTCCCATCCATAATTTCAACCTATCCACATCCACAAGAAGGTTTGTGACCAAACCCTGATTGCAAAATCGAATGATTCCATAATTCACCAATCTATCTTGAACCAGGTGAAGCCTTTTGACACAACCTTAGAAAGAGATTAGAATGAGATACTTCAACACAGTCATGAATATCAGACACCCAACTATAATTCAGAGGATATTGGCGCTAGCAAAGCTAAGCCTAACAAGTCACTTATGCACTATGCATGCTTGTGCAGGTACATCAGAAGCACCAATAGTACACAAGCACTTCAGACAATCGAGGTGGGACAGAGAACAGTACATCTTCACCAATAGTAATGACATCGGGGTAGAGACCATGGAGCATATCATTGGCAAGCATCAAATACACCACCGCATCTACATCCGTGTTCAGCCCAAAATACTCTGAATAACTTCCAGTGAATTGCATCTGTATCCATCAATCCAAAAATGAGGATTTTAATTCATGTTTCCTAGCAGGGTCAACCGAAGACCTGCCACTCAATTCACCATCTCTGGCAGAAAAAAGAAAAGAGAACTTGAGGCATGGTATAGAATACCACTTCCAAGTCCACGTGAGACAAAAAGACCAGCAGACGCATAGGCCAATAGGGACGTCTATAAGGTGACACCACATACGCTGAGAGCCAGGAATCACTGTCTTAACTCTTGTCTAACTTAAAGTTTACCCGGAGACTCGAGGCACACCTGCAAGCCATGATGTGTGTACATCATGGAGGTGATTCCATCAAAACGAAAACCATCAAACTTGTACTCCTCCATCCACCACCGCAGATTTGAGATCAAAAATCTCAGTACCTATACAACCTGCAATCGGTCATAACTGGGAAGAATGCATACCTCTACATTGCAAAGGCTACAATATCACCCTAAAATAGAAAAAAGTATAATCAAGGAATGCCTGTTCACCCTTGTATAATTATTGACCACCTTGTTCAGGAAAATAAGGCACCTGCCACTCAAATATTCCTGGTTTCCGGTTGCTCAAGCATCCTCCTCCTACGAGCAGGCACAGTCACTAGAAGGGCTGGCCATTCGCATACTCAACTAGTAGGTGAAAAGCTACTGGGAGCTGGCTCACTACTTAGGCTGACCTCCTGTATGAAGTTCCATCGACAACATACTCCACATCGATTTAGTATCAACACCGACCCATCTAACACAGAATGCGGTGACGGGGGAACGAATGGTTCAGGAAAAAGGTAAAAGATAACAGAGAGACTGCAGATAGACAGTCAACCATACAGGCAGAATATCATGATGCAAAGAGCTTGTAATCTGGAAACTAGATACGAAAGAGACAAACCTCCCAATTTCCGTAGTTAAAAAGCCGGGAGTCCCACATCCAGTGATAACCGCGAGCTCCAGAATGGAAATAGTGAGCATCGGTTCCATCAAACATATTCAAACCATCCAATACATTGTTTGATGCATGGCTGAACCCACTCCACCCCAAGAACGAGGAGCACCAAAACCGGTGACTTTATGGGGAGCAAGGAATGTACCATCATCAGACAATCAGGCAAATGAAGAAGGCCTAGAACGTAAAAAGACAAGCCAGAGGGAATCACTTACCTATGAACGATGTCCATGAGAACAACAATACCAAGTTCGTGGGCTCTATCAATCAGACTCTTCAGATCATCCGGGGTACCACAGCGACTACTCACTGCGAAAAAATTGGTCACATGATATCTGACAAACAGAAGATAACTCAACAAGTTAGAGGGTACCACCCATATAATTGTTAACGAGAAGGAGAGGTTTAAAGATCAGTTACAACAAAATCCTAATCGAATACAAGAGCAACATATTTTGCCATTTATGGTGATCTCGCTGCACTAGGACCTGTCTAAACAGTGGGGAGAATATACACCCAAAGCTGCCATAGTAAGCATGTTCTTGAATGGCCATAAGCTGCACTGCATTGTAGCCCAGTCTCTTAATCCGAGGGAGGACGTCATCTCTAAACTCCACATAGGAGTTCACTTTTGGTTCCTGCCATAATATGCACATTACAATACCACGATATCCCATTGAAAGACAGCCACAAAGAAATCAGGGTAGCACAGCACAAACAAAATGACGTTTTTTGTCAAGCACTTGCCCTCCTTCTACAAGGAAATATGCCATGGACAACATTTGACTACTATGGCCAGAAGAACCTAAGGACTAGGAAAAGGGTAAGACAAACCGTGCTGCTCATGCCCACATGGGCTTCATAAATTCGGAGCGATTTTGGGCGATTTGGGTTTAAGTGCTTAAATTGATAGCATTCCTGCACATATCTCCATCAGATCCACAAAACATATTGAGCAGTTTTGAGAAACAAAAAGAGAAGTATGAGAGATTAGGAAGATTGTCTATGACCCAGGCATAGCAGTTTTCCAACAGGTCAATAACTATGGTTATTAGTGGAGCTGAAATTGCCTCTATCCTTATGACACAAAGGTGGCAGGCTTGATGGGAAAGCTGTAGGGCAAAAAGATATCCATGTAAGCGCAGGGGAGACTCCAGCGATTCCCTCCAATAGACCAATATCCAAGGCAACAATAGATGCTCTCTAAAAGAAGAGACAGGAGACCCTTACAGAAAATTGTAACAACATCAACCAAATAAGTATAAAAGGCAGAAACATTATTACCGCACATAGATAACAAATCTCTAAGGAAAAGCAAATACAGCCCAGTAAAAAGCGACAACCCCCTCCCCAAGAAACACACCTGTTCTCTAGTACTATGCACCCCCAGGATTATAACCTTAAGACCTGTACTGCCTCTTTCTCACTCAAGTCTTGCATTGAACTAGACCCAGACTTCCCTGCACCCAATTGAGCTTTCCAAACTCCTGATAGTACAAATGTTGCTAATGAGACTCGTAATGCATGTACCTCCTCAGGAAGATCATAGTAAATGCCATTGTAAGGGATCTCTCCGGGTGCTTGCACTGCAAACTTTATCCAGGCAGGTATTGCGTCTTTTTTGCCAGAAGGTGTGTCCATATGAATCTGCCAGTCGGCACACAAACCTTATCTGATGCGAGTAAAATGAACCACTAGCAACTACCATGCTCCTCTTCCATTACTGAAGCTGTCCCCCCTACCCTGCATACAAGCAGGGCCTACTTTTGTATGCTTTTAGGACACATTGTATGGAACTTTTCTAAAGCATAGTTTTAACAATCAATCTTTTTCTTTGGTATGGTTAGGAAAAGTTGCAACTCACCACTAACAGTGGAGTGAAATATCTGAACGCTCTCCCTGGAATATCAATGGGAGGGATAAAGGAGAAAGTGGGTGTTTCGACAAAAATAATAACAATACTGATAGACAAGTAATCCAAGATAGCTTACCTTGACTCGCGAACCATTGGGGATGGCAGGGGTGCCATCAGAGTTGTCAGGCAACAACAGTTCCCATATGTCAACCTCATTCTGAACAATGACCAAGCAACAGGGGAAGCACAAGACAGCATCAGTGGTCCACCTAAAAGTACCATCACCAGTGGACCTGATGTTTCAGCTGCATTGTCAGGCAGGAAAATTCCAACAGGAATTCTGCAATGCCCAATGAGCCCTGTCAAAGAGTCCATTCCATTAGTCTGCACATTTAGTTTGTCAACCACAATCTCCTTTGCAGGCAAACTTTGCTTATCGACCGATCAGGTATATGCCAGCATACAACAGGTCTGTAATGGGGAATCCGACGTCTGTCATCAGCAGTAAATGAAGTCCAAGCATTTCTAGTATTTCGATCATGCTTTTGCAGGAACACACAGTGGGATAGCACATCTTTCCATACAAGAGGAAGGTCATGCGGTTTGCGTGCACTTCAACTTCATCTACCCTCCATGGGTTGCTGTCAAAAGAAGCTCTTCACTAACATGTCAGCCTGCATGTAAGGTTTTGAAGCATCTCTTGTAAACCAAACCTCTGAAAGCTCCCAACCGTGGATGTGGGATTAAAATGTATATGCATGCTCATAGACATGCACATATGTTTATGCAAATTTCCTCGTCCTCAGTTTCAGTGAGAGTTCTGGGTGCAGTCACTGAAGAGACCATATACCAACACCTTACCAAACCAAACATTGGTGAGGTGACTTGACAAATTTGGCTATCTCTATTACCATGAAAGCTTAACAACCATAGCTGCAGGACCGCACCAGTATGGAGGAGTTCTCAAGAGATGTACTCATAAGATGTTGTTTGCAGCCTTGTGGCCATTGACCCCGCTCTCAGTTTGAGCGGAACATGAAGGGACAGAAACTACCTTTGTCAGGGGCTCACGCCGGTAGTATGACTGGAGCTCTTAAGAGAATGTACTCATAAGACGTTGTTTGCCATAGCCTTGTGGCCATGGAGCTCTCAAGAGAAAGAACTGAAAAGGACACAGGTAGCTGTAGGGGCACCCTTCACCCTAAACATATATTGCAAGCCACAAACAAGCAAAAGCAGGACACAGGAAGACCATAATACCTTTGTCATCACATTTGCACTGGGATTCCAACTGTTAAAATCCCCTAGAAGCGATGCAGTCTGCAAAAAGGATCATAGTAAAAGATCGAATCAAAAGCTTGAACCCCCTGATGGCAATCATGCTACTGACAAACTAAAAAGTTGTGCGCATCCCAGGGTGATATAATGGGACTTAACAGCACAAGTCAACCCACATCTTTCAGTGGTTTCCCATGACTGCCTGCAAAAAAAGTTGTTCAGCTTTGCCTCATCTCTGCAGAGAAGCTAGTTTCAACTGTGTCATTACACCCATGCCCCTCACAAGTAGGTTCCTCGTCCAGAGGATGAATGCCAAATTGGGAGAGCTCCCCTCACAAGGACTGGAAAATTCCAAAATCACAGCAAAAGACTGGACCTACTGCACGGAGTTAGGTGGATACAGAAAGATGCAGAAAGCAGGTCAGAAACAGAACAAGATACCTGTAGAGAAAAAGAAATAAAGAGAAGATAAAAACAATTATTGCGTTCCATGGGCAAGGGAGGGGGGTGGGGCCCCTACTCTGGCAAATGCTGGCATCTTTCTATGTTGTTGAAAACTTCCTGCAGCTGAGCAGCTTAAATAAGATAATATACAAGGATGGCATGAAGTATGTGAGATTCCCTAGCCAACAAACAATCATACTTGAAGATGACTCGAATACAAACCTTAGCTCCTGGTGCCCATTCCCTGTAAGTGATCCCCTTTGGACTGCACACAGCTACAACAAAAGTCTGAGATTCCACCATATGAAACTCCAGCATAACCACCACAGCGTTTGAACAACAATGTATCTACATTATGATTATTCAGTCATTCCATCGACTGAACAACATATGATATGATGCCAACAAGATTGTGCCATCATTCCTCCTTTAAAGGGAATGAATAAGGGGAAGAGTACTCGTGCAGAAAGGAGAGGCATTGGAAGACATCATACAAACACCACCCATTCAATCCCAGGACTGATTAATGAATGAAAACTAATTAAAGCACAAACATAAATTGAGTACAATGCATATAGAAGAACAACTGTTTGGAATTCTTTAATACTGGACAAGTAATCTTACCCCCGAGTAAAACCAAACTTTTCATAGCCTCTAGAGAACACTTCCAGCCCACCCTCGTGCTTGTCAATAAGCTCTCTTGTCTTCTTGTACTGAGCATATCTGCAAAGGAACAAAGCTCTGAGCTCCATCTGCCCGCACATATGACAGAATAAATGCTGTACAACAATAAGCATTTAGTACTACTGTATACGCTTAACCAAGCTTGTACAGAAAGAGTGGATGCCAAGAATAAAAACACTGTGAAAGCTGAAGAGTTTCCTCTGCTCTCGA
Organism: Takakia lepidozioides; assembly: GCA_030704615.1. Classification (NCBI taxonomy): domain Eukaryota; kingdom Viridiplantae; phylum Streptophyta; class Takakiopsida; order Takakiales; family Takakiaceae; genus Takakia; species Takakia lepidozioides. The sequence goes on along the minus strand of CM060732.1, from coordinate 1,817,411 downwards.
GAATATGTCAGCTTTCTCCAGACCACAATGTAACAATGAGATCTAATACAGATATGGCCGACTTAGCTACGCAAATAACATCCCTCACAAACATGAACTATATCGAGGAGAAGCCCATAAAAGTTGCAGGCAATGTCCTGCAATAGAAACCATTGGGTGCTTTTAAAGTCAGGCGTTCGGAAGGACAAGAAAGGGATGGAGCTTCAAAGTAGACACTGAAGTCATCCATCAGATCACATCCTCTCTTTGCTTCTAACAGAATTTGGCAATCAAGAAGTACATCAAGGCTCCCCTGCTATAATCCTCAGCCGCAAGCTACTAAACTTTTCAGAAAAAAAGGTACGTGTATCATGTGTCAATGGTGGCTATGGACTGAGGGTACTGCAATTTTCTTGTGCAATGAAGTGGATATCCTCACAACAAAAAGGCCCTTTTGTAAAGTATCCAGATATATTTCATCACACGCGGCCACTTGAGGCAATGCAAACAGCTCTGCCTCTCCTTAAGCTTGATTCCAAAGTAGAATTTGGCCCTGCCTATATGCTCTGGAAAGGCCTCACCTACCAAAGCCAGGGCTAGCCTGATCCCCAAAGGTGATGACCAGTCTTAAGTTGGCCGTTAGGGACACTACTATTACCCGCTTGTTGAACTTCCTCCCCTCCATCCTTTCTGCTTCCACTAATTTGGCCATAATGAGCTGAGCACACGCAGGCATATTCATGCAGTTTAATGGAGTTCATCTTACTGAATTGCCAAATTCTCAGATTTCAAAGCCCTCCAAAGATGTATGCAATCACATTCATGAAAGTTACAGCTAAATGACAGTCACAAGAATGCCTCATTGAGCAAGTTAAACAAGTTACTCAAAACATCAGAACCTTCCTCTTGCTCATTATTTGCGATGATCTGACTTGATTCAATATTCTTCTAATTCCTTACTCTACACGAGTCATATTATTGAAATTGGGCCCAAAGGACCCAACCGAAACAAAGGTAAACATGATTTGGTTTCATCCAAAACCTCCTTTCAGCCACTAGACATGGAGGGATATAGCTCCAGTAACTGCTCACCATGGTTGAGCACTATGTGCAAATGCTTACACCCTCCTTCCACTCATTCTTCAATACCCTCTACTGCTGGGTGGGTCTGGGTACACAATAGCAGCTCGTAAGAGAGGAGGAGAGAAACAAAATCTAATCACCTGTATTCAAGATGGTCCTTGTGATTAAGTAAGTAGGGATCTAGCTCATAAATTCTCTGCCCATCTCCTGGCGGGGGAACCACCTTTGGACAATTTTGTGCGAGTGCCATACGCTCCCGTAACTTAGAATTCTCCTGCCTGAGTGCCTGGTGAAGTAAAAACTTACATAGGTGAAAAACATGACTCTTGACAATTTTTGAGTCAAGTAATCAAACAAGATGACCAAAGTATGCCGAAGCGACCTGCACTAGACACAGCAGAGTCACCTCCACAGACTGCACTTAAAGCTGCAATATGCCCAAAAGGCGACCCAAAAATGCTGCTAGGTTAACCTTGAGTGAAAACATCCTGTCATCATGAATGGACAAAGCATTTCCCTACATCCACATCATATTCCATTTCTTTGACTCTACAATTCAAGCATTCGCAGAGACATCCTGGCATCTCCTCAACAAAGAGAGACAAGTTCAACCCAAAACAAGTGAAATCAGATCACCTCAATCTGCTCCGCAATTTTCTTAGTTTCCTCCTCCACATTCTCTACTGCAGAAAGTACTCCAGAGTTATCACTGATGCCTCCCGTCACCAAATCTGGTACTGTTGCTGTTGACAACGTTGGAGAGTCTTTAGGGGATGACTCTGCCTGGGCTGCCGTGGCTGCATCACACACAAGTTCCTATATCAGAATACTTCCCAAGCTCTCTCTCTAGTTCTCCTCTTTAACCTTATCTGGAAGACTGAAATGATCCCCTTTCGCTGGCGACAGGGGGTCATTGTCAATCTATACAAGAAGGGTGACAGAGAAGAACCGAGGAACTACCGTGGCATCACGCTCCTCAATGCTGTTGGCAAGACATTCTGCAGAGTTATAAAGTACTCGTCTCGAGGCTGATCTGGAGTCTAGAGGTTAATTCCATGAAGGCCAAGCTGGCTTTCGGAGAAACAGGGGCTGTGTGGATCATATCTTCACTCTAAGCCAGATTATCCAGGGAAGGAAAAAAGAAGGGAAACTAACTTATGTTTTTTTCCTGGATGTCAAAAAGGCTTATGACACAGTGTGGAGAGATGGCCTATGGTTCCGCCTCTGGTCTTGTGGGATCAAGGGAAAGATGTGGAGAGTTGTCCACAACTTGTATGCTCACACCAAAAGCTGTGTCACTGTTAACGGACAGAAGTCCACTTCTTTGACATAGACCAAGGTGTAGCTCAAGGATGTACTCTCTCCCCTCTGCTCTTCAATGTTTTCATCAATCAACTCCTCGAGGATGTGGAAAGTGAGGGATTTGGGTTAAGGGTGGGTGATACCACCATACCAGCCCTTATGTTTGCGGATGACTTCGCAGGCATAGGGGAGACTCCAACCAATCTCCAGGAGTCGATTGATTGCGCGAAGAGATACTTTGATCTTTGGGGGCTAGAGGCTAATGTCAGCAAAATGTGCAGTGGTAGCATTCAACGACAGAGGAGAGGGAGGAAGTGATCTTAAGTGGCAGTGGGGTAGCCAAGAGATCCCGGTCCTCCCTTCCTACACTTACCTGGGCGTTGAGTTTTCCTCCAATTGTAATTGGGATGCACATATCCGGAAAGTTGTTCAAACTGGCAAGGGCAAAGCTCTGGTGCTCACTAAATTTTTCCACTGCAGAGGGGTCAACTCTGAGGTTAAGAAAAACCATGCTTTGTCGCGTTATTAGACCTGCCTTGGAGTACGGATCTGCAATATGGGTTGATAACTCCAACCAGGCTAAGTCTATAGAATCCATTCAAGTGGGGGTGCATAAGGAGTGTATGTCAGCATGCTCCAAAACAGCCAATGTGGCTGTTCAGGGTGAGTTTGGCATTCCGTCCTTAAGCTCCTGACGAGATGAATTCAAGGTCAGATGGTGGGGTCAGCTGCAACATATGTCCAACACCAGATATCCTAAGTTAATCGACTCTATATCTTGGAAACAGGACCGCCCTGTCAAACAGGCTAAGTCCTGGCAGAAGAGAGTAGAAGAGATTCTCAAGGACCTGGACCTGGAACTGCAAGTCTTGACCCTGCTGGATAAATCTGACTTAGAGGCTGTAGTGTCCAAAGCCATGTCTGTTGCCATGAGATTGTCTGATGAAAATGAAGTTAGGCAGGAAGCTTCCCTGAACTACCTAATGAACACGCCAATGTGTACAAATTCATCATCAATGGCAATTGGAAATCTTGGATGACCTCAAGGGTCTACCCACTCTCGGCACTAGACTGAAATTTGAACTCAGGGCAGGAAGCCTACCTTTGAACAGCAAACAGAAGCAGAGAGGAAAGGGAGAGTGGCAATTGCCCGTTGTGTGGGCAATCTGAAGACAGTATTCATTTTCTGATACACTGTCCGGGGTTCTCTCACCAAAGAGACACTCTCTTCAAATCTATCAAGGGAATTGTGCCTGTACCTCTGTTTACCAACTTTTAAAGTCTCGAGGCTGAGCCAAAAGCCCAGGCCCTCCTGAGGCCTAGTTTTTGGGCAAATCACACACAGCAGATTGATGCTTCTGTGAAGGGATTTCTAGAGGATATCTGGAAAACCCGGATTAATTCTATATATGAAGGTAAGTCTTACTACCAATGTCAGCCCCTGACAGAGGGAGGTTCTGTCCCTTTTGTTTCCGCTCAAACTGGGAGCGGGGTCAATGGCCACAAGGCTACGGCAAACAACGTCTTATGAGTACAATCTCTCCATCTCGATAACAACGCTCCCAGGGGGATTCCTGGGAATTAGTTACTTACGCCAAACCTCGGCCTTCGTGTGTAGTTTTTGGGGTGAATCCCAGGATGGACTTTGTGTCCTTTAAAACTACCTGCTCTTGGATTATGTGCCAGAGGTACTTTGAAGGTTGCAATGTCTAAAAATGCTACAAATAGAGTCTCACATCAAATCAAGCTCAAGAAGTTCGTCCCTTGACTGGCTGGAGAGCAGTCTTAGACATTGGTGATTCAATGAGGCGCTCTAGGAAGACAACCAAGGGTGGGGACTTAACTTGAAAGTTTCTAACCAGTTTGATGCCCTGGATGAGGTTGATACCAAGCAGCCAGACACACAAGCTGGCTCTAAGTGTGCTGAGCCTGAGCTTCGTGTGACTTAAGGATATGGTACTCTGAATGGTTTGCCAATCCTTCTATCTCGCTAGGTCTTCCACGCTGGTGATGGCGTTTAAGGGGAGGGAGAACCGAGTTATCTGTCTCCTCCTTTAGATTCCGAGCTGCTTCCCAAGCTCTTGGATTTTTTCGATGAGATTGTCCACGTTTCAAATTCGTCAAGGAATCGAGGATGCCACCAAAGATCTTTAGTATGCATTTCTAGGAGTGGGGCAAACACCTCGAGTGGAGAAATTTTTGAGTGCCTTTCCAGAGGGAACTGGTCTTGCAGAGATCCTGCAGACTTCTCTTCCAGAAGAAGCAAGCCCAGCCACAAAGAACCTTCTGGATGAGGTCAACAAATTGCTGATAAAGAGCGCAGTGGATTCTTGGGAGAGTTTTGTGTCCTCTGTGGCTGACAAAATCATTGGGAGGAAACTAATTGTCTGGTACAGCTGTTAATTGGTGCGAGGAACTTAGCACAGTCCAGCTTTACGTCTTTGAAGTCTTTGTCGACGTCAGCACTAAAGTTCCCCTCTGTGGGCATGTGAACACAACCCACAAATAGGTCCGTCGTACTCATGCCGCCCTTCAAAATCAGTTCCAGATACTGTGCTCGTACTGCAGACCCTTGTTGATGATTTCACAGTTGTCACACAAGTAATCACGGACAAGGAAGCCAACACCTTTTTGACCACGCTTGGCAGAGGCTGCCTTAAGTGCACACCTCTTGCCGAACCAATTATACCCTTTGATTGTCCCACTTCAAATTGTTTCCTTTGGTTAGACAGCCCCAAGAAGTTGAAAGTGCCCAGCCGCAAGCCAGCCCTTTGCATATGGATTGTTTGCCGTCTAGGTAGCCAATGGTTGCTCCTGGACAGCCAACCCTTCTGCAAAGGGGGGGCAATTACCTCGTATGCAGATTTTGCCATTTCTTGCATTGCCAGAGCAGGACTGAAGATCTTGGAGCGAATGGACAAAGTGAGGGAGAGCCTCTTGCAAGGCCTGGACATACTCAGCCTTGACCTCTTCATTTTGGAATATTTCTATGCGCCACATCCGAATAAAACGTTTCACAGATCTCTTGCTGTTGTGAAATCACCTTTTGATTTCAGTACAAACCAGGAAGTGGTCAGAGTTCTGTCGATCAACTCATTTGCGCTCTGGGGAAACAAATTCTTGTCCCCTATGATATAATCCCCAGTTTGGGCTGTCTCACGGGTCCACTGCACTTGGTCTCCTTTTGGCCTACTATTCAAGGTCAAAAGCTGAAGTTCTTCTTTATTAACCGTCTTCCATTAGAATTCAGCTCGTCCTCACCAAAGGCCCAATGGTATCATCCTGATGAAGACCTTTGCCAACCCGGGCTTTGAAGTTACCGAATAGGGACCAATGAGATCAAACTCAAGATAGCCGAGAGACGAGTCCTCTATAAAGAGTGCTGCAATTTGAAAGAATTGTGGGCTAGGTACTACCAGATCTGCAAAGATATGAATCAGCTCGTAAGGTCTCAGAAGAAATTATACTGGGACAAGCTATACAGTGAAATAAATGTTTCCAGTCTGTGACATGGGAGAGGCCATCATGGATGACCTCAAGGGTTTACCCACCCTAGGCACTAGACTGAAATTTAAACTCAGGGCGGGAAGCCTACCTTTGAACAGCAAACAGAAGCAGAGAGGACAGGGTGATTGCAAATGCCCGTTGTGCAGGAAACCTGAAGACAATATTCACTTTCGGATTCAATGTCCTAGGTACTCTCACCAGAGGGACATCCTCCTCAAATCCATGAGGAATTCCTGAGTTCCTGTCCGTTTGTGTTCTGCTCAAACTGAGCACGGGGTCAATGGCCACAAGGCCATGGCAAACAACGTCTTATGAGTACATTCTCTCTCTCTCTCTTCCCCCCCCCCCCCCCACCACCAACTCTCCCTGCCCTCTAGGAAGCCTATTGCCATTGGGTGGATATGATATGGGAGTAGAGAAAGGTCTCTGTGACTAAATGCTGGCCTTGTGACCTCGTGTCTTTTTTTGTTTTGACCAGAAGCACTCTGCCTTGGGTAAGGTTAGTACATTGGACTTAGTTGGAGAGTTTGGGGTCTCTCCCTCTTTAGATGTCTATGTGCACCAGGATGATAACATTGGGCCTTTTGGAGAGGACGAGCTGAATTCTAATGTAAGACAGTTAATAAACTGTCTGGAAGAACTTCAGCTTTTGACCTTGAATAATAGGTCAAAAGGAGACCTTGTGCAGTGGACTCAGGAGGAAGTCCAAACTGGAGAATGATCCATTGTGGATTATATCATAGTGGACAAGATTTTGTGTCCCCAGTGTGCCAATGCGTTGATTGATAGAACTGATATTGGTACCTCTGACCACTTTCTGGTTTGAACTGAGATCAAAAGGTGTTTCCCCAACAGCAAGAGATCTGTGAGACGTTCAATTCAGAAGTGGCGCATTGAAATATTCCGAAATGAAGAGGTCAAGGCTGAGTATGTCCAGGCCTTGCAAGAGGCTCTCCCTCACTTTGTCCATTCAATCCAAGATGTTCAGTCTCACTCTGGTGAGGCAAGAAATGAAGTCGAAAGCGCAGTGGATTCTTGGGACAGCTTCGTATCCTCTGTGGCTGACAAGATCATTGGGAGGAAACTAATTGTCTGCGGTAGAGCTGTCAATTGGTGGACCAATGAGATCAAACTCAAGATAGCCAAGAGACAAGACCTCTATAAAGAGTGCTGCAATTTAAGGCCGACAAAGAACTGTGGGCTAGGTACTACCAGATCTGCAAAGATATCAATCAGCTCGTAAGGTCTCAGAAGAAATTATTGGGACAAGTCATACAGTGAAATAAACTCAAATCACCATGGTGGTAATGACAAGAGATTCTGGTTGGCCCTTCAACGTCTATACAAGCCGAAAAATTGTCAGCAAGTACAAGCACTGGGGACTACTAACGATGCAGTGGTGACTTCAACATTTGACATTGTCAAAACCTTTGAAACTCACTACTGTACCCTTTGCAGAAATGCTAGGTCTAACAGTGAGGGGTTTTCTGAAGAAAGGAAGGACAGAGTAGCAAAAACTGTTTCTCTAATTCAAGACAGCCCTGATGAACTGGAGTATATTTCAAAGGGTTACAACGCTCCCATTAGTTCTTCTGAGATTGTGGAAGGACTTGAACTTTAAACGGATGTAAAGCTGGTGGACCTGATGGCATAGTCAATGAGCTTATAAGCATAGTGGTGACCCCATGATAGAGGCCCTTGTACTTCTCTTTAACCTTATCTGGAGGACTGAAATGATGGCGACAGGGGGTCATTGTCAGAAAGGTGCCAGAGAAGAGTCAGGGAACTATTGAGGCATCACACTTCTCAAAGCAGTTGGCAAGATATTTTGCAGAGTTATAAGTACTCGTCTCGAGGTTGATCTGGAGTCTAGAGGTTGTTTCCATGAAGGCCAAGCTGGCTTTCGGAGAAACAGGGGCTGTGTGGATCATATCTTCACTCTAAGCCAAATTATCCGGGGAAAGAAAAAAGAAGGGTAACATACTGTTGTGTTTGTCTTGGATGTCAAAAAGGATTATGACACAGTGTGGAGAGATGGTCTATGCCTCCGACTCTGGTCATCTGGGATCAAGGGAAAGATGTGGAGAGTGGTCCATAACTTGTATGCTCACACCAAAACCTGTGTCACTGTTAATGGACAGAAGTCTAACTTCTTTGACATAGACCAAGGTGTACCTCAAGGATCTACCCTCTCCCCTCTGCTCCTCTTATCAATCCCAATGGCTGTACACTTCTTTGATCTGCCATTGTTACTGTAAATGGGGCTGGTTTCATCTATCAACTACTCGAGGATGTGGAAAGTGAGGGATTTGGGTTAAGGGTGGAATATGCCACCATACCAGCCCTTATGTTTGCGGATGACATCGCAGGCATAGGGGAGACTCCATCCAATCTTCAGGAGTTGATTGATTGCGCAAAGAGATACTTTGAAGTTTGGGGGCTAGAGGCTAACGTCAGTAAATGTGCAGTGGTGGACCATGGGGAGGGAGGAGGCGACATCAAGTGGCAGTGGGGAAGCCAAGAGATTCATGTCCCCCCTTCCTGCACATACCTTGGCACTGAGTTTTCCTCCAACTGTAATTGGGAAGCGCATATACAAAAAGTTGTTCAATCGACCAGGCGCAAAGAGTGTTGGGGCTCACTAAATTTTTCCACTGCAGAGGGATCAACTCTGACGTCAAAAAACCATGCTTTGCCATGTTATTAGGCCTACCTTGGAGTACACATCTGCAGTGTGGGTTGAAAACTCCAACCAGGCTAACTCTCTAGAATCCATTCAAGTGGGGGTGCTCAAGGAGTGCATGTCAGCATGCTCTAAAACAGCTGATGTGGCTGTTCGGGGTTAGTTTGGCATTCCTCCCTTAAGCTCCCGCCGAGATCAATTCAAGGTCAGATGGTGGGGTCATCTGCAATGTATAACTAATATCAGATATCCTAAGTTAAGCGACTTTATGTCTTGGAAGCAGGCTCGCCCTGTCAAACAGGCTAAGTCCTGGCGGAGGTAGAAGACATTTTCAAGGATGTGAATGTAAGTCCGCAAGTCTTCACCCTGCTGGGTAAATCTGACATAGAGGTTGTAGTGTCCAAAGCCATGTCCATTGCCAGGAAATTGTCTGATGAAAATGAAGTTAGGCACTTCCCTGAACTGTTTCCAGTCTGTGACATGGGTGAGGCCATCATGGATGACCTCAAGGGTTTACCCGCTCTCGGCACTAGACTGAAATTTAAACTCAGGGCGGGAAGAGATACTTTGACCTTGACCTTTCCAGTGCAAAGGGATCAACTCTGAAGTAAAAAAAACCATGCTTTGCCGCGTTATTAGGCCTGCCTTGGTGTACGCATCTGCAGAATGGGTCCATTACTCCAACCAGGCTAAGTCTCCAGAATCCATTCAAGTAGGGGTGCTTAAGGAGTGCATGTCAGCATGCTCCAAAACAGCCAACGTGGCTGTTCGGGGTGAGTTTGGCATCCCCTTCCTAAGCTCCCGATGAGATCAATTCAAGGTCAGATGGTGGGGTCAGCTGCAACATGTCTAATATCAGACATCCTAAGTTAATCGACTCTATATCTTGGAAGCAGGATCACCCTGTCAAACAGGCTAAGTCCTGGCGGAAGAGAGTAGAAGAGAATCTCAAGGATCTGAATCTAAGCCCGCAAGTCTTGACCCTGCTGGAGAAATCTGACGTAGAGGCTGTAGAGTCCAAAGCCATGTCTGTTGCCAGGAAATTGTCTGACAAAAATGAAGTTAGGCACAAAACCTCCCTGAACTTGTTTCCAGTCTGTGACATGGCCCTCATGGATGACCTCAAGGGTTTACCAACCCTCGGCACTAGACTGAAATTTACACTCTTAGTGAGAAGCCTACTTTTGAACAGCAAACAGACACAGAGAGGAAAGGGGGATTGAAAATGCCTGTTGTGCGGCAACCTGAAGACAATATCCACTTTCTGATTCATTGTCCTGGTACTCTCACCAGAGAGACACCCTCTTCAAATCCATCAAGGGAATTGTTCCTATACCTCTGTTTACCAACTTTGAAAATCTCAAGGCTGAGCCAAAAGCCCAGGCCCTTTTGGGGTCTAGTTATCGGGCAACCACACACAGCAAATTGATGTTTGTGTGAAAGGATTTCTAGAGGATATCTGGAAAACTTGGCTCAATTGTCTATTTCAAGGTAAGTCATACTACCAGCATCAGCCACTGACGAAGGTACTTTCTGTCCCTTTGTGTTCCGCTCAAACTGGGCGCGCAAATGGCCACAAGGCAACGGCAAACGATGTCTTATGAGTACATTCTCTCTCCCTAAAGCTGACAGCAGAAGTATGAACAGCATGTGCCTTAGGTGCTGCATCGCAAGACTTTAGACCACACTAATCCTTTCAGCTACACCACATTTGACTCAAATGTTAGCTACCTGTTTTTGGAACCAGAGAGAGTCAAACTTAAGACCAAAACACACGTCCTTACGTATGGCAACTGTACACTGAGATTGTCAACCATTACATCTTCTAGGCCCTTTCCTGACAGCATCTCTACAGTGGCAAGCATTCCAACCATTAACATATTATGTAACAACCTATTTTCCTTTCAAAACCACCAATTGAGGCAATATAGAAAGCACAAAATAGTGCCATACCTGCGGAGTTAGCACTGCCGCTATTCCTTTGCCTGTTATGCTTGACTGAATTGACCTCCAGCGCTGGTTTCCTTACCAGCCCATTGTACCTCAACAAAGAATGTCTTGGCACTGGAAGTGTCAAACAACCAAATCGGAAAGAATCAACAAAAATCCAAAACTCATTTCCTAGTCAGCCCTCATTTGAGACAGTCCACTGACGGTTTTCTTTGACTTAGAAATAATAATGATTATTGCCGAGTATTGCGGCTGGTACCAGCGTTGTTGTGAGATATATGTTTGATATATGTGGTGTGAAGACGTACAATGAACACTTCCAGTTGCTGAGTTCAATGTTTCCAACTTCATGGCACTGTTGACAACATGTCACTCGAGAAGGACTATAACACGAACCTTGGCTTCCACCAAGACTGTGTGCAACCTATTCAAGAGCAGGACGTGAAACCAACACTAAAAAGAGGCCCATTCGCCAAACAAACGACTCTGCAGCTTTGACCTCCAATCTACAAATGGCTGTGTGGCATTAACCCTCATTTTCCTTCCTGATCTGCATCAGCTTCAAAGAGACAGCATAGGGTTCAAATCCCATCGTGGCCTACTTTGGAAACTTCCCGGGCAGGTCCACCAAGCCACAAGCATTGCCACGCCAAGTTCGGTACTTAGGGGATCCTGAGAATCTAGCATGTGAAACCAGGAAACAAAGCTACCCCCTTAGATACAAACTGCTGTTGAAAGGGCCCACCTCCTGATAGGAACTAGTAAGGCCAACAGTGGAGGAGGCACAGAAGGTTACGCTAGCCCCAACCCACACCATTCTTTTCTTTCTTGGATTAGAAAAAGGAGAAGGGGTAATCAAGTAACCTCATGCTAGGTAGACACAGGGGATATGGTAAAGGTGATCAGGGGAAAACAGAGAGAAAACTCACAACACCGTTGCCCATCGGTGCGACTTGTAGCAGGTGTGCAGGGGAGAAATCTCCAGAAAAAGGACTTGCAAACGATTTTGTATGCTGGAGAAGTCGAGGAGTATCGGCAGGAGAGGAGAGCGGAAGACGAATGGAGGTGTGGTGATGGTGATACTCCTGGTACGTTCCATGCCATTGCTCCTGTCACGCATGTGCCTATCAGAGCTCTCTTCCAGTTATCACATACCACCAGTATGCTCTACCCTAACACCTTCTCGCAAGGAAGCCAGCACCAAATATCTCTCCTCTCTCCATCTCGGCCCGCCTTGCTCAACATCTCTGGCTGCACCTACCGCTCGTTCTCTTACACGGATCAATGGACCCCACCGCGCAAGACCTTTGCGGTCAGAACTCCATTTGCGTCCATGACGTGGCACCTTCTCAAGGAAGCACAGATGTACTATAGAAGGCGCTAACGGGCGAGCCAGAATTCGAGGACGGGCAGCGAACCGAGCAGAATGATGCTCCACGGCGCCTTCAATGGCGTTAAGGTCTGGGGTGCATTTTCTGCAGTTCTCTTTTCTGGAAGCCATTCTGTAAGAGGTAAAGCCCTCGCCCGAGGACTTTCCTGGATTTTCGACCCCCGCCCTCGGCCTCGGGACAGGCGCCTCAAATCCAGGAAAGTCATGGGGCCAGGGCTTTACCTCTTACAGAGTGGCTTCCAGAAAAGAGAACTGCAGAAAATGCACCCCAGACGAGGGCGGAGCCCGAGGGCAGGGGTCGAAAATCCAGGAAAATCCAAGGGCGAGGGCTTTACCTCTCGTAAAAACGAAGCTGCCCGTTTCTGAAATTGCCCGTTTCTCCTCTGCGTTGCCACTAGGGTTTCAATTTCACTTCATTGTAGCTCGCTGCCCAAGTTTGAAAATCGTCTGCCCAATATTAAAGAATAATAGATCCATAAAATATGCCAGCCTGTCAGGGGACAGATTCCATAATCTGGGATTACAGCCCCCGTCCCGGGGCAAAAACCTGTAATCACGTGCGAGGGAAAATTCCTGTCAGGGAAGCCCTAATTTTAACAAAGCCAAAAAATCTGAAGGTTTTACGCACACCTAAAGGATTTTGGGGGCAGATTATGCGTTTTATGAGGCAAATTAAATTGCAGAAGATCGTCGCTCCACGCCATTCAGGGTGCTGGCGCATTCTGCATTCATAACCGGCAGTTTGACTGCTGTAATTCGGCTGTTTGACTTTGTGGCCCGTCATTATGGCCTGCTGCCAATCAGGGGCCTCGCATAATCTGCCACAAAAATCATTTACGCCAGTTAACGGGCAGGGGTTGGCATATTATGCCTCCCCCTAAGCCGTCAAGGGAGCCCCGGGACGCCTCACGTGGAGGCATAATATGCCAACCCCTGCCTGTTATCTAGTACAAAATGGCGAGTTTGTGATCCGGAAGCCATTCTGCATGCAGAATGGTGACCATGTCAGTGGCGGGCCCGCGGCCTGATCTTCGGCCTGAGAAACCTCCGCGTTTGGGGCCAAAAATGCCACCCCAGACCTTAACGGCAAGTCATTAAAAATTAATTGGGTCTTTAAGGTAGGGGTGGGCCCGGCTAGTGCGGGCCGCTTGGATGGTTTGGGGTAGACCCCTCGCGACCCCTCGCCCGCCCGGGTCCAATGAGGTAGGGTCCCTTGGCCCTGACTTGCCCGGGTCCAATAAGGTAGGGTCCACTGGATCCCATTGCAAAGGTGGGTCCACCCTCCTAGGCCTTGGTGGGGCTAACTCTATGCTGTTATTCTAGCGATGACCGAAGGTCGGAAGCTAGTTTAGCATAGAGCAGGAATAGGGTGTTTTTGTACCACGTCATCGTCGCCACATTCCGTTGCCATGTTTCGTAGCCACGTCATCGTCATCAATTCTTTCGGAAATTGCCCAAAATGCCCGAAAATAATCGGGAGAGGCAGCGCGGGTGATGTCCCCGCGTGCTTGAGCGCGGAGGGCCTTTCTTTTCTCCTTGCATCGACCAAGACCATGCCTTGTCGGTACAAGTAATTTTCTTTTGCCTTCTTGTGATAGTCATTTAGAGTATAAATCTGTCTTTGTAATATGCTGAGGTTAGCTAGCTTGCACCACCTCATGCAGTTGCATGTTTCCGTGCTTTTCTGCTTTTCTGCTTTTCTTCATTGCATGTTTGGAGTACCACTGTGCAACTCCTTCTGGGCTTGCATATTGCTCCTCTCTCTTCTTGTTAATTTCTCCGAAAGACTCTTAAATCACCCATGCGATATTACTGGCACAGTAGAGAATCCGTCAACTCAATGTAATCTGGGATGCGGCTGCTAAGGGATGTGGTTGTGGACACAAGGTTGTCAAAGATGTGGATCATGCGATGCAGTTGTCATAGTCGAGTGAAGCTCCCATCACAAAGGTGGGAGTGATCATTGTGCATTTTCTGTTTGCCTTGGTAGCAAGGCTACGTTCACAACATGGCAAAGCCCGAAGGCAGTATGGCCGAGGGGTACATGTTTGAGGAGGCTCTTGGCTTTTGCACAGAGTACATGGCAAGTTTTGATGCTACTAGACGGAGAGTGTGGGATGCAGGAGAGGAGGAATCCGTGTCTGGTTGCGTGTTGGAAAGAGCAGGGAAACCTCGTAAATTCACAGCAGAATTGTGTTCAGTTCTCCACCAGTACATTATTGAAAACTATCCTAGCATGCACACCATGTTCGAGTAAGTAACAACCCATTAACCAAGGTGACAATGCAACAGTTCATTGTTGATGTTAATTGTTTATGTTCAATGCAACATTTCATTGTTTATGCCAGTTTGGAGTTGCTGATTGTCATAGAAATGCATTATGTGAACGTGTTGGTTCTCACGGGAGGGACACATTCATGTCAGGATGTATGAAACAATTTGAGCACGTGTGGAGGCAGGTCGCTAGTTGTTTTTGCAGGAAAAACGTGCTGAAGGGAGGGCAGCTCACGGGGAGGACTATGAGTACCCACTAGACTTGGCTCTTCCTCCCAAATATGCAGACTGGCTGATTGATGTTGTGCGCTCACATGTGGACAGGATTCCCAATTCTGAATCCGATCTCAAGTATTGCCAAATGTTGGACTTGTCCAGGCCTCCCTCGTTCATTGCAACTTCATACAATAGCATGTCAGCTTATGGAAACCACTACAGGGTCTCTTCAACCAATATGGACACAAGTACAATGTCATATGACTCGGGGGTGTCATCTGTTTTCCAGCATGTATCTACAAATAGTTCAGGAGAGGAGGTGGTAGAAAGCCTGCGGTACGTGGGTATCATTAGGGAGATACTAGAAATTGACTATGGGAAGACAAGGCCCATTGTGACTTTATTGTGAATTGTTTTGGCACATGAATTGCAGCACCTACTGATCCGCCACACCATTGACACGTGTGGCCGCAATCAGCCAGCATCCATGAAGCAGGATGATTGTGGGTTCACATTGGTGAATTTCTCCCATATGTTGGCTCCACAAGAGCAGCCATTCATGTTGCCCTCACAGGTGGAGCAGGTATTTTTCAGCACTTGTGTTCATGAACCTCCGTGGAATGTGGTCCTTGAGAAAAGCCCCAGACTTCTCGGATGGTTTGTGATGTGTCAATTGGTAACGATGATCTTCGTAGTGTGGAAGGCCTCTTAGCCCCTGAACGAGTCGAAAAGACACATGTTGCAGGCCCCAATTTGGGTCACACAATTGAAGTGACTCCCAAAGTTGTTGCCTCACTATATAGGGATGTGCGCAATGAGGCACCCATTGTGGTGGAGAATGACAATACCGATGAGGAAGAAGATGACAGTGAGGACGAGCTGCCCGACATCGATGTGTAATGCAGTGACTAAATGACAGCATGCTTGTTCACTCCTATCCAGATTTCAAAAGGTCCATGGGTGGTAGTGAAGTTCACCTCTAGTGTAGAGTAGATTTTCTTGTAGGCTGCACTATGACTAGCACACCTTTACCATGACTGTTATTGTTGGTTTGAACTTCTGGCAGCGCCACCATGGCAAGCTATTGCTGAGAAAAATCCTTACCCCATTCCCCTCATTTTTGTCTGAAATGGAGATACCCAGTATATGATGTTCCCATGTCACGATGCCACCAATGTGGAGGTTTTGCAGAAGTACCCACTCCACTTCATTCTCACAAGAACCAATCTGCAAATTCTTAATTTGCTGCATCATGCATGCTACACTCACATAGTCGTAATTCGTTTTTGTGCAAAAGTCGTACCCATGACGAACATTGGCTATAATCCAGTGTTAGGCTTGTAACCACTAGCCTATTATGTGCAAGAAACTCAGAATCGTGGACATGCAAGGTGGTCAGTTTGTCTGGTCAGAAAGGCTGGCAGTCGATAGTGGGAGCAATTTTTTCCCTTCCTGTGATCAGCAAGAGAAAGTGAAGAGAAGACCCCAAATTGTAATTCCATGTTCCCCATTCCACTTCCCTTCTTAGTGTTATGATGCCATTGTGAATTCCCCCCCCCCCCCTCCCGTAAACTTGCAGTCCATATATGTTTGATGATGTCTCTCGGTTTGGCCCTTGGTCCTGAAGGCGTTTCTGCCACCATTGTTGAGCGTAGCCCCTCAAATAGGTGGGTACCACTTCCACCCAATCCTCGTCACTCAACTTGGCCGCCTGGAAGTATTGCTCTAGCTCCAAGAGCGTGAGTGCCTTTCGATTTCGGACGCCCTCGAAGGTGCCCCTCAATACATACTTCTCAACTTATTGTCTTTGCTTTTCATCTCGATCTATCATTTACAGGGCCTGCACGAATAAGTTTTACTTGTGATCCAGCCCAGCTACCCTCATCTTGTCTCTTTTCGTTCTCTCTACACTTGTTGCAGCTCAAACGTTTTCCAGTATTACTCTCTTGATCGTTGATTTCAACTATACATGCTTTGCCTTGTAAATCCAGTCTATCTTTTTTGTATCACACTGCTTACTATCAAGGCCGCTTAGTACCAACATGATACACACATCTCACTAATCACTTCACTAAACCTACTCAGTCTAATCCGCGTTTCTTCTGCTCTGTCTCCATCGCCTCTCTCTAACTTGAAAGTAAAACTTAACTTCAAAGTGAATTGTCTCTCTGCCTTAAATGATCTCTGTCTGCTACCTTGTACCCTGCAATAATCCTTGGAAATCGTACTTTCCCAAGTCCCTACGTTCTAATCACTGCCCCAACATCTACTAATCAGCTAAGCCTTCCCTAGTCGTGCCTGCTGACTAAGCACTAAGTTATGGACATGTGGCCCTGATCCACGTCTTGATAAGATCTTACGAGCCCAAAACTTAATTACATGGTTTCGCTTAGTCATGCGCCTTAGTGTCACAAGACAACGTCCCCTCATCCGTTGATCAACATCAGATCATTGGTTTGCATGCTGTCAAACTATGTCCATCCACCCTGCTCGTCTGTTGTTCATCCAGTGGCTTCATCCGTCGTGGCATGGCGCTCAAGCAACCTCTCACTTGATGAATGTATCTCCCCCATGCTGACTGTTCACACTACATCCATCCTGATCCACGAAGTGAACCAAGACCTTCATCCTTCTCTTTGTTAATCCACGTTCATTCTTCTATTGCTCATCCAGTTTGCCTTGCCACTATGCTTGTTGTCTCCTTCTCCCGCACACTCTATACTCTACTTGCAAAATCCAAGTGTGTTTCTCATCACCTATTTTCCCTTTACAGAACTCTAGGCTCTGATACCAAATATCGCGCACCTCACTTTGGTAACTCCCCCTTTAAGTCATAGTTACTCGCTTTGATGCGCGCGCCTAACTCCCAAACTGGCCGTCGGGCCAATTCGGAGCTTCGGCTGCTCACCGGGGCATAACGGTCCCCCTTACTCCTCCACCACTTTGGGCCTAGTGGAAATTCGCTTTTAGTAGTTGGCAGTCCGGAATAGCTCCCCACACCTTGGTCGCTTTCTGGCTCGCACGCTTACTCACTAGCTTTTGTTCACCAACGGGCTTGCACCGTTATCAGGGTTACTACTCCCTATATATACTTCTGTAAGTGTCCGCGAGGGTTCCACAAACAGCCAAGTTCAAATCTGGTGAACTACCACCTCGACCCTTGACTCCTTGTCATAAACCTGCGGTGAGTCTTGGCCCACCCACCACGGCCCCAATGGACCGTGGTGAGTCCCAAGACTCCCCACGACTCCACCACAATGCCTCAGCCTCATGGTGAGTCCTATACCACCCCCACTACGACTCCCTACACTACCACCACCCCACACGGAGCCCCCCCACCGCAACCCGGTTGGCGAGGCTCCACCTAGTGAGCGCCTCCACCTCCTTGAGTGCCTTCGGCACTCAAGGGTACTTCAGCCCCTATCCCTATTTGTTGCCGCTGCCCCCACCACAAGGGCAGCCCCTCTTGTGTCCCGACCCCTCGCCCTCAAGGCAAAGGGCCGCGACATGTGATGATTTTGGAAGATCATCACATTCGAAGGGTGCAGTCTATGATACCCGGCCACAGTAAAACACAAGAGAATGTAATGATCGTCGACGATTATCACATTCTCCCTGGAAAGAAACTACACACACAGCATGAAGAACATAATCGACTGCTACTGTATTTTCAAAAAAAATAATGTAAAACCTGAGAGTGCAATCAGCTAAAAAATAAACATGTGATGATCGTCGACGATCATCACATGTGAACGATCACTTGTTTGGCACTTGCCATACAAAGTGACCCCCTCAGACAACAACCTGCTACAATGATCGTTAACGATCATCACAAAGTGAAAAAAAGAGAAAAGTTTGGGAGGACCTATAAGCGACCCTCATCATGGCCCACTTGCCTCCAACCTGATTGTCCAAATCGCTGGATCTCGATATATTCCCTTCCTTGGCAAACTCTCGGAAAAAACAGTACCTCCATGTCAGCCTTTTCCACTTCCGAATGTAAGCCTCCAAGCTCATTTGTGGTGTGCTCATAGTTATATTCAGGTCATTTATATTCTATTCGAGCACAATAATCACTCTCTTCTCCAGCTGCCACAAAGGAAATGTGCACTACTACGTTTAGGGGGGGTTTAGCGACGACGGGACCCCGGGCGTGCCGGACGCGCCGACCCCCCTGCGACTGCAGGGCCGCGCAGGCGCCCGATCCATGAATTGTGATGTTGGAGCGTCGCAACGGCACCGCTCAGGTGACCTTGCCCCCACCTTGCATTGCCACCATGTCACTGGAATTGGGGCATGATCTGCTAGCGCGCCTGGGGTTGCGTCGTCCGGGAGTCGCCGATACGCTCTGCGACGCCCCCGCCAGGCTGCGACTCCCGGGAGTCGCAACAACACCCTCTCCCACTTAGGCGCGTGGGGAGGGCCGAGCCAGCTCGAGCTAGGGTTTGCAACATCCGGGAATCGCAGACATACCCTGCGACGCCCCTGGGAGGCTGTGTCGCCATGGAGTCGCAACGGCCCCCCGTCCACAATGGCGAGGTTGCGATTCCCCGCCGTCGCAGTCGAGCTAGGGCGTCGCAATACCCTTTCGCCTGGGGTTCTATGATTGGGGATTTCTGCGACGTAATGATTGATTTTGTTATGTGAATTCAACCTTTGCACCACTACATCCGTGCAAAAGATTGGACAAAAAACAAATGTTAAAAAATAAATAAAAAATCTTCGTTCACTATTGCAGAACTCTCTATGAAGAGTGCATGAAGTTGAAAACATCTCAACTTTGGAGTGCAAATGAGGGAAGAAAATATGGTTTTGGGTCCAAATGACTTTTATTTACTCTCAAATTTTGTACGCACATTGCATATGTTGTCATTAAGCATATGGTTTAAGAACGGAATTTAAAAAAAATCATGTGCAAACGAAATGCAGTTTTCCGTCTCTAAAACACGTAGATGTGTTTAACACTTGAATGACCCATTGAATGAACTTGGTTCAAGCTCATATTTGGTCCACATGCGCTTAAGTATGTCCAGATCATATATGCAAAGTCGCAAAAGATGAGCAACATTAAGAAATATGCTCATCAACAGTGCATGAACTTTAAGAGAACTCAACTTTGGAGTGCAAATGAGGGAAGAAAATATGGTTTTGGGTGCAGATGATGTCTGTTCACTGCCAAATTTTGCAATGCACATTGCACATGTTGTCATTAAGCATATGGTTTAATAATGAAATAAAATTATTTCCTCAACAGACTCTGGAATGTAAAGACGCTGCAAAGTTTTCCTCGGGATACAACAAAGACGAAAATGGATTTGGAAAACTAGGAAGTTCTGGCACTGAGCTGTTTTCTGAATTGACAGAGACATTTTTCAAATTATGATCGGCTTAGAGCCTGCATATGACATGCTTCCTTCTTCTGCAGCTTCATCACTGAAATGGTTGGAGATGGAATGCATGGAGAATGCTTGCATTGTTTTTTTGCACTGTCTCCATAGCAGGCCAACGATCGTTGAAGCTATTAATTGCGTAATAATTGATGAGGCTGCACAACAAGTAGAAGCAGATACTGCTATTATTACCCAGATAAAGGAACTGAAGTAGATCATTCTTATTGGAGATCACTCGGTGTATAAAGCTTTGGCTTTATTTCAAAATCAACATCAAATCAAACTTCAAATCAACAAATCATCCAATCAAATCATCAATATAATACAATTGCAATACAATCATATCATCAATACAATACAATACAATACAATACGTTGACATCTAGATACATCAGATAACTTCTACAGAACCGCGGATTAGGTGCATACTAAACTTCTTTGGTGGCATATGTCAAGGACGAGAACATGACTGAACACAAACAAGGGATCAGACTAGAGGTACAAGACTAGACAAGAAGTCAAGGTCAGCGTGGCCGAATGCATGATGGGTAAACATGAATCAAGAAGATCTTTATAACAATGGACAAGAGTACAAGATACTGGAATGCGACTTGAATACCGGAATGTTGGAAACTGGACTAAAGTGCCAGATACTGGAAACTGGGCTAGAATACTGGAAGCTGAACTAGAGTACTGAGACTGGAAACAAGAGTAGCTTGAACTTGTGTTGATAGATTGCACAAGTAAGCAAAGTAGCCAAGGATCACTGCCATGAAGTATGCACGGAATATGAGTTAAGTGACTACCCGTGCACATGACGAACCATGCAACGAGATAACGGAGTGCGGGTGCTGCAAGCAAGAGCCCGAGAAGTGTCCAGTCTCGCCTTCTATATATATTGGCTACTAGGAAGTTCCATAAGAAGCTTCCCCAATGGAGGTTTCTTGATGGAGAAGTTTCCTCAAACAAAGGAGGTATCTTGATGAAGAAGTTTCCTCCAAATGAAGCTTCCTGAGCAGTTTCCCAAGTTACTTTCGGTAATTTGGTAAATTTCCGGTTAACTTGGTAGCTATCGTGTATGGCTTGTACTTTGGGTGAGGTGTATTGTACTGAGAATATGAGACAGCTTGGTAACTCACAGTAACTCATGGTAAATCACGATAAATCATGGTATCTTTTGGTAACATGGTAACTTTGTAACTTCTGGTATTTACTCCTGGTAAGTTCCTCTGGGCTATGTCCGTGACATCATCCCCTTCTCTAGCGCCGAGTTCCTCGAGGAGCAGTAAAAACTCGGACTTGCTTAGAGTTGGAGAACCTCTCTTCTTAGCGTATATCAGGTACACTGAATGTGGAGTCTTCATCTTGAAGCTAACTTGGCTGACATCATCGTTGTGACGTCTTATTGACGTGTAGCTCGGGGCTTAGTTGGATATCGTTGCTGAAACTCTTGGACTTTGTCAGATGCATTGGCGAGGTTGGATGAAGGTTCCCACGTTTGTTCGCTGATGTCGTAGCCTTTCCAATGTACGAAATACTCAAGACGTTTATACTTGATGCGAGAGTCTAGAACTTCGTCGATTTCATACTCAATTTTCTGATTGACTTCAATCGGTGGAGGTGGTACAGAAACTCGTCCGGGGATACTTGAGTGATGATACAACTCTAATAATGAGACATGGAAGACTGGGTGGATACGCATACTTCGTGGAAGTTCAAGCCGAAAACTGACCGGATTTATTTGTCGAATAATTTTGAATGGTCCCAGACGTTGATAATCCAACTTCCTTGATGATCACGAGGTTTGTATATCTCGTCGAAGAAGCCACACACGATGACCTTGAACTGGGGTTGGAGTTGGCGATGTTGATCTGCATACTCCTTGTATTGTTTTTGAGCTTCTGCTAGGTGGAATGTCAGCTCCTTGTGAATCATAGCAAGATCAGTAGCAAGGTTTTCTGTAGCAGGGCTTCCAACAGTCTTTATGTGGAAAGGGTTTGCTCGAGGATGATGACCATAATTGGAGAAAAATGGAGTTTGCTTGGTCGAAGAATGTATAGTGTTGTTGTAGGCAAACTCAGCCAGTGACAGAAGGTCCGTCCAATTATCTTGGTGATAATTTATCGTACAGCGAAGATACTGCTCCAAAATCTGGTTTACGCGTTCGGTTTGACCATCAGTCTGTGGATGATTAGCTATAGAGAGGTTGATCTTAGTATCCAATATGTGAAATAATCCCCTCCAGAAATTTGATATGAACTGTGGTTCTCGATCAGGTACGATGTCATTCGGGAGTCCATGAATGCGATAGATATTATTGAGGAAGAGTCTTGCAGTTTCCTCGCCGGTAACCGTCTTATTACATGAAATGAAATGTGTCATCTTCGTAAAACAATCTACAATAACAAGGATTGAATCGATAGTCTTGGAAATTGGAAGGTCCGTAATAAAGTCCATAGACACGGACGACCATGAACCCTTGGGAATGGGTAATGGTTGAAGAAGGCCGTAACGTTGATGTCGTGGTCCCTTCGCTCTAGCACACGTGTCGCAAGATTTTATAAATTCTTTCACGAGTTTCCACATCTGCGGCCATCAATAGTCCTTGGATATCAATTCCATTGTTTTGTTGTAACCGAAATGTCCTGCAGCCGGAAGATCATGACATGTTTGAAGAATTCAAAGTCGTGTAGGTCCTGGAGGTATATAGAGAAATCCATTGAAATAAAATAAGTCATCTTTGAATTCGAAGTCGTTTGTAACGTGTGGGTTGTCTTGAGGTCGATTTAGTTGACTTCATAGTGTCGTAGCAAATTGGTCGCTCTTCAGTGTTTCCTGAATCTCCTTTATGATCTCTGCATCGTCATAGGTGGACATGGATAGCATATTTTATTGGAGATTTGCTGGTTTCAAGATGATGGTGGTCGAAAGTTGCCTCTCTTTTTTTCGGCGCAAGATACGATCGTCAAGAAAGAGCATCGGGTTTTTCTTGAAGATGTCCGGGTCGATAGGTAATAACAAAATCAAACCTTGCTAGTAACATACCCCATCTTGCTTGACGTCGATTCAAAACACGAGCACTCATAAAATATTCGAGGTTTTTGTTATCGGTGTAGACAATGACCTGATGTTTAGCTCCCTCCAATAGATAACGCCACTCCTCAAAAGCATCGATGATCGCTAGAAATTATTTGTTATGGATTCATAATTGATCTCTGCAGCGGAAAATTTGCGAGAACGAAAACCAACAGGGTGAAGTCGGCCATCCGTACCGTATTGAGAGAGTATAGCCCCAAGTGCAAAGTCCGATGCATCTGCTTCCAAAAAGAATGGTTTAGATGGGTCTGCATTTACCAGTATTGGAGCCGTTGTAAATGCATGCTTTAGCCTTTCAAATGCCTGGTCAGCCTTCTCGTCCCATACAAATTTGTCATTCCCTGTGAGTTGTGTCAATGGTGCAGCAATTTTGGAGTAGTCATTGATGAAGATTCTATAGAAATTTGCAAATCCCAGAAAACATTGTATGTCTCGGACTGAAGTTGGTTTAATCCACTCGATGATGGTTTGTATTTTCTTCTGATCCATAAAGACGTATTTGTCGGAAATAATGTAGCCCAGAAATTCGACCTCAGATTGATGAAAAAGATATTTTTCCAACTTGACATATAGTCATCTTTCTTTTAATTTATCAAGGACAAGGCGTATATGGCGGCCATGTTCTTCTTCATTCTGTGAAAATATCAAAATGTCGTCCAAATAGATGACTACAAAGTTATCTAAAAATTCTAGAAAGATGTCATTCATCATATGTTGAAAAATTGTTGGAGCATTTGTAAGACCGAAAGGCATAACACTATATTCAAAATGTCCATACCTTGTTCGAAAAGCTGTTTTCCATTCGTTTCCTTCTTTTATCCGTACAAGGTTATAAGCTCCTCTCAAGTCAATTTTGGTGAAAATCTTCGCTCGTCCCAGCTGGTCGAGAAGCCCAGAAATCGGCGGCAATGGATAACGATTCTTAATTGTGATTTTGTTGAGACCGCGGTAGTCTACACACATGCGTAATGATCCGTCCTTCTTTTTCGCAAACAAGATAGGCGCCCCCGCAGGTGATTTTGAATGTCGGATGAAGTTCTTCGACAAATTTTCATCAATGTACTCACGTAATGCAACCAACTCCGTCTGGGATAAGTTATAGATTGGGCCGAATGGTGGTTGGGCTCCTTCTTGTAACTCAATTGCACAGTCATAAGGTTGATGTTCTGGCAATATGTCTGCATTTTTCTTCTTGAAGACAACCTTGAAATTTTGATATTGAGTGGGTAATGTTGAAGTACCTTTGTGTGTTGTGGTCTTGATCGGAGTCGCATAAAGTGCAAATGTTGCATCCATTTTGGTAGCTCTCATTAAAGCTCTAGCTCCAAGGAACAGGGTTTGAATACCTTTGATATTTCTACATTTTTGTCTTGCAGAAATTTTTCATGATCGTCAGTCGATGTCAGGATTGTGAAGTACGAACCAGGGAAGTCCAAGGATCACATGATTCGTTGAAGACTGGATGACGTTGAAATAATATGTGATGCTTGATCTTCAAGCTTCACTTCAAGTGGTCGAGTTTCATGGTCAACATTTCCTAATGTTAACCGGTCCATCGATGACTTCAACGGGGGTCGAGAGTTCCTTACGAACGTTAAATTGTGTTGCTTCACAAAGTTTTTATCAATAAAACATGCTGAAGCCCCTGAGTCCAAAAGTGCCTCTACAGAGATATCTCGATTTTGCACTCTGATTTTACCGGAATTGTGAGGCAAGGTGTAGGGTCTGGAGGTAGAAAGAGACATTTTTTTGGTGTGGAATTTGTGATGTCCAGCTGCATAGTCCCTATTGTGACTAGACATCTTCGTTTTCCGACCTTCTCGTATCGAACACTTGAGTTGCGCCCCCGAGCTTTGAATCTTCTCTTGTTAGGGCAGTTTAATGATATGTGATCTTCTTCTCTACAATAGAGGCATAATCCATTCGAACGTTGTCTTTGTTTTTCTTGTGGCGTTAATGGCTTGAATCGGACAGCATCAATCTGCATAGGTCACTACCGGATGTCTGATGGATCGTTGTGTTTGGTGCCGTAGTAGCAGCGGCATAATGCATCGTCAACCATCCAGATCGCTTCTCTTGACGTCTTTCGAACAAATGATTATCGCATGCAATGACTTGGGTGATGAATTCGCTCAGTGTACTCATGTTTGGCATTGTCAGCAACAAATCTTTTACAACATCTTTTAGCCCACATCGAAACTGACTAATGAGGCTCTTCTCATTCCAGTCGAGGTCGCACGCAAGTTGTCGAAATTTGGCAACATAAACGGAAGCATGACGTGCTCCTTGTCGAAGATTTCGCATCTTTGTCTTTGCAACTCTCTCTCTATCATTCTCTCCAAACGTTGCAGTGAACTCGGACATCAATGCTTCAAAATTGTATAGTAAATGCGATTTTTTTTCTAATAGTGGTGCAAACCAAGATAGGGCATTGCCTGATAGAAGGGTGCCCACGAATCCCACTTGAATACCTTCATCGGGGTAGCGTTGTGGATATAGTCGTAGGAACAGTCGTACTTGTTGAACAAAACCGCGAAATCTTGATATCGTCCCATCAAATTTCTCGGGAATGCTGATATTTGGTTCTCTCGTAATCTGTTGAAGAGGAACCGTTGTTGTAGGAGCTGTTGCAGTAGGGACTCGTATGGTTCTTGTTCTCGTCCGATCAAATTTCTCGGGCATGCTGATCTTTCTCGTAATATGTTGAAGAAGAATCACGCAATTGCAATCGGTGCAATACTCTTCGTCACAGAAAAACGCGCGCACATGCTCAGGTAAGATGGTAGAGAGAAGCACAACATCGGATAATTTTGCTTTGTATATCGGATGAGATCCCATTAACATTTCCACCTCCATGTGATTTACATAGCGTAGAGTCTTGGTGCCGATTTGCATCACTTGCTCCAGTTGCACGTCGTTGCCTTTGTGGGAGTTGTTTGACATAATCACCTAAGTCATAGCAGGCATCCACTGTCAAGAGACAACGTTGACATCTAGATACATCAGATAATTTCTAGAGAGAACCTCAGATGAGAGTGGGCTCAAAGGCCAGAAAGCTATGACAAACAAAGGTGAGCACTTTTTCTCTATCCCTTGAAGGGGATTTAAAAAAAAACAAGGATACGAGAGAGGGGTCAATGGGTGCAATACTCTTCATCACAAAAAAAACTCGCGCACGTGCTCAGGTAGGATGGTAGAGATAAGCACAACATCAGATGATTTTGCTTTGTATAAGATTTTGGCCTTATTTGAAGATCGTGGTTATTGGTTTCAAGGTCGTTGTCTCCACTGTGATCAGGAGACAACGTTGACATCTAGATACATCAGATAGCTTCTACAGAACCTCAGATTAGGCACATACTAAACTTCTTTGGTGACATCCTCGATTCCTTGACGAAATCGAATATCATTGAAAAAAATCCAAAAGCTTGAGAAAGCAGCTCGGAATCTAAAATGAGGAGAGAGACAGACAACTGGGTTCTCCCTCCCCTTGAACGCCATCACCACAAACTCGTGCACATGCTCAAGTAGGATGATAGAGATAAGCACAACATCGGATGATTTCGCTTTGTATAAAGCTTTGGCTTTATTTCAAGATCGTGGTTATTGGTTTTCAAGATCGTTGTCTCCACTGTTCGGAGACTGTGGTGTGAAAGAAAGGGGCAAAATCATTCCCCACAACATTCACATTAAGTCACCAGAGTATCATCTCGTCTCACCCATGCCTCAATGAAAGGGAAGACATAGGTAGGACACACATCCATCACTGATCATTAACCGCCTTGCATGTGATCACGTATGCTACAAAGTATCCAGATTTGCCTTCACAGATGCTCCCTTGAAAGGTGGGCATAGCCCGTAGAGAACCGTCACCCACTGGTGTTCATGGCACCACCCCGTCAACCGGCTTGATCGAACTACCCAGACCTATCCGGCATCACCTCAATCTCTCTCACTCTCACTTCTTTTACCCCTCAAGTCCAAAGGGTCAGATCCAATAACACTCATCCGTTACGCACGAGCTGCGGGTTCCACCGATCACTAGAATAGAGTTAACAATGTTGTCCTCTACAGATGCATCCTAATCCTCCATCTATGCAATATGAAGTCCCCCCCCCCCCCCCCCACTAAGTGGTTTGAGTGATGCCTCGATGCTACATACATGCCCTGATTTCCCAGCTATTGCACCTACACCCTTTACATGCTCAGTCTGACCCGAACTGCAATCAGATTTCCCTACTGACAACGACGCAGGGACTGATGCATTATGCAGTTGTGATTCCAAACACGAAAATAGAGAGGTGACCCAAAATCCGTCAATTTTACTTCCCCGTCGGTATAATCCTTCACCTACACGAAATATGAAATCTGCAGCTTAAAGCCCAAGCCTCTCCCTCATGTCACCATCTCCACTTCATCTTCGCTACCCACTATTGTCTCCGCAAAGCAAGAAGAAGTCCATCATCTGTGAATGGCCCTTAAGTCCCCTACCCCACTTGCCCAAGCAATTACTGCCTGAACCAAGCCTAGAGTTGATGACTACAGGATGTTCTAGCTGGCCCATCGTCGGTGCCGCCATTCGCACTAATTTGACTCTCCCGCTCCGCAGAGAGAGCCGCAAGCCTCTCCAGGGCCCCGATGCGGGCTGCCATTGAGTTCCCCGCTCCCTACGCATACAAACCACCCGTACTGTTAAAAACCAGAAGAAGAGGCCGAATGTGCAGGATTTCAGGCATTCGGAGATGCTGGGTTTGGCATAACACCCCTCGTGTACCATGCGTGGGGGCCCCACATACCCACCAAATCTTAGTACAACAACAGATTCATGAATGGAAACCGGACTTCAAAACATACCTGGCTCAAAACAGACTCTGATGGGGTGCCAGTCGCATAGTTCTTTTGCTCCGCCCCGAGCTCGGACAGTGACGGGCTCCGCGCTTTGCGTCTTTTCTGTATTTGCCCATCCACACACTGTCAGTACAAAATGCCAGGAGCATATGAACAAAGCACTGCCCTGCATATCACATAACAACTAATTCTGCACAAGCAATAAAACCCACTCGTGGGTGTCTCTTCCATCAGAACATGCCACAACGTAGGAGCAATGAGAAGGGGGTGAGGAGATTACCAAACGGGCTGCTTGGCCTGCAACTCCTGCCCGGCCCCAACGCGAGGGTTCGTGACACAAGCACGCGCTTGCTTCATCCCTTCAGCCTTTGCAAGTCCACGAGGGGACTCCCAGTAGGCAACAAGCTTATCCCAATAGGCGGGTTCAGTGTTCATTGGCCTCACACCAGTCTTTGCCCATTTATCTTTCAGTTTTGCTCTTTCTCCTTTCATTATCTTCCCACATTGCTTCACTATAAAATCACGATTGGCAGGGATAGGTCTGTACTCGTACATTCCATTTATGCCCTCTATTACTGTTGACATGGCACTCTGGACTGCTGGTCAATGTCTTGTACGCTTGATCAAGGTAACGCAATGCCAGGCCACGCAAATCACGCTGCCAGTGTTCCTTACCTTCGCAG
The DNA here is from genome assembly GCA_030704615.1 of Takakia lepidozioides. Taxonomy (NCBI): domain Eukaryota; kingdom Viridiplantae; phylum Streptophyta; class Takakiopsida; order Takakiales; family Takakiaceae; genus Takakia; species Takakia lepidozioides. The sequence continues at coordinate 1,789,010 of CM060732.1, read as the reverse complement.
CCAACATTGATGACTCCATTTCCATGCACCTCCACCTTGTGGCGCTTTAGCCGTGTAGCCACCCTTCCCTCTCCATCTCCTTCCATTGTTTCATGGCATTGCGTCGTTCCTTCCTCAGCTCTGATGTCCGTTTCCTGCCCCCATGCTCTGGAGCAGCGCCGTCATACGTTGTGGGGGGTGACTGGAGGGGGGAGGGTCGTATGGAGATGTGGGAGGCCCCCATTGTGACGTGCCAGCATCAGGAAGCCAGCGCCACGACCCCGAAGCAGGGGGGCTCCCCATGGTGCACTCTGTTGTGGAGACCATGTGGCAGGGGGTGGGTGCCAAGGTTGGTGTTGGTTGGCATTGTGTGGTGGCTGTGAGTGCTTTGCTGCAGCTTCACTCCCCTTCCGCTGCCAAAAACATCCCACACACAAGGTGCATCAGCTGTAGTCCTACTGAACACAACGTCACCAGAGCACAAACGATCCCACAACCACAACTATGGATTGGCTGACCTCAAACCCACTCCCCTGCAGCGCAAGTGCCAAAAACTGAAAAGGAGAGGGACAGAATGTCCTCATAACATGTAAGGCCATTCATTGGTGAAGAAACATAATGTAGGCGGGTTCACATCAGTACCATCATACACACTTACCAGGAAACAGAACATCCATCTGGGTTTTGCACATAGGGAGTGGACATCTATTCACACAATCAGCAAATGGCTGTATGGCAGAGCCCAACATCGGAGCCCCAAAAGGCCTAAAGACTCTCAATGTTTGTAAACACAGGTGTAGACACAATTCAATTGATAGCTTGGATATCGGTGGTCTATATGGTGATAGCACCCCGGGCAGTGAGTCAGACAATGACCCTATGACGTTGGTAGTAAGACTTACCTTCGTATAAAGCATTGATCCGGGTTTTCCAGATATCCTCTAGAAATCCCTTCACACAAGCATCAATCTGCTGTGTGTGATTTGCCCAAAAACTAGGCCTCAAGAGGGCCCGGGCTTTTGGCTCAGCCTCGAGTCTTTCAAAGTTGGTAAACAGGGGTACAGGCACAATTCCCTTGATAGAATTGAAGAGAGCGTCTCTTTGGTGAGAGAACCCCGGACAGCGTATCAGAAAATGAATACTGTCTTCAGATTGCCCACACAACGGACAATTGCACTCTCCCTTTCCGATCTGCTTCTGTTTGCTGTTCAAAGGTAGGCTTCCTGCCCTGAGTTTAAATTTCAGTCTAGTGCCGAGAGTGGGTGGACCCTTCAGGTCATCCAAAATTTCCACCCCTATGTCACTGACTGGAAACAAGTTCAGGGAAGTTCTCTGCCTAACTTCATTTTCATCAGACAATCTCATGGCAACAGACATGGCTTCAGACACTACAGCCTCTAAGGCAGATTTATCCAGCAGGGTCAAGACTTGCGGATCCAGGTCCAGGTCCTTGAGAATCTTTTCTACTCTCTTCTGCCAAGACTTAGTCTGTTTGACAGGGCGGTCCTGTTTCCAAGATTTAGAGTCGATCAACTTAGGATATCTGGTGTTGGGCATATGTTGCAGCTGACCCCACCATCTGACCTTGAATTCATCTCGTCGGGAGCTTAAGGATGGGATGCCAAACTCACCCCCGAATAGCCACATTGGCTGTTTTCTCCATGCTGACATACACTCCTTAAGCACCCCCACTTGAATGGATTCTAGAGACTTAGCCTGGTTGGAGTTATCAACCCATATAGCAGATCCGTACTCCAAGGCAGGTCTAATAACGCGACAAAGCATGGTTTTCTTAACCTCAGAGATGACCCCTCTGCAGTGGAAAAATTTAGTGAGCCCCAGAGCTTTGCCCTTGCCAGTTTGAACAACTTTCCATATATGTGCATCCCAATTACAATTGGAGGAAAACTCTACGCCTAGGTAAGTGTAGGAAGGGAGGACCGGGATCTCTTGGCTACCCCACTGCCACTTAAGATCACTTCCTCCCTCTCCTCTGTCGTTGATTGCTACCACTGCACATTTCTGCCTAACTTCATTTTCTGCCCAATCACATCTCCTCTACGCTGATGATGTTGCCCTTTTGGCACAATCCCCGGTCTTTCTGCAACACCATCTCTAAATTTTGGAACAGTTCTGCAAAGACTATGGGATGCAAGTCAATCTTAGCAAGACCAAGATCATGGTCTTCAATGGCCAGGCTGATCGTAGATTCATCTTCAACCAGCAGGAAATTGAGATTGTCAAATCATACCGCTACCTAGGTCTGGTTATCCACTCCCCCAAGTTTCACTTTGCAGCCACTGCCTTGGACAGATTGACTAAAGGTAAGGCGGTCTCCGTCCGCCTTCACGCCAAATGCAAGCAAATACATGTGCGGCATCCCCCGACCAAAAAGTGTCTGTTTGACACCGTCGTCAGCCCTGCTACCATCTATGGTTGTGAGTTCTGGGCACCTGGTGTCCCTGTCTCCTGGTGGGAAAAGATTTTGGAACCATTACAGTCATCTTTTCTCCAAGTAATGCTTGGCGCCAGGAGCACAACTCCCTCTCAGATCCTAGGTGCAGAGTTCGCATGTGTACCATTGCAATCCGAGGCACAGTTCAGGCTTACAATCTGTGAGGAATAGATTGCAGGCCCTTCCACCCAAAGGGCTAGTAGCAAGGGCCCTCACAACATCTATGAGGCTCAAAGCTGCAGGTTTCGGGAACTCCTGGTATGCTCGAGTGGACAGTTTATTTCAACGTAACGGACTTTCTACTACTTTCCTATTACCAATGAACCAGATGAGGTGGACATCACATCCACACATGACCGCAACAGACTCATTCGGAGAGAGCTTATGGAATTACATGTGAAGAGAACTTGGATGCTACCCAATCTCACAACAAAGCTCCACTTCTATCGAGAGACATTCTTGGTGCTCCGCGATGATAGAATCTTGAGACCAAATTACCTTTCAGCACCCTTAGCTCCTTCCCTCCTGAGGGCATTGGGGCAGTTCAGGGTGGGTTCCCACAACCTACGGATAGAGACTGGCAGATGGGAAAACCTGCAACGGGAGGACCGCCTATGTCCAGCTTGCATAGGGCGCAGCAAGGAAATTGAAACTGAAGAACACTTCTTCTTCTACTGCCCTCTATACTACGAGATCCGATTGAACAACTTTATGGATATGTGCATCCCAGTTTCAGTTTCAGGAGAACTCAACGCCCATAGAACATGAACAGAAGTAGGGGTAGAACTCACCTCATGCGTAGCGGGTTTGTGCCGTTTGCGCACCTTTTGGAAAGACTCTGCAGATGGAGGTGCAATTTCCGCCGAACTGTCCTCCACCTCATCGTCGTCGCCCATGCTATAGTCGCTTGTGTCAAAATCCGAACTGGAAGACCGCCCACTGCTCTGTCTTCCCTCTCGCACCGACGCCATCTGTACCAGATTCAGTCGAGCCAGGCGGGGGCTCCTTCGCACCGCGGGGCTGGAATGTGCACAAGTGGGAGGAGGTGATGCTGCCTCGGCGGTCGACCGCTTCTTACTAGGCGTGGACATAGACCATGACAAAGATGAAGACGAGCGAGGACATAGACCATGAGCAAGACAAAGACGCAAGACATGCAAAGGAGGAAAGAAGGACAAGGAGGGAGTGTGATCACACACCCCCCGAGCTCAAGGTGAAGATCCGGCCGTTGTTGATTTCAAATATGAACACGTGTCGTGCATCCGACACTATGGCCTTTTCACTTTGAGACGTTAAACCCTAAACCACTTACAGCCTCCAGACAACTAGATGTAGTGATTCACACAACTGACATTTGGTTGGCCTGTTATGCAGGCTTGTTCTGTAATCTCCAGTGGACATCATACAGTTTCTTTGTTTCTTTCATTTTTTGTAATGCTTGAACAGTTCATATCCTCAATGTCTTATTGCGGTCCAGGCTTCAAGCAAATGAGAGGTAGTCCTGGTAGGATGGTCAATGTCCTTAAAAGCGGCATTGTCTATTATCCATCCAAAAACTAAAGGTCTCATCTATCATGGTTAATATATGCTTGGATAAGAAAATGACTCGGTATGTCTTCTTTTTCACAATCACGGGGAGGGTTACCTCGACTCACTAGCTGATCTCTTAGCACAATTGACACCAAGCCCTTGACACGGTTTTCATGTGCATGTCAACATGCTCCAAAACAGCCAATGTGGCTGTTCGGGGCGAGTTTGGCATTCGTTCCTTAAGCTCCCGACGACATAAATTCAAGGTCAGATGGTGGGGCCAGTTGCAACAATGAACCGATATTAGCCTTGAATAGTTCTCTGACTCTTTGTGGGCCCTTCTATGGTTATTTGTTTGTTGTTCTACTCCTTGTGGCCCTTCAGGAATCCCACAGACGTGATACACATATCTCTTTCCTCACTTTTGGTCCTTCACTGACTACCAGAAATGTCACACCGTATGTCTGCATCTGAAACTTTTCACCTTTGAGACAACATTCTGCAGCACGCTCTGCTAGCTTCACATTGCCATGTATTCTGCAGGCACCAAGTAAAGCCCCACACTAAAGCATCTGGTTTAATTGGCATTCTGTTGATGAAATTCTCCGCCTCATCCAAGCGCCCTGCACGGCCAATAAGGTCAACCATGCAGCCAAAATGTTTTCCTGTTGGAATGATTCTATTATCACACACAACAGATTGATGCTTGTGTGAAGGGTTTTCTAGAGGATATCTGGAAAACCCGGATTAATTCCTTATATGATGGTAAGTCTTACTACCACCGTCAGCCCCTGACGGAGGTAGGTTCTGTTCCTTTTGTTCCCGCTCAAACTGGGCGCAGGGTCAATGGCCACAAGGCTACGGCATACAACGTCTTATGAGTACAATCTATAATCTCTTCTCATAGAATGGAAATAGTGTTGTCCTTCATCTACTAGGCCCATATGGCTGCATGCAGACAGAACTGCAATGAGTGTAACATCATTTGGCTTCATCCCTTGCTGTTTCAAAACTTGGTTGAAAAGTTGCAGAGCATCTTTGCCATGCCCTTGCTGAGAATATCCGAAGACCTGCTTGCCCTCTTCTACAGCTAGGCACAGGGAGTGTTGTTGAGGCTGAAAAGGGGAAATTTGACCAGGTCATATCCGTTTGTGTTACTTCGAAGGTGTGGGCCAGCCTGCCAGAAGGTCAAAACAGGTGCATGCTGACATATGAAAGTCTGGCGTCGTGGAGATTGTTGGCTGTGAGGTGGGGATGGGGTTATCATCTTTCCTGGTAAATGAAGATATGATTGACATATCTCCTCTCCCATAAACTGTCACATTTCCTATAGGAAGTTCTTGTGACGCCCTTGACATGCTGTTGATGTGAATGAAAGCAGGCTGCAGTAGCAACAATGGAGAATTCAGGGTGTTTGGATTGGGGCAGAGCATACCATGGAAGAGAACAAGGGGCCCAATAGTTCGTGCAGTTGGGGGAGTTGATGTATGTACTTCCCCACACGGCCTTTGCCTCTCTTCACCATCTGTACCGAAGGTGCATAGATGGAACAAATCTCCAGTCTTTTGGTGTGCTCTTGTAATTCTGATATGCCCATAGACCCACTTCTCTCTCCTGTCTGTCTTGAGTTCCCCAACAGAAATGAGTTCCCCTCGCCCATGCGGAGGACTTCCAATTAATCACCCCTGTAGACAGAACAACCGGGATGACAGGTTGTGGGAAAGAGAAGTGGCACGTGCCCGAGCCCTTGGGCTTTCAAGGATGCCATGCCCATGTGAACGTTGTTTGGGCACTACAAGTAGATCTGAGGACAGTGTGCGCACACATCTCCTTCACCACAAAAGACATGAAGCATTTCGGGTGTGGATTGGAGATGGACCTGCAGACGAAGACAATGAGGAGTGGGCACAATTGGACAATGCACACCCCCGAGGGAGCCATACAGACAGGCCGGACGAGGACTATGTCATGGGCGCAGGACAGGAACCAGGCATGGACGGAGGGGTGGAGATTACTCGAATGTTGCAGGAAGCATTCCACATCATGGACGATGCTGAAGAGGGGACGGCGCTGCGATAACTGGGGATGGTGATGACGTAGGAAATGAAGGCATTCACGTGGGGAAGGCGTGGAAGGAGGTGGAGATGGAAATGAGAATTCTGCACACATGACACTAGAAGAAGCATGTGTGCCACTGTACGAGGGATGCAAATCCACAAAGCTTGCTGCCAGCATGTTGTTGATGAACCTGTGCACAACCCACGGTGTGTCAGACCATTTTGTGGACGAGTTGTTCTCTTTGCTTTGGCTGAACTTGCTTCCACAACCAAATGAAATGCCAAAAAACTGTCACATGGCCAACAAAATGATTGGAAGCTCGGCCTCAACTACGTGAAGATACATGCATGTCCAAAAGGACATGTACTTTTCAGAAGAGAGTACAAGGACGCTATGGAGTGCCCCAAATGCGGTGCAGCCCGATACCATGATGTGGGCAGGTTACAACAGCCAGCCAAGGTGTTGAGGCACTTTCCCCTTATCCCCCGTCTATTACGAATGTACAAATGCAAGACCATTAGTGAGCTCATGACTTGGCATTCCAGGAATGCCTCAAACGATGGTTTGGTAAGGTATGTCCCAAATTCCCTTGCATGGAAGCATATAGATGCAACTTGGCCCGATTTCGCCGAGGACCCACGCAATGTGCGATTGGCTGTATCTACGGATGGAGTAAACCCATACGGATCAAAGAGTTGCACATGGTCCACATGGCCCGTGCAGTTGGTGGCATACAACCTGCCACCATGGTTGACAACAAAGAAATTCTTTGTCAGGTTGTCTCTCTTGATTCCAGGCAAGGAGTCCGTGACAAATGCAAACATAGATGTGTATTTGCAACCATTGATTGAAGAGCTACAGGAACTATGGATTGGAGTTGAAGCTTACGACATTTTGAAACCAGTAGGGCAACGAAGTTTCACCCTCCGTGCCATACTCATGTGGTCAATCCACGATTTCCCCGCATATGGCCTTGTTGCGGGTTGCAAGACGAAGGGCTACAAAGGGTGCCCCATTTGTGGGCCCTATGTGGATTCACGGCACTCAAAGCCATTAGGGAAGACAATATACATGGGGCATCGACGTTACCTTGTAAGAAACCACCCCTACCGACGAGCAGGCCGACACTTCAATGGATGTGTTGAAAAGAGAATGGCACCAAATGCTGTGACACCGGAGGAGACATTGCAATTTGCAAAGGAGAAAGAGGCGTTCATGGAGATTGGAGGGAGAGAAGGAAGTAGTGCGGATCCAGCCATGTCGCACGGGATGAAGCGCCGGACAATCCTTTGGGATTTGCCATACTGGAAGGTGCATGAATCCCCCCCCCCCATTCACTCACTTTCTTTCACATTGTGCTTCCTGGAATTACCTTTACTATCAGGAGTCCTTCCACCAACTCCTAAGTCAGTGTAACTACTATGCAGTAGATGTTGAAGTCGTACACCTCACTGTGTAGAGGATCGTGCAGTTGTTGAAAGCAGAATGTAGTAACATGGACAACTTCTGCCACATATTCTACTATTTTTGCCCATAGAACTTGGTCTCATGGGAGGACATTTGGCATTTCAGAACCTCTTGCAGCGGTACCTCCTTGACCCCATGCATTGTGAGAAGAACTTCTGCGAGAACATTCTGAAGACTATCTTTGGGGAGAAGGATACGATAAACGTACGAAAGGACATGGAGATTGAAGGGATACGGTCACATCTGTGGCTAAGGCCTGATCCAAATAGACCAGGCAAAGTGCTCATGCCAGCAGCATCATACGTCCTGACCAAATCAGAGCAAGAGGAATTTTTGAAGACATTGGGAGCCATGAAAGTGCCAACCGGATTCTCGGGTGCTTTCCAAAAGCATGCCATAAACAAGAAATGGTAGGGGATGAAGTCACATGATCTACACGTGATGATGCAATAGATTTTGCCAGTGTGCATTCGGGGTACGATGGCGTCGGGTCCTCGAACAGCCATAATGCGTGTAAGTCGAGTGTTTAGGAAGATTTGTGCGAAGGTGTGGGATCCCGATGGACATTACATCGCTGCATGAGGATGTGGCTGTGACCCTATGTTTGCTGGAGAAAGAATTCTCTCCATCATTCTTTGACGTCATGACGCACTTGCTAGTGCATCTTGTAGAGGAGCTGCATGTGTGTGGGCCCGTAGCCAGCCGTTGGATGTACCCCATGGAGAGGTACATGAAGGATCTGAAGGGGTATGTACGCAACATGGCACGTCCAGAGGGGAGTATGGCTGAGGGCTACATCCGCGACGAAGCCCTGGGCTTCATGACAGAGTATATGTATTCATTTGATGCAATACAACGACGGGTGTGGGACGAGAACGAGAAAGAAGGAGTTGTAGGCGAGGTCCTAGAAGGTGGTGGAACAAAGCGTGCCATGAGCCCGCGCCTTCGGGATGTGGCACATGATTATGTGCTGAACAACACAACAACCATGACACCATGGAGACAGTGGGTGTAAACTTTACATCCCTCCTGTGCTATTCTTAATGGTCTTTGTATGCATGAATTACATATATATTGTCACAAGTCATTCCGGCCACTATGGGAGTGGGATCGTGTACTAACAGGGTGCTTCAGACGACAACAGAGGGTGTTTCGTAGTTGGTGTTGTTGCTTGCAAATGATCATGAAGTAGGCTGCATCACTACAATGTACTTGAAAGGACACACTCTACATGTGGCATGCATGTACAGTATAGTGTTGGTCAGGGGGACTGAGTTGCAGCTTCTATTTGGTTTCTGCCAGAAAATACGCAGCGGAGAAGGTCCGCCTGAAAACGGAACGGAGAGCATTTGCAAAAGCATGGCGGAGGGGCGGTCGTAGGCGCAGATCCCCGGTGGAGAACCAACAACAATGGAGGAGCTGCAGCCCTTTACAGTGTGGGTCAGATCTGCAATTGCAGTGTACGCATCAGAGAACGAGGACCCAGATGAGGGCATGGTGAGTCTGTCATTCCCCCCAGGGCTGATTGCCACTTCGTACCGGTCAATGAAAGCATATGGCAATCACTATAGAGTGGACGATGCCAACACCAGCCTCCTGGTGACTTATGACAGCGGAGTGGCATCATTTTTTGAACAAGAGAGTAGGAGTTGTGCACGAGATCGGAATCCAATTTCATGCCATGTGCAATATGTAGGAGTGATCAAAGAGATCCTTAAACTAGACTATGGTCTTGTGAAGCCAATTCTATTCCGTTGTTCTTGGGTAAAAGCCAATATGGTAGGAGAGAATGCCACCATGAAACGGGATGAGTACGGGTTTCCAGGAACAAAGACCAGTGGAATGGGGGGTGTCTCCAAAGGAGCAGGACCGAACGACACCTTTTTGTGCTTCCCTTGCTTTCTTTCTCACCGTTGTTCCATTCTCCCACCTGCCCAACAGCAGCACTCTCGAAGCAATAACATGACATATGTTCGCACATGGTCTTCTTCACCAGTGAATGAGCTTTTATGCTACATGTACTGCCCCGTCCACATTAACGTTGATCCTTGCAAGCACTTGGCAAGACACCCCAGAGCCGCAAATCCAGCAACCACCACAAACACATCTAACTGATTGTAGTGACACGGGAATAGCTCACTTGTAGAGGAATTGAACCTCCAGCCAAACGAATGGCTCTACCCCTTGTAGCACAAGTGCGATGCAAAAACAAGGTGAGTACAAAATGAAGAAGCACTTACGAGGTCCCTATCCCTAGGATGGGCTCCCACTTCTGCTCTGGAACTGTGCAGGCCTGAGTAGCACCAAATTGCATGAATCCTAAGCCTGAATGTCAAATGCAGGTTTATGTCGCGATGTAACACGCCATCATCTTACCTGTAGTTTCCAATTTCACTGGTGTCATATTTGCCTTCAAGTCAACATCAAAATTAAGTCCACCTATACGCAAATCGCAGAATCTCTCATGACACCATCTGTGTACCGAAAAACTGTTTTGGCATGATATAATTGTAGTTCACAACCTTAATGAACGCTTTCAGCCTTTACCTCTCCGTGCGCTCCATCGTGCCTCCATCCAGCACATTCTGTAAATGTTGAATGACCAAGAACCCGATGTCACACCGTTCTGAGAAGCCACTACGCGCGCTCACAGTATACGAAGGCCTTGCCGTGTCAGGATTTGCATTCCCACGTTCCGCCATGTCCGACGCAGCACTTGCATCCTTGCCAGACAGGCCAGGTGGAGGCAACATGTATTAAAATATCTATTCCCCCAAGGCCACATTTTGTTTACCTCTTTTTGTGAAAGCCACGTCAGCAAATGTGCTGCCGAGTCATGGGTGCAATGAATGCGCAGTGGTTCATGGAGTCGTTGAGTCGACTACATATTCACTTTAATGAATAAATATCTTTATTCCATTAATCGAATTAGGAATGAAAATTTGTAGTCGCATGTGCAGTAATTACAACCACTTGCAATTTTGGCTTTTTCAAATTTTGTCTGTTTCGACTCTCCAGTAGTCTCGTTTACTACCAAGTGGTTCCCGGAGTGGTCGCGGACATGCAGTCGATTTGAAAAAGACACGAATGCTTCTAGTGTCGGTAACACGTCGCCCCCACCAGGCTCACTGGGATCATCGTCTTTCGGGCCATTCCGCTTCCGCTTTGTCTTGCCCGACCCCATGGTGAGGTTGATCTCAAGGACGATCGCGTACTGAACTCTAAGCTCTGATACCAAGTGTCGCACACCTCACTTCGGTAAACTCCCTTTTAAGTCATAGTTACTCGTTTTGATGCGCACACCTAACTCCCAAACTGGTTATCGGGCCAACTCGGAGCTTTAGCTGCTCACCGGGGCATAACGGTCCCCCTTGCGCCTCCAAAAGACCCTCCATCACTTTGGGCCTAGTGGAAATTCCCTTTGGTAGATGGCAGTCCGGAATAGCTCCCCACACCTTGGTCGCTTTCCGGCTTGCACGCTTACTCACTAGTTTTTGGTCACCAACGGGCTTGCACCGTTCTCGGGGTTACTACTCCCTAAGCTACCACCACCCCTCATGGAACCCCCACCACCGTAACCCGGTTTGCGAGGCTCCACCTAGTGAGCGCCTCCGCCACCTTGAGTGCCTTCGGCACTCAAGGGTGCTTCAGCCCCCCTTTCCTATTTGCTGCCGCTACCCCCACCACAGGGGCAGCCCCTCTTGTGTCCCGACCCCCCGTCCTTAAGGCAAAGGGCCGCGACACGTGGGGAGCGGAACAGGGGAGCGAGGGCAACGCGTGCGAGAGCACGGCGGGGGGCACGGAAAATGGGAGCAGATATACAGGGGGGAGGTGTAGGGGAGCGGAACAGGGGAGCAAGGTAAACGGTGATTTGCGTGGAGGGCGACAACTTACGGACATCCTCCCATCGTCACGCATTACGTGAGAACGTCAAGAGGCCTGGAAGTGGTCGCAGATCACAAAGTAACGGAAGACAATCCAGCAGGACCCATATTCGATGAAGCACAAACTCGAAACTAGAGCACGAGCACGGGTAAAAGAGCAACAACTTCTCAGCCTCCTGCCGTCTGTGCATAATGCCTCATTATGAAATGGAAAGCACCATGACTCTTTCGAACCTCACTTGGCAGTGATGGAGAGCCTACTGTAATATCCAGAAGACTAGCAGGCCTTTTGGAACATAAGGGGACATTGCGTATGAATGCCAACAGACCAGGAAGTGGTCGCACATCACACAAATAAGACAATCCAGTAGTAGCACAATACCAGAGCTCCTGGTAAGCTGACGAGCAGGGAACGCTGAGGGATTGCTGATGTGGTGGAAGCAGGCCGGTGTTGGAAGGTAGCCGCACAAAACAATCAATCTTCAAAAGGGCCTGAACCCTAAGCGATACACTTATTTATAGTCCAATGAACGGTGAAGATAGAGCCACGTGTCTCTGCGTTGTACATCGGGGAGCAAAACAAGGGAACGGAGGGGGGGGAGCGGAGCAGGGGACTGGAGACACATGGGAGCGGAGGAGGGGGGCGAAACAGGGGAGCATAGTCGCGGGGGAGCGGGCGGTCGGGCGGGCCGGGCGACGGGGGGCGCGCGTGCGGGCTGGGGGGGGGGGGGATTTGACTGGCAGACCGGCAGGTTGCCGGAAGCCGGGGAGCGGGGCCCACGCTCTGGCACGCGCGCATTCAACTCCCATGCTGTTCTCTATTAGGGAGACATTCATAGGTATCTATGTATACCCACATGAGCGACGGATGGATACATGCATGCATGTGCATCTCAGAATAAAACCCCAGCGGCGAGACAGGGAAGGGCTTGTTGCCGAGTGAGCTTCCGTGTCCCGGCCCCTCTGCGCCCAGCCTTGCTGATACAACGCTGAGCAGCTTACCTGAAGGGAAAGGAGGGGGAAGAGAATATATTGCTGGTGCGTAGGAGAACAAGATGTATGGAGGGGATGAAGAGGAGTATGATGAGGAGGAAGAGGAGATCACGCAGGAGGATGCATGGGCTGTCATCAGTGCCTACTTCGAAGAGAAGGGACTGGTGCGGCAGCAGCTGGATTCGTTTGATGAGTTTATCCAGAACACCATGCAGGAGATCGTCGATGAATCTTCAGATATTGAAATTCGCCCTGAGTCTCAACACAATCCAGGCCGCAGCGCGGATTATAGCGAGGTTATTTTCTGTTTTCTCTCTACGTGCGGGTCTGTGTTAGGGCTGGTGCGTTTGTGGGTTGATCGCATTTTATGCGGTAGCTAAGGAGGGGGCGGAGGGAAGGGTTCAATAGGAATCCGGCTATGCCGTGTGGCAACGTTGTCAGTAGAAGTCTTAACTTCTGTATTGGGACTCTTTCGTTCACTTCAGCGGTTGGTGAGTAGGGTAACATAACTTCTTCAATCTTTTAAGAAGTCTACTCCGGAAGACGTTCCTTTCATGTGAACGAGCTTAGTGTCCTGAAACTGCAGTCGTTCAGCTCCTTAGGGTTTTGTAGTTTCAGATTTTCTACAGAGGAAGCGCTCCAGTAGTTGTTTCGTGGCGATGTTTGCAGTTTGCAGCAATCTTCTTATGCATAATATTACTACTGCGTGGTCATGCTGATGTCTTGGAGATTCCGACTGAAACAGGGTAGACTTGCATCTTCTCTAGGAGTTGTAGCGTTGTTTGTGATCACCATGTCATGGTTTCATTGTGAAGCTGTAGCAATTTCCTATCTAACAGCACTTTACTGGCATCCATGAGCTGCATGAGACTACATTACTCTATGTCAAATCACGTCTAAAACCCTAGGGAGGCTTAGGATTCGTCCAACGTTGGGATACTTGTAGGGTCTCATCAGGGCTTTGAACTCATCTTTGATGACAGTTACAGAAGCATTTCGGTAGTTATGCCCTCAGGTGTGATTGTTGCTTGCCTGCCTGAGTTTATATTGTTAGGTGTACCAATGATCTAGGGTTCTCCTCTGGTATTCTGGGATGTCTTTGATGACTATATAACGGACAAGCAATTTTGGTAGTTAGAGTTTGTTCTAGCATAGGTATCCAGCTGGCTTGAAGTTGAAGAACACTGGTGACAAGGAAGAAGAGTGGCAGATAGTGTTTAGATAGCATTTTTAAGGAACATGGACTTGTATACATGCAGTAACCTAAAGTGGCATAAGCTCCCCATACCCATCCGACAGGAATTTGACCTCACCTGTTCTCTTGTCATGCCTTGTGACGTTTCAGTCAGATTTCTGAATACGGGGCTGATGCAACTGTTGACTTGCTGGTTGTTAGGTAACGTACAAGATCAATTTTGGCCAAATTTATCTCAGCAAACCCATGATGACGGAGTCTGATGGAGAGACTGCGACACTCTTTCCCAAAGCTGCAAGGCTTCGCAATCTCACGTACTCTGCTCCTTTGTACGTTGATGTCACCAAATATGTAACAAGAAAAAATGACGAGGGAGATGATGAGACTGAGCAGGAGGATCTCCCGAAAGTGTACATTGGCAAGGTCTGCCTCTTTCTGTTGCACTCACTCTGTGCGTGGGGGAGGAAGCCCTGTGGGTACAGATATGTCAGTTATGGTTTTTGTTACATTTGGTGTTAGTGGCTGGTTCCATTTATGTGTTGTTGTTTGATCAACAATTATCAGCAGCTCCAACCAAAATTTAGCGGCTTTAGCAGTGTTCATCTAGTATAATGCACAAAGGGCAATCCTGACAATCCAGAGCTCTTTTGCTTTAAATGTGCACTTTACTCGCACCAAAAGATTGAGCTCTCGCAACCTTCAGCTGTTTGTGCTAGCATTTACAGCTTGGATGGGGCTGATGTTGTCAGGTGCCCATCATGCTGAGGTCGAGCTACTGCACATTGTATCAGAATTCAGACAAAGATCTGACAGAGCTGGGGGAGTGCCCATATGATCAAGGAGGTTATTTCATCATCAATGGGAGTGAGAAGGTGCTAATTGCTCAAGAGAAAATGAGCACCAACCATGTTTATGTGTTCAAGAAGAGACAGCCCAACAAGTACGCATTTGTGGCCGAAGTGCGTTCGATGGCTGAGACACAGAACAGGCCTGCAAGTAGCATGTTTGTCCGGATGCTCTCCAGAGCTGGTGCAAAAGGGGTCAGTTATTCTCCTTGGCTATACCCCTTTATCAGCTTCTGGGCTTGAAAAGAGAGAGAGGACGGGTTGAGTGGAGGACGTAGTCTTAAGCTGTACCACTCAACCATTGCAGGAGATGCTGGAGACTCACATCCAATGAGCTATCAGCATCTAATCTCCTTGAGTGACTGGTAATAATAGTTGGCGTATTTATACTTTTGTTATGCCGTCATGATTGCATTATATTGATGTGTGTACATCATATATGATCACACATCGGGTGCCCACTGTCAATCCAACTGAGACGTCAGTGGGTGGAAAGGGCACCCAACAAGTCGCAGTCCATGGAGCCCGTTTCCTACAAATAAGGTGGAAAGGAGAGTCAGTGAGCGACATAATGGCCGACTCTCTCATACAGTCTGGAGAGCATGTAGTTAGGCTGGAGTGAATGATCACTCGCTACTGAAGCTCTGTTGGGTTAGAATTTATATGCCGAACTGCCACAGGTATCTCGCATGGTATTGGCATCCTACATGCAAGATGGAACTGTGCTCTAGCGGGCCCTGTGACGTGGATTGGAAATGAGAAGTATCCTGTTGTTGTACTATGTCAATATGATACTGTGGGCTGAGATAATGATTCCCTTACTGACAGTGTACAGCATGTAGTGTGTGTGTGTGTGTGTGTGTGTATAAAGGTATAAATAGATAGTGTTGCCTTCTGGATAGACTTGTCCTTCAAGTTGTTATTTGGTTGCTTGGAGGTTTTTTGTCAGACTTACATGTACTTTGCATGGTAACCTGCCGTGCAGGGCTCTTCTGGGCAATACATCCGAGCAACCTTACCATACATACGCTCGGAGGTCCCAATCATCGTAGTATTTCGAGCATTGGGCTTTGTGGCGGACAAGGACATATTGGAGCACATCTGCTATGACTTTAGCGACACGGTCATGATGGAATTGTTGAGGCCTTCTCTAGAGGAAGCATTTGTGATCCAAAATCAACAGGTATGTCTATCTCTTGTACAAGAGGTTGATTTCCGTTTCTTGTTCATGCAAGGATTTGCTTCATTGGCTTGTTATTTGTTCTGTGCCAGGTGGCACTTGACTACATTGGAAAGCGAGGTTCTACTGTCGGAGTCACAAGGGAGAAACGTATCAAGTGAGTGGCAGATGTTGATGTTAGTCTGTCTGCCTTATTGGGATATGATGCAGGCATTGATGTGTGTTGTGACATGTGGGTAAGAAACTTATTTCTCCTTAAGAGGGTTATTCTTCTCTGTAGGAAAGCTGGATGTAGACACTGATAACACGTTTGATTTGGAGAGTGGAGCAGGCATATTCAGGTAGTAGTTGTGCAGGGGTGTAAGAGGTTGGTGGCTTGGCAGGTATGCTAAGGAGATTTTGCAGAAGGAGATGCTGCCTCATGTGGGGGTAGGAGAGTTTTGTGAGACAAAGAAGGCTTACTTCTTTGGGTGCGTGCTCCTGACTGGAAGCCAAAAATATCAAATACCAATTACGCATTGCAAACCTTTCTCTTCATTTCAAAGAAGCATCAAAGCAACTGAGCTGGCATCAATGATGCTGATGTATGGGTAGGTATATTATCCATCGTCTGCTCCTCGTGGCGTTGGAACGGCGAGCAGAGGACGATCGGGATCACTACGGCAATAAGCGGCTAGATCTTGCTGGGCCTCTCCTTGGAGGCTTGTTTCGTATGGTATGTGCACGTTGCTTGTGCTTTTCTTACGAAGATGGCAACTTTGATGAGCTCAAATGAAACTGGGTCTTGAGTGGTGAAGATCTGTTTTGGACTGCTGTGAAATTTCGGATTTCTATAATGCAAGTCGGAATGGAGGAGGAATGAAGATGATATTTGAAAGTTGGTTGTGCTTGTGCAGCTATTCCGGAAGCTCACCAAGGATGTGCGAGGCTATTTGCAAAAGGTACACCCTAAAGCTTGAACCTCTGCACATTTATGTGAGAGGGACAGGTGGGGTGATATGGCCCATGGGGTGGTGTTCAGTATTAAGAAACAGGTGCAATGGGCTTTCTTTTGCACCATCTGGGAACAGATTGTGAAGGTTATTAGAGAATTCTGTTTTTATATGTTTTAGAACGTGCGAGACAAATTTGTGTCTGCTTGGCACTACACAACACAGATGCTGTAGTATTTCAGTAGTGGAACGTAGGGGATGTGGCCCCTCCAGGATGAAAGTCTTCGAAATTCAACTGTGAGACTGATAATATCCCGTTTGCATATTGAGATGTAGTTCAGCTCGTTGCATGCATGATGAATGTAACATGTGGTGCGGGGGGAGGGGAAGTAACAAACCTATCGCCCAATTTGTGTGTGAAGAGAGGTACAAAGAATACATTTGTAAGTAGACTTCTTTGTCATTAAAGACGTGCCATAGCTTTGTAGCCAATAATGTGTTTAGTCAGACCACAATGTAAGTATGGATTGTCATAAGTCTCTTCCACTCAACAATCTAGCATGTCTGAACCTGACATTCACAAAAACACACATGCCTGTTTCTTCACATGTTGGGTTGGCTGCTTGTACATGAACAGTGTGTCGACAATGGGAAGGAGATAAATTTGGCATATGCAGTCAAGGCGAAGACCATCACCAGCGGCTTGAAGTACTCTCTGGCTACTGGAAATTGGGGCCAAGCAAATACAGCTGGTGTAAGGGCAGGTGTGTCGCAGGTATGATCTCTTCTAGTTTCTGAACATAGCGTTAACACGTGTGACTGCTGCTTTGGGCGATTTCGCTAACTTGTTCTCCATGTTGGTGGCTGGTGCTAGTCGGACATCATTCCAGGACTACCATCTGTGGTTGCCTTCGGGACATTCTTAATAGATTGTCTCCTGTGCAGGCTTCAGTAAGAATCAGCTATCTAGGGTTTGTTTCTCTAATGAATGCTACAGTCCGTGCCTTCCAAGTGCTTCTGGATGCTCAAGGATCCCTGCTGAAGTTGGTAACTATGACATTGGCGGTTTATGTAGGCATGATTTTGACAGTTGGATTTTGGGACAATCCTTCCATCACATGCTGGAATGGTACTGATGTAGGTGCTGAATCGCTTAACTTACGCTTCAACGCTTTCACATTTGCGCAGACTCAACTCTCCAATTGGGCGTGAAGGTGAGGACACTACGGTTGGCATTGTCTTTTAATTACGTCCAATGTACCTCCAGTTCATTTATTTCGTTCTTTCTCGGAGGCTTAAGGTACAGAGACTTCACTCACTCCCAAATACTGGGGTTCGTTTTCCAGGAAAGCTGGCCAAGCCCCGGCAACTGCACAATTCTCACTGGGGCATGATGTGCCCAGCTGAAACTCCAGAGGGGCAGGTGTGCATTGTTCCTCATAATTGGAAATTGTGCTGCGATTTATGCTTATTTACGTATGTGGCTTCAGAGTTTACTAAGCTCTCACATTGCTCCACATATGGTCGCCTTTCCAAATGAAGTGTAATTGTGTTTGTGCTCTGGCAGGCCTGTGGGCTGGTAAAGAATTTGGCCCTTATGGCTTACATCACTGTTGGCTCAGCTGCTAACCCCATCCTGGAGTTTTTGGAAGAATGGAGTACTGAAAATTTTGAGGTCAGATTCCTTACTCTCAAGTTGTGAAATGCATATTTGGATATCTGTGTACTGGCACAATTGTAAGTTGACCAGGAGTTACATTGCAGGAAATATCTCCAGCTGTTATTCCCAATTCAACAAAGATTTTTGTGAACGGCCTCTGGGTTGGCATTCATCGTGACCCTGAGCTGCTCGTGCGTACTCTTCGACAGCTTCGTCGACAGGTATGGTCCCTTGTAGGCTGTTCCACTGCCAGGAATGATGAGACTGGCCGTAGGGGATGATGGAGGGTGTTGCAGCGAACTTCAATTCAATGATGCTGCTAAATACTTCCACATCTCAGAACGAGCTTGATGGAGAGAACTTAGGGATCACTGAAGATTGGTGCTGACATGTCTCTGAGGCAGGTTGATGTCAACACAGAAGTGGGAGTAGTGCGAGACATCCGACTCAAGGAGTTGCGGCTTTATACAGACTATGGCCGCTGCAGTCGCCCTCTCTTCATTGTAGAGAAGCAACGGCTGCTTATCAAGAAAAAAGATGTGCGAGCTCTGCAGCAGAAGGTGCGGAGTCTGTCTTTCTCAATGAACTTTGATATAATGTGTTTTATTGGGATAGGTGGCACTAAATTGTGGATGGGAGCTGATGTTACTAAATGTACTGAACGGCATCTGCCGTTTGCAGGAGGCTCCCGAAAGTGGGTGGTACGACTTGGTGTCGAAAGGATTCATTGAGTATGTGGACACAGAGGAAGAGGAGACAACCATGATCTCCATGACAATTGCGGTATGGTGGACGTGACATGTGTTTTATTCGTAACTACAATTGGGGAGATGTTTTAAAAGACATTCATTGCCAACTCTCATAGACATTCTGAGGAAATAGCTGCTCCAAATGAATAAACTACGAAACAGTAATAGGACATTCAAACTGTTAATAATGACATGAAGAAGTGGACGGAGTGACTGGAGGAAAGAGAGGAATGGGATGATACTAAAGACCTCTTCGGATCTTTAGTTAGTAATGGTTCCAGCCTACAGGTGAGAACGCCAACATGAGGGCACACTAGTTTGTGTAAGAGGGCTAATTTTGGTCAATGATGGCAGGATTTGGTAAATGCAAGAAACAATCCTGAGGAGGCCTACTCAGACACGTACACACATTGTGAAATTCATCCCTCCATGATTCTTGGGGTCTGTGGCTCAATCATTCCTTTTCCTGATCATAATCAGGTATCATCCTATGCCCTAATATTTGATGTGTGATTGTTAACTGTAATTTCGCTTCGCTTCACACTTTTAAGTGTAATTTTTTGGCATTTTCAAGTTAGTTGAGGACTTCTTGCTCATTTTGCATGTGCATCTGACCTCCATACTTGTGGGAGCATTAGTTTGTTGGGAGAGCCAAATGTGTAATGGCGAAGTGTTGTGTTTTGCAGTCGCCACGTAACACCTATCAATCTGCTATGGGCAAGCAGGCAATGGGCATCTATGTCACAAATTATCAACTCCGCATGGTCAGTATACGAGTGCTGTGTTGAAATTGGACTGTGTGTCTGTAGTTTTATTGTGGCCAACTTTACTTGTACTATTAATGGCATAAACAAACTGTTTATGCTCTTCTCCATAGTTATTTGAAGTGGGAAGGTCATTGATAGCTTCAAATAGTATAAGGGAACTGTAAGAGGTACTTGGTGTATGTGGGAGCAGGACACTCTGGCCTACGTGCTGTATTACCCTCAAAAGCCACTTGTGACAACACGAGCCATGGAGCACCTGCATTTTCGGCAACTCCCTGCCGGCATTGTAAGCCTTGTTTCAATTGCATTGTGTTTCCACGTTTCTTGAGCTGTGTTTGAGTGCTACCTACATACTGTTCATTCTGTGTTGTGACATTCTTAGTTGCTGTAGATATTCTCTTATATTCGTCACAAAGTGCCATCTAAGATTGGATCGAAAGGCCATGCTTATTACCTGCTTTTCCTAGACCATATTAATTTAGTGAGGGTATGGGGTGGCAGAATGCTGTAGTCGCCATTGCCTGCTACTCGGGTTACAATCAGGAGGATTCTGTCATCATGAACCAGTCTTCTATTGATCGTGGCTTCTTCCGCTCCATCTTTTATCGATCCTACAGGTATTTTGGAAGCAATTATCTCGTACTGCCAGCCTATGACCATACAAAAGATTAGTGTTTCCTTTTCTCCCTCTACAAATCAGGGGCAGGTTTAGGGCACTTACATTGCCACAAGGAAGCGAAAGGCTTTTTGATATTGAAGTGGATTTTAAGGAACACTAAAAACTCTCTCCACATTTCGTTTTGTGACTTTGATGGACCTTCTTCAGATGGCTATCTGATTGTACAGAATGTTGACGAGTTGGAGTCGATGTCTTGGGTGTATACACACAGGCGAAAAGTTCTAAAGATGTTCTTGTATGCGTGTGCTGATTTACTAGCCTCTCAACTCACAGTTTTTATGTAACTCTGTATGGAATTGTGTGTTTGAATCAGGGATGAGGAGAAAAAGCAAGGCACTTTGATCAAAGAGGAGTTTGAGCGACCAAACAGGGAGAACACTACAGTGAGTTGCCTGTGGAGCTACATTGCATTATCTTCATTGTAGTGGAGATTATGTACTGTAGCAAGGATGCCAAAGTTTTATTGCTGTTTGAGGGTGGGTTGTTTGACTTTTGGACATCCCGTCAGGTTCTACTAATTGTACAACTAGTGTAGGCTTGTCAGTGAGGAAAACTTTCTGTTATTCTTTTGGTGGTTAGATGCTCCTAGATTGTTGTTGAACTCGTGTAAAATGCTTTTTCAACGTTACTGGCCGACTACGGTTGGATGGGTGGCAGGGCATGCGGCATGGGTCTTATGACAAGTTGGATGATGATGGACTTGCCCCCCCAGTAAGCTTCACAATACTATTTTGGAATTCAAGCTTGGCCTCCTGTGAACTAGCTCTGTATTTCCAACTGGTTTCCCCATGCTATCATGGTGTCACATGTGAGAAGTTAGTGAAGGATGCATCTATTTCTTGTAGGCAAAGTGCCATGCTGGTAATTAGGGAGAGTCATTCCATGTGGGAGTTCTTCTATGATTATTACATCATTACATGCTTGCAAATAAAATGTGCTCAAACATGCCATGACTGTGAACTCCTGTATATTGGCACTGACATGTTTGAGGAGGGTGCAGGGTACTCGTGTGTCAGGCGAGGATGTGATAATTGGCAAGACCACACCTCTGCCCCAGGACGACAATGCCAGTCAAGCACAGCGCTACACCAAGCGTGACCAGAGCACATGCTTGCGCCACAGTGAAAGTGGCATGATTGATCAGGTTTTCACCCAACCAGTCTGCATGTAGTGGACACATTATTCTGTTGCCCATTGACCATGGGGATCAAATATGCGTTGCATGCTGGTTTGCACAGTTGTGTTTGTGAAGGAGAGGGAAGAGGCAGGGTGGTCTAAACATGGTGTTGTATCATACTTGGGGAGGGAAGAGAGCTGAGAGTTGGGTGCCATTGGATTGCAGGTTCTGTTGACAACCAACGCTGATGGACTGCGGTTTGTGAAGATCAGGGTTCGGTCAATCCGAATACCTCAAATAGGAGACAAGTTTAGCAGTCGACATGGGCAGAAGGGAACGGTGGGCATGACTTATACGCAGGAAGATATGCCTTGGACGCAAGAGGGCATAACACCTGACATTATTGTGAATCCTCATGCCATTCCCTCACGCATGACCATCGGTCAGCTTATCGAGTGCATCATGGGCAAAGTTGCTGCCCACATGGGCAAGGAAGGTGATGCAACACCATTTACAGATGTGACGGTAGGTCACAAGTTTTGTCCTTTTTTCCCCCCATTTTGAAAGCTTAGTTGGATAAGGGTTTCCTGTGCAGACATCTTCTGTATGACCATTTGCATGGGCCCCAGCGTGTTCCTTCTGTGCCTGAGACACTGGGTACTAAAAAGACAAATTCCGGGGTAGGCAGTTTGGTGACAAGTTTTAAACTCTTGAAACTGAAATCACAAGATCACATATTTCATGTCTTTGAGTTATCCATGTTCTCAAGTAAGCTCTAGTGTGTTGTTCCTTAGGAGCAAATTGCCACAAATGTTAACTTTTCTCTACTCTTTATCAGAGTGGGAACTCACTCACTTGTGATTGGGGAATTGAAGGTGGATAATATAAGCAAGGCGCTGCACAAATGTGGTTATCAGATGAGGGGCTTTGAGGTGATGTACAACGGGCATACTGGCCGAAAGTTGAGTGCCATGATCTTCTTGGGACCAACCTATTATCAAAGGCTAAAACATATGGTGGATGACAAAATCCATTCAAGAGGGCGTGGTCCTGTCCAAATATTGACCCGCCAGCCTGCTGAAGGGCGGTCTCGAGATGGAGGCCTGCGGTTTGGTGAGATGGAACGAGATTGCATGATTGCGCATGGGGCCGCCCACTTTTTGAAGGAGCGTCTGTTTGACCAAAGTGATGCTTACCGTGTTCACGTATGTGAACATTGTGGACTAATAGCCATTGCCAATTTGAAGAAGAATACATATGAATGCCGAGGCTGTAAAAACAAGACAGATATAGTTCAGGTGCGTGTTTCTGCTGTGCTGTGTCGTATGTTTCTCAGTAGCTGGTACAAGTACCTCACATACTGTCACTTGTAATTTAACTGGGCCCATACTGTCAGTAGCTGGAAGGGGATGTGTGCTGTTGTCGTTAGATTAGTTACTGGTTAAGATACTAGTACCTAATTGAGTGAGAATACTTCAGCCGATGCCAGCGTAATTAAGAGCCACTTCCCCTAGCAATCTAGGGTTCATACTGGAAAATGACAAAGGGTGCCAAGCTATGGTGGATAAATAAGTCAGGTGTAGACTCATGAGAGTGGTGGTGGTGTGGCAGGTGCACATTCCATACGCGTGCAAACTTCTGTTCCAAGAATTGATGTCCATGGCCATTGCCCCACGGATGTTCACAAAGGAAGTCAAGATGAAAAGCGAGCATTCCAAGAAAGGCGGATAGTATGTAGATGAAGAGTGGTACTGTAAAATATGTACACCAGAATTGAAGAATTTCGAACCCTTACCTGGTATAGTCGGTGATTGGCTTGTGTGAGCCAAATCAATTTTTCGTAACCAGTAGGTTATTGACGGTGCGGTGCAAAGTTGCAGGCAAGACTACATCCCGAACATCTATCTGTTCATGTTGAGGAGTTCCTGTGTACCTGCAACAAAGGAAGTGCGGCAACATGAAGCCATGTGTTGCCGAGCTTCTCTAGTGACTACGGCTTCTCCCCTTTTTATGGTGGAGTCATGCTGCAGGAAATACTGAGCCTAGGATTCTACTATCAAACAAAGGTAAAGAAAGTATTCGACAGTCTCTAGGTAGAGAGGCATCTAGGTGATAGCATTTTGTGAAATTTAAAAGTGATGTCCCTTTGAGGTCATGTATGTTATCTTTATGTTGTAAATGAGTCAGTAGTTTTCTCAGCACTTACATGTGTATGTGATTGCAAAATGATGAGTGAGTGTTGCGGTTCCTGCAATTGCACTGAGAAAACATTTGCTTTGAAAGTAAGCCCTTGAAGTCCAAGTACAGGTACCTGTACTTGTGCGTCATTGCGGAAAGAGTACAACTTCCGCTCACCTCCTGCTCGGCAAGACTGCCTGTTACTATGACAGACAGTCATAGTGGAGCATGGTCCACCCCCTCCTTTGCAGAAGGCGAATGGAACACAGGCCATGCCCCTCTAGACTCTATACCTCCCTGCTTTTGCCCTATTTGTCTCTTGGACGATGTAGATGCAGTCAGGCCTTGACGTTGATCCATCCTCTGAGCTCAAGCATCTAAGAACTACATTGGAAGTTTTTACAAAATAGTCATGTTCTTCAATGCTGGCGTGTGAAAAAAATGGCCTCACGAGCTCAATTTGCATCTGAGACCAGTCTCTTGTCCAAACTGCAAATTGGCAGTCTCCTTAGGTGCACTGAGCTTTGCTGATGAGGATGTCGCCACATGCTGCCTGTTCCACTGCTAGAAAATGGACACATGCTGATCTGCTAAATGCGGACCGCGATTGACTGGTTGGCCTTAAGAACCTGCACACTCCAAGAAAAATAGAACCAGTTGTAAAGCAAGCTGCGGGAAATAAAAAGAAGTCTGCACTCTTATGAGTATCATTCATGCACATGAAGGTTTACTGTTAGATGTACACATTCCGGGACTTTATGTGCCCCTCCCCAAAAAAACAGTTCAGTAACCCAAGTGTGTGCCGTTTCATGGCTTCAACAGTTGGTTAAATTAGATCTACCTGGAAGTTTGTTAGGTGATAGATTTGGAGTTTCCCACAAGTACAGAACCTCAAAGTTGAAATCATTTGAATACATGCTCTCCATGTGGACGTAAGAGGCGTCAGCAAATATATATATTTATGAAATGGAGCTCTTCAGTGCAAAACTTCCTAAGCAATCGTTGTGAAGTTGATGATGGAATACTTTGCATGTACTCTTCCTCTTGGAAGAGATGTTGTGTGGGTTGTGATGCCCTATGACCTGGTTAGAATCGGCTTTATCATTCTGTACCTGTCAGGTTCATCCTATGCATTTAGTAGAAGACGGCGTTAGGCCGTTATACTTGGCATGTCACGCGCAGTGTACAGCTAACCCTTGGTGAAGCTGACGTCATCCTAGCCTTTCAAGCTCCAATGGCTGGGATGTGAAGGAATTTCGTTGATCTATGTTAAGCTGCCAGGTGGTGGCTCATCTCAACCTGGGGTTTTGGATATGTGGTCACTCTCACCTTGAGTAAATGGTTCAACTTCTTGTATGTTCAGCCTGGTGTACTTGTGGCTCTACAGCTCTGTGGATGTGTTGTCTCTCTTGCATGCTTGACATTCGTGACAGTGTGGATCGTTCCTCTACGGGTCCCTTTGCATTGCATGCTAATTCCTGAGCTGTACACCCCTATCTTGTGAGGAGAGGCGAATCTCATCCACGCACAAAATGTGCTGGAGACTGGAGACTCCCGGGTACTATTGCATGAGCGTAGAGGCTTGAGTCTAATTATAGGGTGGTGGCAGTGTCGTTCAAGCTGCTTAGATTACGCGCTCGTTTTTGGTCATAAGAAGCGGCGATGCTGGTGCATCTATCAGCCGCTTGATGTTTCCTGTGTTTTCCTACTTCTTCTGCAACCTTGAGCGATGACACCTATTTTGCTTAATGCTTTGGATTGTGAAAGAGGAGAGGCTTTTGTGATTAAACTAGAGCTCAAAGACACTAGAGTAGGATGTGGTTTTCAACATTGTCAGTATTTCATTATGAGTTTCACTATTTGCCACTTTTCACTATTTCTAGCACCACGTAGTAAAAAGACTTCACTACAACTATCAAAAGTTTCACTACAAAGTCCTTTATTCTACCACCCTAAGTCAAACATTGTCAACTGTAATTATGAAAAATATATTTTGTAATATACATTTCAATTTCAATAACTAACAGTGAAAGTTTCTACTATAACTTCACTAACAAGTGTTCAAACCATACCAATGGTAATATATTTTACTACCACTATCAAATGTTTTGTCTACTTGGTGTTTTGGATTTGTAGACATTGACAGGTGTACATATATATATATAGAATTTAAATAACAGTGAAAGGATTTACTATGACTCAGCAAGAATGGCTGAATACCAAAAAATATGGTATCTTTGAACAATATTCAGCGACTGAAATAACAATGTTCAAAAATTTAAAAACATGCCTACATGCTAAAGTCGATGGGTGGTCTGACGGTAAGACATGTCATGCGTATCGTTGATGCTATAGGGTTCGAACCCAATACTGTCTCTTTTCTCGATTATTTTTATATCAGGGTTGTGCTTACGTTTGCTTTATGGCCCTGGAAATAGAAAAGCTTTTATCAAACAAAGCCAGTCTTCACTATTTCTTACATAGTTCTAGCGACACTATACCTTTGAAGTTTCTGACAAGGAGTTGGCAGTTACAGGAACGTAGCTTTTAGTTTGCGAACAATACTCTAAAAGCTACATGGTATGGAGGTATGTCTAAAACTCAACAAATAGTCTTCAACGCCAAGAATGATTTAGGATCGATGTCCCTTGGGTTAGCACATGCAGGCTAATATGCCTATTTTTACTAAGGGGTGCTCACCAACAGAAGACTCTCAAGGCAGTTGAGCGCTATCATTCAAGCTTAGAAGCCTCTCCCTGAACTCAACATAGCATGGAAGTAATTATAACTATTTTAAAGATATATAGCTAATATGTACAAAGACATATATATGGAGTTGTAGATTGAGGAGGAAGGTGGACTAATCAACTCAATTTATGGTATAGTACGATAGAGAAATTATTATACATGCTGAAATATTAAAGGCTTAGTGAACCAGCCTTGTAAATATCCAATATATATATTTGTATATTTATATAATTAATATAGAAAGATTAGATACATATAAGGGATAAGATTGCAATATATAAAACTTTCAGCATTAATATAGAGAGGGTATGGCTTTAAAAGTATAGGTAACGGAAAATAGAACTCAAATTATGGAAGGAAATAACGGGGAGAAGAGACATTGTATATATGCTAAAAGATTGGAGATATTGGGTCTAAATACTAGGAGAATAAGTATTATATATATATATAGAGGGATGTAAATTATATTTATATTTATATTTATATTTACATACGACAGCGGAAACCCAAGGTTGAAGAAATACTACTAAGTGATATAGCCAGAAGGAGTATAAGTACTGGTATAACAGTGGACGGATGCAACTGGATGAAATCCGTGGATGGATGGATTACAAGCTGGATTTCTGGATGGATGAAAAACAAGTGGCTTGATCTGGTCCATTCAGGTGGAGGGGGCAGATCTGAAGGATTAAAATAAAAGAGATTTTATGTTATAGTAATGGATACTCTAGGAAAAATTAATTAAATTTTTTAACTAGGTGTCGGTGCTTAAATGTACCTTAGACACATCAGTAGTGATTTACTGTTATTTTTAAGAAGGGGATGGTCGACTGGCCAACAAAAAGGAATGGAAAACTGGTTCGTCGTGTTGAGGCAGGTCCAGATAACCAGTGCAAAATTGAGTCTGCAAGAACCCTGCAGTGTTGGGTTATCCAAATTGTGAATGTCCCCCCTCCAGGCTATGGGCGGGTGTACAGTATGGTGACATCGGGATCTGTTCTTCATGACATGACTTATGAGATTACTATTGGGAATTTTCCAAATTGCACATGCCCGGACTTCGATAACACGATAAAATAGCTCCATTGGAAAGAGAGGAAAATTTGTCCCATGCAAACATCTTTACTACATCTACATTCATATGATGTTTTGTGATCCTCAACGAGACACGTGCATTCACCAATGCACAATGGGTCCCAGTAACGTGCAGACACTTCTGCAGCAAGATATGATAGTTGAAATGTGAAGTGTTCCGAAGGAGTTCAATCTCTGACGATGACTCCATTTTGCTGAATGACTTCAATATTTTGGAATGGCTCCACTTTCGTGACTGCAGCAATGCTATGTAATTGATCCACTGTATTGAATGAGACCAGTCATTCTGAATGGATCCACTTTCATCAATGTTATGTCGATTTTGTGGTTTTCTTTTTTGGGCTTGATTTTCTGGTTTTCTCATGTTCGGAAAGGGCACCGAATGAAGGTATCGTTGACGATACCTTAATCCCCCAACCCCTGCACACATGTTTGGGATGTGTTCCCTCTTCAATGACATGTAATCGTTTTTTTTTTTCCCGTTGGGTTCAATTCTCAGGTTGGCACAGGGCAGCTGGGAATTAAGATGTCATTAACGACACCTTAATCTGCAGCCCCTCCACACACCCACTTACCGGTAAGGCATGTGCTCCCTCAGTTGAAATGTCATGTGTCCCTATTCGGAATTGAGCTGCCGTGTCGGGCACCTTTAGGCCTGCTTCCCTGCACAAAAAAGAAACCCCCCCCCCTATGGTTTTATCGTGTGCTGACATGGGCTGCGTTTGACTTTGTTAAGCTGTCATTGACGACAGCTTAATGGCCGCTTCCGTGCGCATGCTCATCCCTGATGATACATGTTATTGCAGTTATCCATGGTTTACTCGTCTGGGCAATTTTTCATCCGAGAATCATCCAGCGTTCATCCATTCTCGTTTGCATTCATCCCACATACATTCATCCAAAACCTTTTTCATCACATTTTTGTGCCACATTGTCATTATGGAGCCTGTCTGTCTTCGATCCGATTGAATGGACACTGCGTCCTTGTAGTGGAGTTCGCGTCCACTGCTATAGGCCCACTTGTTCCCTCGGTTTTGGGGTCCGCATCAGTAATCTGCCCACGCTTTCAATCTGCTCACGCATCAGGGAATTTGCTCACGGGTTCTGCTCACGCCTCATCTGCCCTCGATCCATGTCAAGGGCCAAAACTTCCTACGAATAAAAAACTGACGCAACTGACTCTTTCCAGAGGACAGTCTCAGTGTTAGAAGAAAGCGAAGAGGGAGCAAGGGGTCCAGCACCGAGGATAGAAGAACTGTCAACATGACGACGGTTGGAAACGGGGAAACGCCCGATGGAAACGCCCGATCACAAGCGAGGGGAAGGTTCGCTGTGAGAAGCCATAGAGATGGGAAGTGAAAGAAGATCCAACCACGAAGGTGGAGGTAGAAACAGAGGAGCAGTGCAAAATCAAGCTAAGAGAGAGAAAAGGAGAAGAGACATACCCTGAAGAAGCAAGCTCGTTGAGAGACAGATGAATAAAAGTGAGGGCCGCCACTGGCTGTCACTAGCAGATGGGCGGATCTGTCAAGATCGATAAATCGCGCGCTCTGTCAACAGCTTTATCAAAGAGAGGTGGGATGGAGTGGGGACTTCAATGCAGCCATGTAGACATGCTTCTATGCAGAGCATGGGGAAGCGCGCAACTTGTCTACAAGTGCAAAAGAGGGAGAAGGAGGAGTGTCCGATGGAAAAGAAATGATGGGGGAGCCGCCAAGCCAGCGAGGAGCAGAGAGACAGGGAGGGAAGGCGGAGACGAAGCAGGATGACATTCGTTCGTAAAGGCAGTAGGAGGATCCGATGCAACTGAGGATAAAAACATAATCTGAGAGAATAGAGGGGGCACCAGTAACACCCCCAAAGATATACATGAGGTTGAAGGGAGGGTGCGCCGCCCTGTGACAGACGTAGCTAGCTACAGTGAATCTAATCCCTATAATGTAAGGCACAAAACAAAGCTGACAAGGCTAACTACAGGATAAACAATAAAGACCAAACTGATAAGCCTACGCAGATACAACTAATCTAACTAGTAAAGATAGTAAGCCTGGTTGTCCTCATTTACAACACCCTCTCTACAGCCAGACATCAGAAACAGCAGAGAGATGAGATAAGGATCGAACACCAATAAAATGACGATGCTTCTCAAACAGTTGTCTGCCTACAGGTTTAGTAAAAATGTCTGCATGTTGTTCGTCGCTGGCAACATGTTTGAGTTTCACCTCGCCTTCTAGTATTCGTTCTCTTACGAAGTGATGTTTTGCTTCTATGTGCTTGGTACGTACGTGAAAAACGGGATTGAGTGCCAATTTAATAGAACCTTGATTGTCGCAATTCAAGTGAAGATCCTGCAGGGTAGGAATGGAGGCCTTGGAGAGATCCGACTGGATTTGTACCTTTTTGCATTTGAGTGAGACTGCAGTGGTATATAAGGCCTTTAATTCCTGTAATAGCCTTCTAAGACAGACTACTTCCTTTGTGGCTTCAGACAAAGCTTTATATTCGGCTTGTGTAGTGCTGTCTGAAACGGTGGCTTGCCTTTTGCTTGACCATGAAATTGCCCCAGAAGCCATTGTGAACACATAACCACCAGTAGAGCGCCGAGTCTCTAAGCAACCCAAATAATCAGCATCCGACGAGAGTGAGATCGGGGCTGCACTGGAAGAAAAGACCGTAGTCCATTGTTTTTTTTCTGGCTCACGAGGGTGAGCCTGATCCGGACCAAGAACAGACAACAATTCATCGAAGAATGTGGGAGAAGGCACATGCTGGAAATCCCCAAGCGCCTCTTCAACAAAAGTGACATTCGGGCTAATGAGAATTCGACGACGGAGTGGATCGTAGCACCGGTAGCTTTTTGTTTGAGTATCATAACCAACAAGAACTGCCTGAACTGCCTTAGCCTGAAGTTTGGACCTAAATTGAGATGGAATATGGACAAAGGCAGTACATCCGAGAACAAGGAGATGTGAAAGGTTGGGTTTATTACCGTTGAGTGCTTGAAAAAGGGTTTTGAGATGTAGAGCCCGAGTACAGCAACGGTTGAGGACGTAGGCAGCAGCACGAACAGCTTCCATCCAAAGAGAACTGGGGAATTTGGAGTCTATGAAGATGGCACGAGCAGCTTCGAGCAAAGTCCGATTCTTCCGCTCAACAACACCATTTTGATGTGGGGTGTTGGGAGCAGTCAATTGGCGACGAATTCCATGGTAGTGGCAGTATTGAAGAAAGTCATGAGACATGTACTCGCCACCACGATTTGTCCTTAGACAGGAAATTCTCAACTGGAATTGACTTTCAATCATGGCCTTGAACTCCTTAAAACGAGCAAAAGCTTCACTTTTATTAGCGAGAAAATACACCCAAGTAAAGCGAGAGTAATCGTCAATAAATGTTAAAACGCAGAAGCAGTCGTTTTTACTGGTCCACATAAGTCCGAATGTACCAGCTGAAATGGTCGGGTTGGTTGTGTCTGCGCCCATTTTGGAATCCTTTCGTGATGCTGCTTAGCAAGTATGCAAGAGGTGCATGTTCGTTTGGCCAATGGAAGTTTGGGAATCCCTGTGACTAGCTCCTTAGTCGTCATATGATAAGCCGATTGGAAATTAAGATGACTAAGCCGCTTGTGCCAAAGATCGACCACATCGGTATTGGTTTGTGTAATTTCAAGAACTTGGGGTGGTTCTGAAACAACCTCGTGTAACAAATACCGAGATGTATGTGGACGACAATGATTGAATGAAGGAAGAGAAGTGATACCTCGTGAATATCGATGCACGTGTTGGCCAGGCAATGCAGCAGAAAGACGGTACAAGTTGTTACGTGGATTTCGAGTAGCTTGGAGAGCAACAAGCTGAGGATTATCTTTATCAAACACATAACAAGCTTTGGAATAAAAAAGAATAAGATGCCCAGCATCTGTTAGCTTGCCAACAGACATGAGATTCTTATGTGCACCCGGGACGTAAAGAACATTGCGTACAGCTTTATTATCAACATTTGCAGTGCCCTTGCCCAAAATGGGAAGCTTGGAGCCGCCAGTTGTGGTTACAGATGGATTAGACGAGCTAGGCACAAATTCGGACAATGTTGCTTTATCACCGGTAATATGGTTACTTGCACCGGAGTCCATGTACCAGTCTCGCTGATCAAGTCCTAACTCTGTAAAGTTAGCTGAAATTTCTTCAGAGAAGTCACCAACCTCTTCTTCATAGTCATCATATCTTCAGCTAAATTAGCTTGTGGTTTCACTCTGCGGAGATTGGAAGCTCGGAGCCATAGCTGTGAGATCTGATCATCAAGCTTTTTCAGTTCGCACTCAGCTTCCCAGTGTCCATGCTTAGCACAGTAGTTGCATGCCCCAGCTACATGACGTCCACGGTTAGGACTAGGTCGTGAGAAACCACGGTGAGTTGGAGTAGATGGACCCGGGAGCTCTTCCACCTGCTGGGGCCCGAAAGCGAGAGGCCATCATAGCATGTTCAGCAACTTCTTCTTGTTTGCCTTTCCTCCAGTATTCTTCGGCTTGGAGACGTTCCACCAGATTGCTATAAGTCGGTGCAGGTTGCTGAGACAGATCAGAGCCAAAGCTGGAGATAAATGGACCCCAACTCAATGGGAGCCCACGAAGAACAATGTGTATGAGCCGAACGTTGTCAACATCAGCGTTGATGGCCGCCAGTTGAGAAGAGAGTCATCAACTTCCTTGAGGTAATCCTCGATGGTTGTGCTTTCTGTCATTTTTACCGCTTGTAACTGCTGCTCCAAAAGAAGCTGACGTTGAATCAAATCACCTCCAAAGCGTTGTTTGAAGTGATTCCAGCATCCAACATGATCGTTAGAATATTGACGAATTGTAGGCAAAAACTTGTCCTTGACTGTAGCAGTCAGAATAGAACGAGCTTTAACTTTAAAACGTCGGATCTGCTGAGGAGTATATCGAGGTTGCACAGGAGCATTGACGTCACCACCTTCGTTGACAGCTACATCACCTACATCATCCTCAGCAAAATCATTGTCAGCGTTTTCACCAGTAAAGTTTAATTCGTCCCAGACTTCATCTCGTTCAAGGTATCCATAGCAGGGACGTGGTAGGAAGGCTTTGGAGACCTGTAATCAAATAATCTGGAAAATGGCAAAGAGGTCCATGGCGACATGGTCAGAACTGTAGTTGTACCCTATACTGCTTCCATATGTTGTTGTTGCGGTTTTGACATAAACCGAGCCACCAATCCGACAACATATGGTCTGGGCGAGTGTTAATTAAGAACAACAATTTTCCCACCAATTGGCAATACTCAGTACTATCAACCGGAGCAGTGTCCATTTCAAATTGAGTTACAAATCCATCGGGAAGTGGTGTGTGCTCCATTCTGCAATCTTCCATGCCTTGGTCCTTCAGAATTTGTTGAGCATATGTATGTTGATGCATTAGCATCCCTTGATCTGTGCAAGCAAACTCAACGCCAAGGTACTTAGTGATCTCACCGAGATCCTTCATCTCATATTTATTTTGAAGTTGCTACTTTACTTGAGAAATTTTTGAGGCATCATTTCCTGTAATCAAGAGATCATCGACGTACAGCAGCAGGAAAACAACAGCTGATCCTTCTCCAGATAATATAGGTTAGGGTCTGCGTCATTGCGGATCCAGCCTTCAGTTCTCAGAAATGAGTCAATCTCGTGATACCATGCATGTGGAGATTGCTTTAGCCCATACAAAGATTTCTTTAACTTGCATACCAAATGCTCAAGTCTTTTTTCTTCAAAGCCCAGTGGTTGCTGCATGTAGATTACTTCTTCAAGGTTTCCATTAAGAAAAGCAGTAACAACGTCCATGTGTGAAATTGGCCACCCAGCAGCAACTGCCATCGCTATGATAGCCCTCAAAGTTGACCAACGAACAACTGGAGCAAAAGTTTCTTTGTAATCAATGTCGTGTTGTTGCTCTATGCCTCTAGCCACAAGTCGTGCTTTGAGACGAGTCCTGGTTGGACTGTTGAGGTCATTGATGGGCTTAGCTCTATAAATCCATCTGGCCGACAGTGGACGTCTACCCGCTGGTAACTTAGTCAGTTCCCAAGTCCTGTTCTTCAGCAAAGACTCAAATTCTTCCCGCATTGCAGCATTCCAACCCAGATCATTGAATGCCTCAGAGAAAGTGATAGAATCAGTCACTTGGTCACTAATTTCCACAACATACAGTTCCACGTCATCTGGTAAGTAGAGCTCAAAATCATTGTACTTATTCGGAATGTTTCCTCTTGATGCTCTGGTAGAACGACGAGTAGGTTGCATAGGTCGTTGGCTAGTATTTGACGTAAAGACTTCATTGGTGGAATCAATCTGCCGCTGAGGTTCCAATGAAGACCTATCCTGATCAGTAGCAGCTTCAAAGTGTTGCTCTAGTTCAGGCTGCTCATGCTATTGATGTTCTTGGGCAATCTCCCTAGGGCACCTTGATGTGGTGAGCAAATGATGCGCGAAAGGGTGAAGCCCAACCACATCACGTTCATTTGTGTTTGCAATGCGTGTGCAAGCCTGGGAGCCCTGGAAAAGGGGAAAGAGGTCCATGATGACATTGTCAAGGAATTGTACCAGATGTCATTGTGAACACTACCCTGGTGGACATGTATGCCAAATGTGGGTGCATTAAGGATGCGAAGGGAGTTTTCAACACTATGGCTGAACGAGATGTGGTGTCATGGAACACGATGCTTTGTCCTTGACAATTCAGTATGCATATCAGGCCCGAGTCTGATGAGAGGGCAAAATAGGCTGAAATAGGTCGAAGAAGAAGGTGTCCGCTTTTTGCATCGAACACACAGTCGACGAAGTGTGGAACGCAAGCATTGGTGCCAATCCCCACACCCCGCCGCATTTGCCCCAGCCACACCCAAGGATGTCCAAGTACCGGCTGTCAAATAGTGGGCCATTGCCAAATTGAATTCCATATGGTTGAGGGCACACTTGCCCATCCCCTTCAGGTATGCAGAAGGCAGCAAGTACGCATTCACTATTGTAGTATCCAACAAGAAAGAAAACACTTTGTGCCACCATTTATGGGTTTTCAACTGCATGCTATAGGCACCCCTCAACTGGTCTTGCGCCACGTCAACCCCTCTCATGTAACTTTGATACTACACATGCATTGCATAGAAGGAATCCGAACTCGTGAGTTCCCATCTCTTTATTGTGACAGGTGAGTTGGGCCCCGAGATTGGCCGAGCTGTAGACGATATGATGAAGACCCCTGTCGTGCGCATACATATCGCTACACAACTACATCACTGTCCAAAACCACACAACACATGTGCACACCAAACACTAGTCTGTCACTAGTCCACCACTAGGCTGCCACTAGGCAACCACTAGTCACCACTAGTGCAGCCACTAGTCCACCACTAGGCTGCTACTAGTCCATCACAATTATAAACATGAAGAATATAAGTTCACATGTCTCACACAATTGATGCATGTATAAATCATCACTCAAATAGTCGAGCCAAGTGCACCCCACGCCATGGGGAATCCACACTACGGCGCCATAGCTAGACGCGGCGAGGCTCAACTCGAGAAAGATGAGCCCACCGCGATCTGCCGTGAAGCTAACCACGCCAGGTGCCCAAACATACATTGCCCCTGGATTGACACTTGGGTCAATCCCAAATGTCAATATATCAAAACCAACTATTTTCTAGCTAGTTTCACACTATTGGTAAAATAACTTGACAGCTGTCGTGCGCATACATATCGCTACACAACTACATCGCTGTCCAAAACCACACAACATATGTGCACACCAAACACTAGTCTATCACTAGTCCACCACTAGTGCACCATAGGCTGCCACTAGTCACCACTAGTGCAGCCACTAGTCCATCACAATGATAAACAAGAAGAATATAAGTTCACATGTCTCACACAATTGATGCATGTATAAATCATCACTCAAATACAAGTCGAGCCAAGTGCACCCCACGCTATGGGGAATCCACACTACAACGCCATAGCTAGACGCGGTGAGGCTCAACTCGAGAAAGATGAGCCCACCGCGATCTGCCGTGAAGATAACCACGCCAGGTGCCCAAACATACATTGGCCCCTGGATTGATACTTGGGTCAATCCCAAATGTCAATATATCAAAACCAACTATTTCCTAGCTAGTTTCACACTAGTGGTAAAATAATTTGACAGCTATCGTGCGCATACATATCGCTACATAACTACATCGCTGTCCAAAACCACGCAACACATGTGCACACCAAACACTAGTCTATCACTAGTCCACCACTAGTGCACCACTAGGCTGCCACTAGTTACCACTAGTGCAGGGGCTCAGGTGAAGCCCATAGAAGGACAGAGAGGATCTCAGGTGCAGGGATCTCTCCCTTCATTTGCAGGCCAACAACCGGCGGGTGTCGTGTGTTGGACATGTGGAGGACCCCATGTCAAGAAGGATTGCCCAGAGGGAGGCAGAGGGCCAGCTCAGGCACAGCCTGCACAGTTGCAGTGTGGGCATTGTGACAAGTATGGACATGGAGAAGCCCAATGCTATGACTTGCATCCTGAGTTGCGCCCTGGCCAGTTCCAACAGAACAGTGGTAGCCGGGGCGAGGTGGAGCAGCTCAGAGGGGACGAGGTGGTCAGGCACGAGGTGCAGGCCAAAGGCAAGCTCAACATGGCCAAGGACATGGAGGTCAGGGTGTTGATCAAGGCATGGCCAACCGGCTTCAGCAGCTAGAGCAGAGGCTTCCTGCTATAGCCACAGCTCAGGTGGTACCAGCTCCCAGGCATGAGGGTCCCCCTCCTGCTCCTGAGGGAGGAGACATGGGAGGCATGGGATTTATGTGCGGGGCAGCACTACCACTAGTGAGGGTACCACTACCACTACCACTATCACTATGTGCAGGCCACCACTACCACTAGTGTAGGGCAACACTACCACTACCACTATGTGCGGGCAGCACTACCACTAGTGCAGGTGGAGTCTGCTGCTGCCGTGACTCGAGGAGCAGCATGAGATCCTGAGCCATGCAGAGGTGGAGTTGGATCCACAACGAGGGGAGGCAAGTCATCAGGCTAGGCTTCCTCAGTCATTCACATTGGCGGAGACAGTGTCGACGTCATCCATGACACCTAGTTCTCGTCCGACTATTATCGAGGCGGAGATTACTATGCCATTGGGGAGAACTACATGGGCAGCACCACAACCTAGTGCTGCCAAGGCTACGGTAGCTAGTGTGCTGTTGGGGGCGGCCACATCTGTGTGCCAGGCTCCATTGTTCTCGGCTACCATGATTGCGACACCGGGGGTGCGACCAGCTGTAGTGTTTAGACTGGCAGCTACACTCTGTGAGAGTGGGGAGGTCACTTCATCTTCTGCGGAGATAGTGGAAGGTGTAGTGGTGGAGGGATCCTCGGATTTGAGGGTCAAGACTGTCACGGCGGCGCCATGGCAAGCTGCAGCTGTCAGCTAGGCCAGCCATTGAGCGCGCCATGGTGATACCTGGAGTTGTCTTGTTAGACAACCAGGATGACATTTTATGTTTGAGTGGACCGGCAGGCAAGAGGTACCGGCCACTGCGAGTTTTGTTGGACTCGGGAGCTCAACCACTGATGCTGGGTAGAGCTACTATTGTAGGCTTGGGCCTTACGAAGACGGACATGGAGTCTTGCCCATTCCAGATACAGACATCTCTGGGAGGATCAGAGCAAGTTTGGGGCATGATACCGTGTGAGTTGGCTATCGGACTACAGCCAGATCATCCTACAGATGGCTCAGTGATGAGAGTTAAGGCCATTGTGATAGACACGGTCTCGTACGATGTTCTTGTTGGTGGGGTAATGTTGTACCCCATGGGCTTCACCCTGGATTTTTGGGAGGAGTCAGCTTCCTATAGGTCTGGATGATAGTCAGGGGAGGGCCAGCATATGCAGCTCCCTGTGACGTTCATAGGAGGAGTTGCGGTTGTCCAGCGAGGCAAGGTGCCGACACTAGCAGCATTCACAGCTGCAGTGAGTTGGCCTGGAGAGTTGCTGGAGGGCAACGCTCATTCAGAGGATGTGTCACCTCCAGGAGAGCAGAATGACATGTATGGTATGACGGAGTTGTCTGCCATGGTTGCTCACACCCCACTATGGGGCACGAGCAAGGAGTTGCAGCGGGTTGCTGATCGACGGGTGCAACAAGCCTGGGTAGAGGCTTTTAGACCGTTAGGAGAGGAGGATAGTGCGGTGATTGCACCAGGACCACCTCAGTTGTCACCATTGGACACAACACATATTGTGTGACAATATTCGGATGAAAGCATTTGCTTTCTGGACTTGTTTGGCGGGATTAGCACCGGATTGGCTGCCAGGAGCAGGTGTACAAGTTCAGAGATACTTGTATGTAGAGAGGCATGAGACTGCACAACGCGTCTCACTATGTCATGTTGGTCAGTTGGTGCAGCAGTACTCTGAGTTGTTGTCGGTGTCTGCAGTTCGTGGATATCAGCAGGCCTTGCCAGCAGACATTTCATTGCTGGGGTCGCATGATTTGGAGCGGGTTGGCTCCATTCATTTGATAGTGGCAGGTTGGCCCTGCCAAGGGTATTTATCAGCTGGACATGACAATGGATTGCGAGACTCATGATCGGGTCTGTTTTGGGAGATGGTGTGGGTTTTGCGCCACTTATAACTTCATCAAGCTGTATCTCCAGTATACATCTTAGAGAATGTGCCACTGATGGGCGATTCTCGGGCCAAGGTGATGGCCAGTGTACATCAAGTGCGGTCATTGCTTGGGTCAGCAGTGTTGCTAGATGCAGCTGCAGTGGGGTCACGGGCTCATCGTCCACGGCTATGGTGGACTAACTTGATGCCACCCGCACTGCTCATATGTGTATTTGATAGGGTGCAGCGACCACCACACCTCATAGTGGATAGAATTTTGGACACATGGAGGTAGTCTCAGCGTGTGAGACATGACCTTTGGCAGTGGTCAATAAGGTAGGTCAACCACAAGCAGCACTACCTACACTGCTCAGTTTCCCAGGATCGCATGCTTTCCG
This sequence comes from Takakia lepidozioides, assembly GCA_030704615.1. Classification (NCBI taxonomy): domain Eukaryota; kingdom Viridiplantae; phylum Streptophyta; class Takakiopsida; order Takakiales; family Takakiaceae; genus Takakia; species Takakia lepidozioides. The sequence continues at coordinate 1,750,444 of CM060732.1, read as the reverse complement.
AGATAGTGGACCTGGCCTCCTGTGGGATGTTCAGTTGCAGCAGCTAGTGGAGCCCAATGCTGACAAGCGTGAGCGGGCGATGGGTTTTATCACTTGTACCATGGCGGTGTCGTCTCTTTCTGAGGCATCACGTCGTCAGGTGTTGGGGCAAGCAATGGATCTCAATTGCTTGACTTGGATTATTAGCTTGGCTATGGTTGAGCAGCGCAGAGTGCGGAGTACACTTCTTTTGATGGTCTCTTTGCCTACCGAGACGGTACAGGCAGCAAGTGGGGGCGAGCAGGTGAGGACCACGGGGTGCAGACATCCATGGCATATGTGGGAGGTGCTCGAGGTTCAGAGGGAGTTGGCAGCCAAGGCGGCGGTGATGTATGAGGTTGGGGATTATTCTCGGGTTGAGGAGGTCCTCAAGGATGAGATGATGGGGCAGGATAAGGCATTATCACTGACAGAGCAGGCAGTGGTCACTACTCAAGAGGTTGCGGCATAGCAACCACGGGACGCGTCTCCTACCTCTAAGTCTGCTGGACTTAAGGTTGCAGTTACGGAGGACAATTGGGAGCCTGACATTGGACCCATTGTCACCGGAGGAGAGAGACGACGTATACGGTGGTTTCTGAGGGCTTACATGAATTGCTTTGCCTTCAGTTTGAATGACTTGGGAGCACTGAAGGGTCAGGAAATTCGTATTGAGTTGGCCACTGACATGTCAATCTTTCGGAGACCCTATAGATACAGTGACATGGAGAGGTCTTTTATTCGGATGAGGACTCAAGACCTCTGGGAGGCTCGTTTGGTGGAGCTCTCTGGTGGAGAGTATGCCTCAACCACAGTGATGCCAGCCAAGAAGTATGTCTATGGCAATTGGACGGAGAGACATATATGCGGACTGGCCTGTAAATCGTCAGACCAAGTCCGATAAGTATGCCATGCCCACACCGGAGGAGCTCTTTGATGCCATTGGGCATGCTAAGGTTTTTAGCACTTTGGATTTACGATCCGGATATCACCAGTTGTCGATCAAGGAAGCAGACAAGCAGAAGACGACATTCTGGGGGATCAATGAGCACGAGAATGATTGCCTATATCAGTGGCGGTTCTTACCATTTGGGCTTAAGAACGCTCCAGCAGAGTTCCAGAGAGTCATGGACATGATTCTAGCAGGGGTGGAGTTTGCTTGGTGCTATATAGATGACATCATCATCTTCAGTGCTACGGTGGAGAAGCATGAGAGACATCTTCAGGTGGTATTTGAGCACTTGAGAGCGCACGGATTGAAGCTGCATCCGGGGAAGTGCAAGTTTTTCCACAACCAGATTGAGTATCTGGGTCACATGATATATCCTGGAGGATTGGGGTACAACAGACTAAAGTAGAGGCCATTGCACAAATTCCACGCCCCACGGATGTGAGCCGAGTTCGAGCTTTCATGGGGTTGACAAACTATTATAAACGGTTTATCAAGGGATTTAGTGCTATTGCAAAGGCTCTAACCAAGCTGACCAAGTGGACCAGGAGTGGCAGTGGGAAGATGAGCAAGAACGAGTTTTTCAGGAGCTCAAGGCGAGGTTGACCTCGGCGCCCATTTTGAGACGACATATCAGGGGGCGTCCCTTTCAGCTGCACACGGATTGGAGCATGCTAGGGCTTGGAACAGTGCTCACACAGGTGGATGATGAGGGGAGAAAGTTTAAAGTGGCTTATGTTAGCCGCTCGAACAACGCTGCAGAGGTTAAGTATAGTTCATATGAGGGAGAGTGCTTAGCTGCAGTGTGGGCCGTGGCACACTTCAGGTGATATCTATACGACAATCTCTTCATCCTTGTTAAGGATCACCAGCCACTTAAGTGGTTGATGGAGACAGACAAGCTTACGGGGAAGCTTGCACGGTGGGCACTCATTCTCCAAGAGTACGACTTTCAGGTGGTGCATCGACCGGTTTAAATCAATCGGGATGCAGATGGATTGAGTCGCAATCCATGCACGAGCCAGCAGGATGACACTGGAGCTCGGTGGCATGATGAGACGGATGAGGAGATGGTGCCGGGGTGGCACGCATCTGCATTCTTGTATATCTTGGCAGCGGGAGGCTAGATTGGACCTCCAACATGGATGACTGTAGACGGAGTGTCTGAGGACCCTGAGGCTAGTGGTGAGCCAGGCGGTGCTAGAGATATACATGAGGATTCGGCTATGTTGGACTACAGCAGCCACTGTGACTGTCAAGGAGAGGGATCGGATCCTGCAATGAACCAAGAGGTTCAAGTGAGATGGGATACACCTGCTCCGAGTATAGGAGGATGGTCGAGTAAGGATCATGCCTCACCCAACACAGCTTGCACGGTTAGTGCGGCATGCCCATGAGGAGTTGGGGCATTTTGGAGTGCGATGCACTCACAGTCTACTGCAGGGGTAGTATTGGTGACGTGGTATGCACACATAGGTGCAACAGTTCGTGGCTAAGTGCATGGTGTGTGACAGGGTGCGTGCTTCATTCAACGCTCATACACCCCAGTTGCATCATTTACCGATCATGGGATTGGGCTACAGGTGAAGTCTTGACTTCGCAGGACTGTTGCCACTGACGATGTGTCACCACAGATATGTGTTGGTAATGGTGGAACACTTCTCCAAATGGATTGAGTTGGTTCCGTTGTCTGACAAGGTTAATGAGGGGGCTGTGTATGCATTCTTGGATCGTGTGCTTAGCCGATTCGGTGCTCTAGCAGAGGTACTCACGGACCAAGGGAAAGAGTTCTTGGGGGAGTTTCAGGCTTTGTGTGATAAAGCCTTGATAGACCACCGTACCACTTCTCGGGAGTATCCTAAGGCCGATGGCTTGGCAGATAGAGTTGTTCAGACGGTGAAGAGGGGTTTGCGCAAGTATGGCTTGCAGAAGGGACACCTAGGAGATCAGGATCTTCAGGTACCGTGGTTAGCTATGGGCTACAGGTTCAACAAGCAAGCATCACATGCCTCCTTCTCGCCATATTTCCTTCTCTTTGGCCGAGAGCCGGATTTGCCTGCAGCCATTCGGAGGGACACTGTTCAAGTCCTTAACCTTGACGATCCGGACGTGTGGATACGCGCATGTGAGTAGCGTGCAGAGTTATTCAAATAAGTCATACCTATGGCTTTTGATAACCTTGCCATTGCACAGCATCGTGATACGTTGAGGTATGTCACTATACGGGGTGGAGGATATCATCCTCGGGTTCAAAGGTTTAGCCCTAGTGACTATGTTTATTTGCAGTAACTGCTCCTACGACCCTGGATGTCACTGCAGGGCGTGTTATTCTGAGGGTTCGAGAGGTGTTGCCCTCAGGAGTCCTGATCTTGGAGGGTTGGGATGGCATGACTTGGAAGGACCATGTGCGTAATTGTGCGTCATGTCACTTTCCCAATGTCGATGGCAGAGTTGATCCAAACTTGGCAGTGGTACCTGCAGGTTTGAGGTGCATGCTCTGTGGGTCTGCCAAAGGGGCAGCCACCATCCTGATATGTGATCGATGCTCAAGGGGTTGGCACATGGGATGCTTGACACCACCTCTTGATAGGGTTCTTGATGGAGATTGGTTATGTCCACACTGCTTGATTGTTGCCTTGAGCACGTTGGGGTAGTGGCTGGCTAGGAGGACCACTACCCCGTGGTGTCTCCTTAGCAAATCCCACCATAACCACTCATTCTTCCACCATGTTGAGCTCTATCCGCTCTGCCAGCAAAAACACATTTGCTAAGGTGAGTTGGGCCACTTGTAGGAGAGTTGCATACCGCACCCTTCTCCTCAGCTCCTTGTCCAATATCCCATACCGGAATTGGACTGCCTGAGCTTCCGTAACCCCTTGGGTTACATTTATCAAGCTTGCGCCTCATACGAGTGAAAACCTCCCTCAAGCTCTCAGTAGGCTTCCTCTGGAACTCTTGCAAGCTCCTCAAGTTCTCTGTCCTCACCCCTTGGTAGTTCATTCTCAACTCTTCGAAAAACTCCACAACAGGGTTGAAGACTAGCATGGATACTGGTACTGGTGCAGCAATGGCTTGGGTGGACGTCCTAGTCCCTGTACCACTAGTCCCACTGCTGCTGCTTGTGGAAGCTGCCGGTGTGGCCGCTGCCCTTGTGCCTCTAGTGATGGAGACATAGTCGGGTGACAGTACATTCTCCAGTCCTCGATCTCAACATCATGCCCCCGCCTACACTCATGGTAATCATCCATGGGCGGCCCCTCAAGGTGTTGAAACAGCCCCTTTCATGCCATAAAATGCGTAAACAATTGTGGATTGCGCATTTGCTGCAAGTCACGCCAACTATCAAATTCTTGAATGAAATCATCCAACTCGATGGTGCCCACCGCCCCAGAGTATCTTCGTGGCCCCTTGGTAGCTGTATACATCTCCATTGTATCCCACAACAATGGCAAGGAAGCGTTGGCGTGCACCCTCCTGATTCAGAATCGGAATTAGAACTTTCCTTGGAAGACATAGGAGGTGAAGGTGGCCTAAACCGCATACGTCGTCTTGTGTACCCACTAATATCGCTAGTGCTCGTACCGGCACTGTCCCCAGCAACTAGTGACACCTCTGTGTTGACAAACTGACACTCAACCGGTCATGAACATGTCCCTAACCCCCTTTCCACAAGGTTACCGGATAGAGAACATGATGTGGCTTATGGTTTGGAATACTAGGTTCATAAGATAACCTGCACCTGCATTCACCGCAGGCACTTCTATGGTTGGCTGGTCATCACCTCCAACCTCACCACAAGAGAAACAAAGATGGTCTAACCCCAGCCTCACTATCGACAGCATGCTCTATGATTGGATCGGTGATCAAATCCGAGTCAACCACCTATAATAAAGCTAGCATGGCGCACAATCAAGCATGCAGGTGTGGAAGGGATCTAAACACAAGAATGAAAACAACAGCTCCCCCACACCAAAAACAACTCCACAATGTCGCTCTTGCAAGAACACCCCAGCCCAAAACCGGGTTGACTCTTGTCTCCACCTACGGAAAGGTCTCGACCTACTGAGAAGGTGGAAAGCTATGAGGAAGGGAAGCTAAAGCAATGCCTATCCCCAGCATGCCCTCATCCCAACACTCTCTTTTTCCTCTCTTCTCTCACTTGCATGACCATGAGAAGCATCCTGTAGACACTCCTCAAACCGCCCTCTACAAGCTTATGAAAGAGCATGACACACCACACATTTGCATGGAATGCCCAAACCGGTGACACTTGTCACACTTGGCTTGGGTTCTTCTTTTTGGACAATATGCAGCTATGTGACCCTCTTCATGGCAAGTGTTACAAAGGCAAGCACGAGGTGGTGTCCTAGATCCTGAGTTCTCTCCTATGACTGGTCCTCTCTCGAAGTACTTCTGTAGGGTAGTGTTCAACTGATCGAATTTTGTCTACAGGACTAACAAACACGATTGATTCATCTGAATCCTCTCCTTCCAAGGGCTCTAGAGGTATCTCCCCCAACTTGCCCAGACCTCTCTCAATTTCAATGGCTGTTTCAAGTGCTGCCTCTACGTCAGAAAAGCGCCTGCCCAGCATCACTCTCGCTATCTCTGGTCTCAAACCTCCTATGAATCTACGCCTTTGCTCCAAATCAGACACCTCACTCCTCATGAACAGGCGGTTCAACCTATCGAAATATGTTTGAACCCTTTGTGCTTGATGACATCCATCCGCAGCCTGATTTCTGCCAGATCAATGACACCAAATTTTGCAGCTATGGCTGTTCTGAAGTCCTCCCAGTTGTCTAGTCTAGGGTTCTATTTGCGGTACCACTCATCAGCTTTGGCCCTCAGATTTAGCCTTGCCACTTTGAAGGTTTTGTCCTCATTCAGATCCCTCACATCTACCTCCATTTGAATTCTCTCCAACCAGTCATTCACGTCCTCACTATTCCTACCATAATAAGGTACATCTACACTAGTAGGACTAGTCATTCTTCTACCTTACAACTTGGAAGCTAAGCTGATTGGTTATCTAATGCACTCTAAATTCTCTCTACAGGAACTCTAAATCTGACCTCTATACCATTCCCACTGTCCATTTCTTAACATCTCTACTCTACCTCCCCATGTCACCTCTCGTGCCATTGTATTGATTTTCTCCCATCTTCCCTGTTCACGAATCCACAGTGCTATGCTGGTCCTACGACCAGCATGTATCACCCTAAGGCACAAGTCACCATCAATGATTCTCTAAGCAGGGTTAAAGAAATACAAACGTGGTTCAGCATATGCATTTGCTGAGCGACGGCCGAAGCAGATTAGCACATCCCCTATACTTGGCTCGTCAGGAATCAAGGTGTGGTCTCTTCCTACTATCAAGCTTGCATCGTAGTCTGCATAAGTGACCCTCAAGTGATGAAAGATGCAGCTTTCCTCCTTTCTTCTGCTCCTCCAACTGCAAAACACACAGCATGCTCCCCCAAGAATCTGCACTGAGTATCAAATTCCCTCCTCTGGTTTGCAAAGTTGTGCACAGAGCTTTGAAAGGCCGCTATTTTCTATCAACTTAGGTCAGAGCCACCTTCCACCCTTTCCTTGCACCTCCAGAACATATGGTACATACCTGAGTCATAAATGCTTTCTGCAAGTTCTGAAGAATTTCTTCATGGGCTTGGATTTGCTGTCGCAGCCGCGATTCCATCAGCTCTTTCATTTTCAGGACTGCCTGCTCACTCTGCTCTCAAGATTACATTTTGTTTGTCATCAGTTCGTGTTCCATTCCATTAGCGGATTGTGAATGTAGCCCTGGAAATCCGTCAAGCTAAGGGCCAGTTCTCCACTCCTCAAATAAGGAGCCTGAATTCTATCCAATTCAGCCTCTGCCATTTCATGCAGCAGATATTCTATCAAACAAATATAACAGTGGTATTCTTACTTGGTGCACAATTTTAGTTGGAATAACAATTTTTGCAGAAGCAAATTGGTGAAGGTCCGAGTTACTGTATAGCATTTAAAGCAGCTTAACTGACGATACACTTCATACACCAATATGCCTTTCACCTTAGCAACTCCCTCAAGCTGAAGTCGGGAAATTTTAGCTGTGAGTTGCTGGCTTTGCATATCAAACTCGGTCTTCATCCTCCTCTTCTCTTCTTCCTTGCATTCAACCTCAGCATTTGCACCACGTAACTGTTTCCCACCCCAGTCCCCACCCCCCCAAATTGTCCAGTCATAAGCTTTGTAATCCACGTTGAACACTCCCACCGCATCCTCAATGCTCCCACATTTGGCATACATGTCCACGGGGTATTCTTCATAATCACATTATCTGTAAGCCAGACCTTCGGGAAGTCATCCAGCAGTTGCTGTCCTCACATTCTTATCCCAAAAGAGATATCGAGATTTGCTGATTGGACAGTCCTATAGCAATCAAGATCAAGTGCAGCTGGAATTAAGGCAAACCACTGCAAAAGAGGTAGATGTGACAAAAGTGCAGGAGAGTCAGCAAGACACAAGATGTACAATGGTCAAGGTTTAGAGAGAAGGGGGCACAGAGAGAGAAAAGGAATGGTCCTCTTCTACGGTGGTTTGCTGATGATGAGCAGGCACATAGAGAAATAATGAAAGAAAAAAAATTATCACGGATCCAAAGGAATTCTCTAAGAAAGAAGTAAGAAGAACCTTATAACAGTCACGGAGAGCCTGAAGAGCTTATAGGATAAAAAGAACAGGAAGAAGTCAAAGAAAAAGTTGATTGTATCCATGGGAGGCTCATGGTCATCGGACAAAGTAGAACATAAGACACCAAAGAGGAAATGTTGCCTGTAAGAGAGAGAGAATGGTCACCTCTTGTTGCAGTTGCTGGACATCCATCAATGCAATCTGCAAGTCCTTCCGTGTCGTAGCAAGGTTGAATTGCGATTCTTCCATCTACAATTGAACACTTGAGATCACCAAAACACAGAATAAATAACCCTCAACGACACTCACAAGAGGCCCCAAAGAGTTTTTACTTGCATAATCCTGTCTAGCTGGTGAAACATATGCGATTGTGTTGCTGGAAATTCTTGCAAGCACCTTATGCTTGTAATGTTTGACTTCTTGTTCGTTCACAGTGCAGGTGTTGGTCACATTTGCCAGGTCCTTCTGAATTGAGTAAGCCCTCTTCTCCTGTGAATTTGGTATTTCTTGTGAGTGATTAGCAGAAGACTAACAACTGAGTTCAAAATGTATCTCACTTTGTAAGTTCCTCTAATCTGAATACATGCCAGGATTAAGTATGCATCAGGCTTTTTCTTAACACTTTGCCAGAACCATCTCCCCTTTTTTTATTTACAAATTAAAGGATACACAAGCAGAGGAGTCCCCTGGCCTTATTGAAGTACAGGAGAGAGAGACAGAAATGAATGAAATTTTACTTTATAACGTCCGCAGGAAGCTCAAAGAGCTTATGGGACAAGAGAAAGAAAACAACAAGACAGAGAGAGGGGCCACAAACAGCCCAAAAGCAACTAAAGCTCAAGGGATTGTCTAAGAGTCAATACTTCATGCAGGTAAGCTGCCAGCATTTCCGATCCTCGTAATGGAAGACCTCCGTGAGAGATTGGGTATCCTGGAATAGACAGTTGAATCTCCCATGGATCTCATAGTATAAAGGGCAGTGAAAGAAATGAAATGAAATGGTGCTTTATAACGTCCGCGGAAAGCTCGTAGAGCTTATGGGACAAAATGGAAGAAAACATGAGAGAGGAACAAATCCAGAAACCACAATTAATGTTCTAGCGATTGTCTAAGTGAAAGAAGAAATGTTCTCACTTTCAATTTCCCTGTAAATTTTCTAATGTCCATGGGAAGCTCAAGAGACAGAAGGAATGAAGATTAACGTCAAATCAGACCACCTCATGGACAGTCCAGAGGGCCAATGGACAGCTGACTGCTCTTCTGACAGTAGAATCCAGGTTCCCATGGGTGGGGTGCACAAAGCCATTGGGCGATCCCTCCGCAAAAGACATGAAATGAAATAGTACTTTTAAGGAAAAAAACTTTATAACATCCACCAATATGAGGACAAACACCTGAGAGCATAGAACTATTGAGTTACTAAGGCTCAGTTCATATGTGAAGCCCTTGCACGTCATCATGATCACATTGAGGGAAAATTTCAAAGCAAAGGTCACATGTTGACAACGGAGTTATTATTAGTTGGAAGGACTATGTAGGCGATCTAGCAGAGTGCATGACAGGCCACTTACAATGGCTGTGACAGCTGCATTATAGGTTAGCTTGGCATCCCTGCACAAGAATATGTCCACATGAATTAGAAAGGGAAGATCTTTTATATATTCTTCTATTAACCTGTTCACAAGAAGAGACAGTATGGCAAATCTGGAATTAATATTTGGTTTCTGGAGTTTCACAGTTACAGTGAAGGAGTGGATGTACTAGGGAAGCAATGAAGCAGTCCACTGAACTTCGAATACAGAAGCTGTTGGAGCCAGCTTGTTGGGTCTGCTGGAAGGGAATTGAGGACCTCAAGGGACTTAAGAGTGAACTGGAACCTACCCACGAGAGAAGAGAGATAACATATTCTTTACCTTCCCTGAAAGTACATGTTTTAGATCGTGTTGAAATTAAATCCTATACAGTTAACTCTTTCCCGTGGCAATCTGTGAGTTCCTTCCATTTTCTCCCAGTGTCAGCCAGTATTATCTAATTATATCATATCTGTAATGAAGCTACATTTCATCTTAATGCACGTTTTCCAACTCTGCATTAACTAACCAGAATCAACTCACTCAAGTGGTTCTGCAGCAAGCCCCAGACCCTAGCAGTTACTAGGATCAAACCAGAACCTGGTTCCTTGCTGGCAATGGAGTCTCATTGCTAACCACGATTAGCAGAGGTACCATCCAGAAATGAAGCATAACCGCACACACGGATGACAAACAGACTCAATTGTGGTGCGATGCCCAAAACAATTTTCTGAGTCCTAAAGAAGCATTCGATAGAACAATCAATCCCACATGCATGCCTCAAAACTTGGGGTCGTGAGTTTTCACAAGATTGTGTAGATGTAGGACAATCATCTACATCTGGAGGTTTTGGGTTGGTTTGTCCTTACAGGGCTTCTTGCTTGACGGCAGCAAGAGCGGCTGAGAGACTGCTTGCCTCTCTGTATGCACTCTGCAGATTTTCTTCCTGTGGCATTCTCAAAGACCAACTAAAAAATCTCAGGACCTCCGAATTACCAGCATTCAGACTAGATTTAGTCCTATTGTATAGGAACTCATTGTACTGGAGACATCTTGGTCCTCATGAATTTAGCTAGTCTAGATTTTGTCCGATTCCTAAACTCTAATTTAGGTCACCAATTTGAGAATGATCATTCCAAGTCAGAAGAAAAGCTGTAAATGCAGGATAGCAGCCAGTGAGTTTGATCATGCAATGAACAACTCTTCTTAAAGACCGGAAAGTCTTTGAAATCACTAGTTGAGTGAGAAACATACAGCTAGAGAATTCTCTCCTTTCGCAAACTTAAGATCCCCTTCCAAGTCAGCTTTGGCCAATGTCTCCTGCAAGCACGTACAGCCAAAATATTTTATGGGTGTCCATTACCATTCAAAGTCTAGACAAGTAAGCCTATTCTTAGTAGTCAATATTGAGCTGTCAAGTAACTTCTATAAGGATGTCCAGTGATTGAGCACAGAGACTCTGTGACAGTTATTTCTGATTGTTTATGGAGAACCAGAAGCAGCATACTGCATGAGCACTCCGCAACTGTTAGGCATGAACTTACTGAGTCCCATAAAGAGATTGCAGTCCACTTTTAGTTTTCGCAATCTTATTTGGAGATTTCTTATTTCATAAATTTCTTCCACAGACATTATAAGGTATCAATTCATTTCATTTCCCCCACAAAGAAATTCGTCGATTTGCATGCACATTGTCAAGGGCAGTTTGAGTAGCTTCCAGTAGATCCTCAGTTCCTCGAAGCTTCTCTTGCACAGAGAACATATCCTGAAGGATCCTAGTCTTCTCCTGAACAGCTGTTGAAATTTGCTTTTGTAGATTCATTTCCTGTATCAAATACCAAAGTTTTGTGAAAATGAAGAATGTGAAATATCACTGACTACAATGAGGTTGTACAATGGAGACCTTGGAAGTGTCTACAATCAACTCATGATCCTTAGGCCCTATTGACAATGCTGGTATATGTAGAGACCCTTCAGTATGCATAGGTGCCTCACATAGGCATCCTAATATCCCGATCAATGTACAAGCTACCTAGGAGACCCAAAAGAGCACAGTAGCAATGGATGAATGAAGGGCCATAAACCTGCAGAGGGATCAGAACCCAAACACTATACAATGGATGCAAACCCCTGGTGATACCACAATATGGTATTCAAATTACCGATGGATCCTTAAAGACTTGCAAAACTGTGACCATCTCTGGCTTATAACCTAGAGAAATGAAATGAAATGAAATGGTGCTTTACAACGTAGAGAGAGAGACTCAGAACTTATGGATTTAAGAAGTTACACACCTTATCCTGCCACTCAGATTCAAGGGAGGCATGATTTTGACAGCATTCCTCAATGTTGTTCATGTGCTCCATCTGCAAGAGACAAAAGTCTAAAAAACAGACCTGAAAACAGATGAAGAGAAATGATGCCTCAGTCTACCCATCTTTCTTTGCAACAATGATTAACTCACACCCCATGTCATTCTTCAGTCCTAGGACATGGCATTCAACTCTCAAAGTACTTCACAGTGTGAATTACAATATTGATCTAGCCACCAGGCCTTATCAAATTTTAGGATGGAGACTTCAAAAGGGAAATCGAGTGCCGTTTAGGGAGTAGGCTGAGATTCTGTTGGCACTCTCATAGCTTTGTGGGTGGGCAAACAACACTGCCCACTTGTTTATCACTATTCTTCCTCTTGTTAAGGCACATCAAAGCACAGGCATTACCAAATTTATAGAAGGGAGGTTAACAACCACTTGGGCCCTAAAACCAAGCAAATACGATAGGAATTAACAGGAAGGCAAGCATACCTTCAATCTCTTAATCTCTGCCTTGTGGAGAATAGTCATCTCCTACATCCATTGAAGCACACAAACTCTTACTGTCAAACAGAAAACTTGCACCAGATATTTCTCCAAGCTGAAACTTTGCTTCCTTTGTAGTGTCAAATTCTTAGGAGTGGTGCTTGCTGAGCAGTACAAGAAGATCTCCAAAGGTTAATATTGATATACCTCAAGTGACTTCCCATGACAATCCCTTTCCTTATTGCACAGATCTTGGAGTTCCAATTCCCTAGCAAAATGTTGTTGGGTCGCTGTCAGCACTTCCTTTTGTACCTTCTCAAGGACGTCACCAACCTCCCATTTTCTATGCAGCTTCTCTCTCTCAATCTGCCAAGCGGAACCATAGGCCCTGTTCTTGCGCACTCTTTCTGCTTTAGTATATTCATCCGGAAATGAAGCCCACTACACTAGTATGTCTTAATTCAAAAGCTGTATCCAGTGCCAGCTGATGTGAGCGACATCATGTCTCATCTTTATGTGGCCTCAGTTGACATGATCAGTCCTGAAGGACTATCACCTAATTGTCTCCTTGCTATTACTGAAATTGTTATTAGGCCAGTAAGTAGCAAAGACAAATGTTTTCCAGATCTTTTTAGCATGCAGCTTGTATCCAGTCCAATGCTGCAGGGCTCACATGAAAGACTTCATGTGGATGTCTGCACTTGGAGCACAGTCCATGACAAGGATCATGGCAGAGATGACTCTCGATTTTCATATCATACAATTTTCCTCTTAATGCAGTTTTAGCATTCTCCACTGACAAGTTTGCAGGATAATTTGAGGGTTATCAGACCTCTTTATGACGAAACTTCTTCAATTCTTCAAGCTCCTGTCCAAGTGGATCAACCCCAGGCAACAGCAATCCTACATTAATCGTCAAAAAAATGTCAATCGCACTTTTTGGATGTGAGCATGTTTGAAGAAATGATAGAATCCCGAGACACTATCCTTTGCATCTACACTACACTCATATCCTTCAATTGCGTGGTGCACAATCTGTTGCTTCTGCTGCCTTGGAATGTTACTAAACTTGGTGGAACAGAAACATGATGTGTCACTAGTCAAACAGTTTCCCAGGGACAGACGGACAAAGACTAGGGTGTTTAGGAAAGAAAGAGAATGCACTTGGTAAGTCTGTTTGGAAAAGGCAAATGCTTTCGTAAGTTCCTGGCTTTTTTCCGCCAGTTCACACTTCACTTTCTCCACCTCCCTGAGAGGTCATCACACATGCCACAATTGAACTAAAGAGTGTCTTCCAGACTACTTGCTGAAGGAAAAAACAAAACAAGGGAAGCACACAGAAAGCAATGCCCCAACCCTCAAGAATACAAAAGAGAGATCAAATGATGTACTCATCAGCCTGCAGCCTTGTCAGAGGACCTACAAGAACACAAATCATGTTATTACGCCAGGGCAGGCCCAGCGGGTCCAGGGACAACAGAGTGGAACCAGTAAAACCAAGAAGAAAACAAATCCCAAAGATTCTGTAAAGAAGGAAGGCCTTATGCAAGAAAGAAAGACGCTAAACACTTGTGGGTCCTCATGACTAAGGCTCCTGCAAGGAATGAAAAACCCTGTAAAAAGACACCAAAGTCTTCCCCAAATCTGGTACATGTACACAAAATTGACTGGTGGTGATCAGATTCCTCCATTAAAGCAGAAGGATTAACTATATATGGTTATGCAGGGAGATGACAGTATGGAAAAAGGGTGCACAGCAAGACCGTGAGACCCAAGCTCCTCAGTGGATTAAGTGAGAGTGACCATTCTACTCAAACTTCAGTTACATCAACCAAACCAACAATCACAACAAGAAATACTCGGACCTCGTCAGCGACTCCAATTGCTTTCTTGCTGAATCCTGAGAAAATTCGTCAATTTGTTTGAGGGCTTCCTCCCGCTGTCTAAGTTTCTGCAGACCAGTATACCATTATTTCAGAATGTATCAGAGAAGACAGAGAAGAAGGTGGTTCTGGCCTCAAAGATAGCCTCCTCCCCACAAAAGGGTCCTGCCCTCAAGAGTGTTCTTGTCAGAGTGTTACACTACAACATCTGTGCCAGCTTAAGATGAGATGTGGGTCCTCCTCTCTCTTTTTCGATCTTTCTTTGGGTCCACAGGCTCTTCGGCCTTCACTGGGACATTATAAAATTCCTTTCATGCTCTTCCAGCCATTCGGTGATCGTTATGCAGAAATTTTGGTCTGTTTCTCTTGTGGAGCAATGAATTCCCTCTTCTCATTGGGAAGTCTCTTTCAGTCCATATGCCCTTCGGCCCTCCTTGGGCTAGGGTATGCCCTTGTATTCAAATCTCTTACCTGCTATAAATACCATCTCATTTTCCGGATAATGCTCATATTCCCCAGGGTGATTCCTGGGAGCTGGTTACTCACCATGTCAAATTTAGGCTTGGGTTATCTGGCTGATGGCACCATCTCAAGACTTGGTAACAGAGGTGCATTGAAGGTGATATGTCTCAGAATAATACATTGACAGGTAGAGTCCCACAGCAAATTAAACTCAGACAAATTTGACCCTCAACTGGTTGGATAGACATTGGTGATGCAATGAGGGGCTCAGGGAAGAAGGATAGGGACATTAAAACTGAAAGCTTTCAACTCGTTTGAAGCCCTGGAAGAGGTTGACCAAAGTGGACTACTAGGGATGGTGAACCTAGTGGTAAGCCAAGCCCAAAGGTCTATGCAAGAAGACCATGCCAGTCAGACCTGCCTTTAACATCTGTGGGCAGACTAACCAAAGGAAACAATTTGAAGTGGGACAAGTTCTTCAAGCTAATGGCATTCACGTTTGTGCTGCGCAATAGACATAGGAAACTAAGGACAAGATGGTCGGAGATGTCGTTGGGTTAAGTGGTATGGTAAGGTGTGTGCCCTCAAGAGGGCTTCTGCAAAGTGTGGTTAAAAAGGAGTGGGTTTGTCCGTGACTTCCTGTGTTCTAATTGTGAAATCATCAACAAGGAACTTCAGTACAAACACAGTATTTGGCTGACACTGAAACTGAATGGGGGCATGAGGGCTAAGGACCTCTGTGGGTTGTGTCTACATACCAACAGAGGGAGCCCCTTAGTGTGGACGCTGATAAAGCCTTTGAGGAAGTTAAGCTTGATCGTGCTAAGTCCCTTGCCAAAGGCCACATGGTAGGAGACTTTAATGCCAAGGGACTACAACAGGATGACGTCATTGGGCTTTTTCGCTGGATAAGCATAATTCCAACGGCAGGTGGCTTATCACTTGCCTGGAAGAGCTTCAGCTTTTGACCTTGAGCAAGAGGTCAAAAGAAGACCCTTTGCAGTGAACTCGTGAAAATGCCCAAACTGGGGAACAGTCCATTGTGGATTATATCAGAGTGGATAAGGATTTGTTTCCTCAGTGTGCTGAAGGGTTGGTTGATAGAACATATATGGTACTTCTGACCACTTTCTTGTCTTTAACTTATCACAAAATCAAACCAAAGATTGAGGGAATTATACGAGTTCCACAGCAGCTAGCTCCTTGTTTGATGCAGTAAATTCCTTCTCTAATACTTGCATCTCTTCTTCATGTTGACACTTCAGGGCCTGCACTCCTTGCCAGAGCACAGCTTCAACAAGGCTAGAGTCGCCAACTGGTCATTGAGTTAGGCTTCTAGGCTAGAATACAAGTCTTCTGTCTTGGGTAGTCAGTGGATGGAGGTAGGTTAGAAAGGAAGAGGTTCTAGAAGACTCAAACACTCCTCAGCCTGCCTTCTTCTCTCTTGAAGAAATGCCTGTATCAACAGCTTGTGCACTCTCCCGGTTGCGTTTTTTCAGGTCTTTAAGACGAGGTAAGCTCTGAGGTTTAAAGCTGGGCTTCTGCTCTTAAAAAATGCCAGAACTGCTACTACCACTTCTACGTGCATAAACCAATATTTGCACTAGATCACAAGCTTTGTGAGTGGCTTCTGTGGGTTCTCCTCAAATCCAGTTAACCTTCTTGCACTCATTGAAGATTGACCTGGTTTTTCAGCTGCAGTGCTTGCTGTTGGTCTGACAAAAACCGATGGAAGAAATCCATTCCAGAGATTTTACTCAGTGGAAGCCAGCTTTGTCAGCAAAGAAAATACTCTTGCCCAAGCGGGTATAAATAAGAGCCACTTCCCTTTCGGGGTGAGTGTCAGCATTAGGGGTCTCATGATGCTATCTTATCCACATCTAGCCTAGACATCTTCAGCCCCACAAATGAAGCCAATCAAATGTCCTTAAAATAAGAAATGGAAAATCCACCACCTCAACCGCCTTTTGAGAACGACCATCCTCGACATCTGTTTTCATGGAATCCTTGAACTCCTTGATGCGGCTTGCCGTCTCCCTCAATATATCTTGGATCTCACTTTCAATACACCCATGCTCCGTAAGACATTCCTGTACACATAAATGCTAAGCAACCGGTAAGCATTGGAGGATCTCCAGGGAATAAAGCCATGTTTCACTTCAAAGAGCAAAAAATTTCATCTTGAGCTAAAGGTAGAACTGGAACGCAGCAGGGCTTGACCCTGAGAGTGTATTTGTATGGACAGCAAAGTTCGCAGACGTCTTTGCACCCAAATGTGTCTTGGGCATAAAAGCCGTCGAAGTAAGGGATTGTTGGGATGGTCGGGTAGAGAAAGGGAACCCCTCGAACGGAAAACAGAGGTTGTTTAGACTCTACAGAACAAATCCTTCCCCACAGAGCGCAAAGCACAAGGAACCTTGGTCGATTCGTATAACTCTGGAAATTCAAGAGGAAAAGGCCAGTCATGGCGCATCTACTTCGTACAAAATTTGGCAAAGTCTATCCTGCAACATGCGCAAGAATGTACAGTAACGAACCGCCTGGCCGTCTTCCCAGTCAGCTTGATGCCCAGGAGGGACATCTGCAAAGTGGTGAAGAAGGCGGGTGAGCTGCAATAGCTTCGTTGCCACTCGCTCTTCCAAACACGCCCACCCCTGCAAGGCTTCTTGACGTGCCATCTTGCCTCTCATGTGCACTGAACATTGGCCCACAAATAAAAGACTGCCATCAGCCGCATTTGCTGCCAAGTACAGCCGATGTTGTGGGAGCCCACAAAGCGGTTGGCCGTTACCACCTCGAACCTGTGATGTGCAGCATGCACAGCCTGTACTGTAGGTTTTCCAACCTTCTCACGACCTCTCTCACCCGCTTTCTCATCTGTCGTATACTACCTACTGCATCATCGGGGATGCTCTCTTCCAACATGTGTAGGGTAAAGAACCGGGGCTCGGGGGTTCACCAGTTTTCGCCCCCTAGTCTTAGGGGGCAAAAACTGGTGAACCCCCGCGCCCCGGGTCTTTACGTCTTTACCGAGCATGAACAACGCTGGCCCTGCGCCCCGTAACACACCCGCCAGCCTGGCGCGGGCGAAAACTGGTGCAACGCACTCCAGGTCCCAACGAGTTAGGATTCACCAATATAAGCCCACGCAAAGAACAAGGGAAATATTTGAAGCGTTGTAGCGCTTTCTTGAAGGACGCTTCGGAAAAGAATCACCCACCCAGATGCAGGCCATGCATCCTCGAATCAGGTAATTAAATGGGTTTTCGTCCGTAAGGCTGCTATTCGTCGATAGAGACGACGACGAAGACTATAATTGACGAGACAGGTAAGGTGAAGATGTGAAGTCGCCCGCGTATCGTTCGAGTGCAATAGTACTCGTGGAGGGCAGCTAGGCTATCAATGCTGTGCGCCCGTAGCGGTGGTCCTCAATGTCTGTCTTCCGGGCCACACTTTGTGTGTCGCCGTGTGCACCAGCTCTCTCGTCACTCACACGCTGGCCCCTGCCAGTGTCAACAAACTCGAATCTACAGAGTGGCTATGGAAGGCTTTCAAATAGTACGTGCCGAGATTGTGGAGCCCATACAGTGTGCTTTTGGGACAGGTTATACTTCCCGCACGTGCCCTGTGCTAGATCCACAATCAGACTTCACAACTTTGTGCCGGGAATCACAGCATTGAGAACGCAGACATTGAAAAAAGGGGCTGCTGGTGATTCCATGATTTACAATGACAGGGTTCATCATTTGCCGAAAAGAATAAGGAAAGAAGTCAAAACATGGCGGAGGGGGGACGTTAATGGAAAGCAGTCGGCTGCCCGTGGTAGCCAAGAATGCCACAGTTTGCCATCAACAGAATGTATCAACACGAAATCAGCTACTCAGAAGTACATTCAGAGTGTTTATTCTGCAATGGGCCTCCAAGATATTGCTCCCAATGAGACCATCACTGTTTCAGGTCTTCATGCTTACACTGCCAACCGTTGCCCCTTTTCACAATTATGTTCTGGCTACCTCCAAGGCTAACCATAACCTCTACAAATTTTAGGGCTGCCATGTCCTCCTTTGAAGCTTGTCTGATTCAAGGAGTTTCTCAGCTCCAGACTCGTTGAGCATATTGATTTGTTGCCATTTATGATGGTTGTACCCTCTTGTTCATTGTGACGAACTAGACTTGTAACATGGCTCCACGACTATCTTCTTTCCAAACGGCTAAGATCCGATCACAAACTCTCGCCTCTTGAGTTGATGCAGAACTGTACACAGGGTTCAACACTTTGCCAAATTTCCAGTTTATGTTATCTGTGCTCTCTGAACCCAGTTCAGAAAAGTGCTTGCCCAGGGATTCTGGTGCTCATGGGGCCCACAAAATTGTCCAACTAGCAGACCAATCCAGGTCTGGAATATGTTGCTCATTCTGTAAGAGTTGTCAGCCCTTTGACTCCAATCAACCTGATCTGTTGTTGCTGGTTAGGGACCTGCTGATACATTGTGAGTGCAGGAGTGCAAACTTTCCTGGGTATGGAAGGCAAATGGAAATTGAAGTGGAACATGGATGGCCAGTTTTACGAGCGATTTGATGGTGTTGAAATGACCTGCGAGTGGGCTTACGATGGGAGACATGACCCTTGGTGTGCAGATGCATCTGGTCATGTCTCTACGATGGATCTTGATGACAGAGAGGTTAGCATTGTATTTCATCGCTAGCAGCAAAGGGTCTTGCTTCTGTCTGTTTAATTTATACCCAAAGCAATTCTAATACTTCTAGAGTTAGAATTCAGTCTACCTATGGTCGTTGGGATCAATGTGTCAATTATAAATTGACCTTCACATTCACCTCTGAGTTTTGTCCTTGCTTGGAGGACCTTAGGTGCATGACTTCATACTTTCTTCTGGGTACTGGGCTTTCTGTACATGCTCCGCAGATTTTGCTTCACAATGGGTCTCCAATTTGGACGGTGTGTCCTTTAAAACTGCCTGCTCCAGCTTAGGCTTGGATTATGTGGCTAATGGCACCATCTAGAGACTTGATAACAGAGGCACTTTGAAGGTTTCAATGTCTAAAAATGCTACAAATAGAGTCTCACATCAAATTAATTCCAAAGAAGTTCGTCCCTTGATAGGCTGGAGAGCAGTCTTAGACATTGGCGATTCAATGTGGCGCTCTAGGAAGACAACCAAGGGTCAGGACTTCAACTTGAAAGTTTCTAAGCAAGAAATGAAGTCGAAAGAGTGGTAAATCCTTGGGAGAGTTTTGTCTCCTCTGTGGCTGACAAGATCATTTGGAGGAAACTAATTGTTTGCGGTAGAGCTGTTAATTGGTGGACCAATGAGATCAAACTCAAGATAGCTGAGAGACGAGTCCTCCATAAAGAGTGCTGCAATTTTGAAGTCAACAAAGAATTGTGGGCTAGGTACTACCAGATCCGCAAAGATATCAATCAGCTTGTAAGGTCTCAGAAGAAATTATATGGGGCCAAATCATACAGTGAACTCAACTCAAATCACCATGGTGGTAATGACAAGAGATTTTGGTTGGCCCTTCAACGTCTATGCAAGCCAAAAAATTATCAGCAAGTACAAGCGCTGACAACTACTAAGGGTGCAGTGGTGACTTCAACGGTTGACATTGTCAAAACCTTTGAAACTCACTACAGTATCCTTGGCAGAAATTCTAGGTCTAACAGTGAGGGGTCTTCTGATGAATGGAAGGACACACTTCTGAGATTGTGGAAGCAATTGAGCATTTAAATGGATATAAAGCTGGTAGACCTGATGCCATAGTCAACAAGTTTATCAAGCATGGTGGCGACCCCATGATCAAGACCCCTGTACTTATCTGGAGGACTGAAATGTTCCCCTTTTGCTGGCGACAGGGGGTCATTGTCAATCTACATAAGAAGCCGGGCAACTACCGAGGCATCACGCGTCTCAATGCAGTTGGCAAGATATTTTGCAGAGTTATAAGTACTTGTCTCGAGGTTGATCTGGAGTCTAGAGGTTGTTTCCATGAAGGCCGAGCTGGCTTTTGGAGAAACAAGGGCTGTGTGGATCATATCTTCACTCTAAGCCATATTATTCAGGGAAGGAAAAAAGAGGGAAACCCACTTTTGTCTTTTTCTTGGATGTCAAAAAGGCTTATGACACGGTGTGGAGAGATGGTCTATGGCTCCGACTCTGGCCATCTGGGATCAAGGGAAAGATGTGGAGAGTGGTCCATAACTTGTATGCTCACACCAAAAGCTGTGTCACTGTGAATGGACAGAAGTCTGACTTCTTTGACATAGACCAAGGTGTAGCTCAAGGATGTACCCTCTCCCCTCTGCTCTTCAATGTTTTCATCAATCAGCTTCTCTGTGGAAAGTGAGGGATTTGGGGGTGGGTGATGCCACCATACCAGCCCTTTGCCCCGTTATTAGGCCTGCCTTGGAGTACGCATCTGGTGTGGGTTCATAACTCCAACCAGGCTAAGTCTCTGGAATCCATATAAGTGGGGGTGCTCAAGGAGTGCATGTCAGCATGCTCCAAAACAGCTAATGTGGCTGTTCGGGGTGAGTTTGGCATCCCTCCCTTAAGCTCCCAACGAGATGAATTCAAGGTCAGTTGGTGGGGTCAGCTGCAACACATGACAAATATCAGATATCCTAAGTTACTCGACTCTATATCTTGGAAGCAGGATCGCGCTGTCAAACAGGCTAAGTCCTGGCGGAAGAGGGTAGAAGAGATTTTCAAGGATCGGAATCTAAGCCCGCAAGTCTCGACTCTGCTGGATAAATCTGACTTAGAGGCTGTAGTGTCCAAAGCCATGTCTGTTGCCAGGAAATTGTCCAATGAAAATGAAGGTAGGCTGAAAACTTCCCTGAACTTGTTTCCAGTCTGTGACATGGGGGAGGCCATCATAGATGACCTCAAGGGTTTACCCACTCTCTGCACTAGTCTGAAATTTAAACTCGGGGCAGGAAGGAAACAGCAAACAGATGCAGAAAGGAAAGGGGGATTGCAAATGCCCGTTGTGTGGGCAACCTGAAGACAATATCCATTTCTGATTCATTGTCCTTGGTACTCTCACCAGAGAGATGCCCTCTTCAAATCCATCAAGGGATTTGTTCCTGTACCTCTGTTTACCAACTTTGAAAATCTCGAGGCTGAGCCAAAAGCCCAGGCCCTTTTGGGGCCTAGTTATTGGGCAAATCACACACAGCAGATTGATGCTTGTGTAAAGGGATTTCTAGAGGATATCTGGGAAACTCGGCTCAATTTTCTGTTCCAAGGTAAGTCATCCTACCGGAGTCAGCCCCTGACAAAGGTAGTTTCTGTCCTTTGTGTTCCGCTCAAACTGGCCGTGGGGACAATGGCCACAAGGCTACGGCAAACAACGTCTTATGAGTGCGTTCTCTCTCTCTCTCTCTCGGGCCTACCTTCCCTTGACACCAGACCGAAATTTAAAATCAGGGTGGGTAGCCTACCTTTGAACAAAAAACAGATGCAGAGAGGAAGAGGAGATTGTAATTGCCCGATGTGCGGGCGACCGGAAGAGAATATCCATTTTCTGATACATTGTCCGGGATATTCTCACGAGAGAATGGCCCTCTTCAGGACAATCAAGAACATTGTCTCGGCACCTCTGTTCACCATGGCAGAGATGAATTCAAGGTCAGATGGTGGGGTCAGTTGACTGGCATGTCTAATACCAGATAATCGAAGCTATTTCTTGGAAGCAAGACTGTCCCATTAAACAGGTCTTGGCGGAAAAGGGTAGAAGGGATTGTCAAGTACCTGAATATTAGTCCAGAAGAAATGAACCTACTGGTAGAAGCTGATCTGGAGGGGTTGTGTCCAAAGCCATGTCTGATGCCCCAAAGTCTGTCCGATGAAAATGAAGTTTGGCATAGAACTTTCCTGAACTTGTTCCGAGTCTGTGACATGGGCAAGGACCTTAGGATGATCTGTAGGGCCTACCTACCCTCGGCACTAGACTGAAATTTAAACTCGGCGTGGGGAGCCTACCTTTGAACAATAAACAGATGCAGAGAGGTAAAGGAGATTGTAATTGCCCAATGTGCAGGCAACTGAAGACAATATCCATTTTCTGATACATTGTCTGGGGTGTTCTCACCAGACGAGTGACCCTCTTCAGGAACATCAAGACATGGTTCCTGCACCTCTGTTCACCAACTTTCAAAATCTCCAAGCTGAGCCTAAAGCCCTGGTCCTGTTGGGGTCTAACTTTTGGGCTGCTCACACTTAGCAGATTGATGCTTGTGTGAAGGGCTTTCTACAGGATATCCGGAAAGCCAGAACTAATTGTTTATATCAAGGTTAGGCTCACTAGTGGAGTGAGCCCCTCACAATAGTGTCTAATGGCCACAAGGCTACGGCAAACTAAGCCTTTTGAGTACATTCTCTCTCGGACGTTATGAAGTACCAGTTCATTTCTCTCTCTCTGTCACACACACATTCATACCATGTGATTCATATCTTGTCCGTCATGTGGCATTGCAGGTATGCCTGTTGACATTATGGGTCCGCACTGGCTACTGGCTTACACAAAAAGCCCAACACCAGCTTCACATTGAGCTGGAAGAAGAATTCTCCACCATGATAGAGCATGCCTCTCCTTCAGAATTGATGTTCTCAGTTAGTCTGAAAGATTCTAAGGCAGGCATTAACCTTGTCACTCTGTCTACTAGTCAACAGGAAAGGTTATTCTCTTTTGTGTCCTAGTAAGTGTATAGCACCATGGCATTCCACTGGAAAGATCAATGATATACACCCACTACACAAAATATCAAATGGTGAATGGCTTCATTTGAAGAGATCTTGACTATTTATGGAGTTTGTTGGAGTGTAAAATTCTCTACAGTCAGAATTACAATTATTCTTTCTAAATTAAAAATCTTTTCGGCTTTTGTGAGGCATGAATTTGGGGCTCGCCTTGTGGGCCTGGCTGCAGGTTTGAGAAGTGGTGAGTGGCCAGTCAGTGAGGGGGCGGTGGGTACTTAATCTCTCTGTGCGCGGTTCACCCTGTTAGGTGGTGGTTTATGTCATCGTTGACACCAGATCGTGGTTGCCTCTGAGGTTAAGCATCAAAGCTTTTGGAGGCTGCGCCAAGTGGGAGTATGCAGACTGGCAACCTCTCCTGGTTTGTGCTCCTCCCAGATCCATATCCATGGGATACCCTCTACATGCTGCACGATAGGGATGTCCAGTGCTAGTAGAGCAATAAAAGCTTAATGATTGGGTTGGGTCAAACTTGTATCGAAGATGGCTGATATGGCTAATTCTCTATTTCAAAGATTCCTTGAAGAGAGAGAAAGAGGAAAGGAGAAATATGTTTGCATCCCCAGTAGGCCAAAGAGCCTTTGGGACACAGCTTCAAGAGAAAATACAAAGAGCCTTGAGAGCAGTGAAAAAGGTGCGGACAGACTAGACAGGGGTGCAAGTTAAGCTGTGGGGGCCTCATTTACCTGCCAGGTAAGTGATTGGAAACAATTCAAGAAGGTGGTTGCAATGATGTCTGATTTTGCTCAAACTACTGGTGTGTCAATCTTTCCATACAGGCCCACACGATACATCTGTCTCACATATCAGCTCCTCATGACATGCCACCTCACTGTAGCCCCAATGTGTAAGAATAGTAGAATCTGTTTAGGTATTATTTTAAATGTTCCAATTAAATGCTAAGGATTGATGTTCCTTTGGCAGAAATAATGATTATATAGGCGTCAGTTATGATTGCATAGGAATGGGTTGTTGAACTGGTGAGCCTGCTAGTGATTGTAACTCAATAATCAAGAGCACATGTTTCCTGGGAAAAACTCTCATAACAATTTATGATTGTGTTACAAATAGCAGCCTTTAATGCAAATCCAACAAGTATGCAAATGAACCTTAGTGCATTTTCCAAATTACCACCAGTACCATCAAAGTTGGACAGGAGCTTTGTTAAGATGGAAGTTTGTCTTTTGCAGACTGATCGGATGTGCCTCTTCCCATTCTCAAGTGTGCACGCACCACCGCCAGGGGGTAAAGATTTGTACTTTGTGGGCAATGTGAAAGTGGAGGAAAATGCAGAAGGAAATGGGGCATCACAGTCAGTGTATGTGTTGCCAGATCCACCAATGGTTCAAAGACACAATCCAATCTATCCCCATGCCTACATGGACTCGAGTCATCTTCCCTCTGTCGAGGTATTGGTCTCTCATTGTAACAGCCATGATGGCTCAATTTTGTGTGCTTCTTCCCTTTTCTTGTTTCCGTGTGCATAGTGTAGTGGCTAGCAACCAAGCAGTTACCGGTGCAGTCATAGTTCAAGCAATTTATGTGATTCACATTCAGCAGTTTAGCAGTTCACTCATGCCATGCACTTTTGAAATGCCATGCAGATGATTAGAGCAGAAAGTGGCCACTACCTTGTCCGCCCTCTTATTGATGGGAGGGATATTGGGTATGTGTTATCTGGTCCATTCAACCTGAACTGGCATCTTTCTTTGCAGAGTGACAAGCACCTGAGAATGCATTGTGAACATGTAGAACATCTTCCAAGTTGGTTGCTGGAAGCTTTCAGGTTTCCAGTTGCAATTACTCAAAGAAATCAGCATGTATACCAATCCACAGGTACTTCGTAGTGGATACAGGTGCCAGCAGCCTTACAATCACGCCGCATAAGGTAGGTAATCCTTGCAACAGTTTGTCCAATGCCAAAGGGGGTCATTCATGAATTTTGAGGGAAAGAGGTGAGAAGGGCCACGTGTTTCACAAGTGACAGAGGCAGGGCCATGTGGAATGAGGATTCCAGGAAATTTCGGAACCTACTTCTACCACAGGCCATCACAGCAGGTCTGGATAGATCTGCAGATATGCCACTGTTTTGGCTGGCTCAATTGTTCAGCATTGACTTTCAAGTTTCTTGAGTGTCTTAGGCCACTGATAATAGCTTCACACCATTAGCAACTTGCTTACAGGGTGCCCACCCTTTCCTGGTTATGATGCGCTTGTCCATACTGAGTAGATTGTTTTGTGTCTCAGTGTGGCATCTGACTGACAGTTTGAGTTGTGCAGGCTAAGGAGCTTGGCATGGATGCTTTTGGGGACGTTCACATCACTTGTGTTGAGGGTCAGGTGAGATTGGGAGTATACAACACTGACTTTCCTCTCTCGCTCTCCCCCAGCTCCCCCAGCCTAAAGCATTATGGTATATCTTGTAGTCAAGAAGGGAGCATCATTGGCTTTTATCCATGCAGGCCAAGAAACATATTTCAACTGCAATCCTTTCATACATTCGATGAGGGAGCATCATGGGCATATGACCCAATGAGGTGACATGGTTTTTATCAATGCAGGTCAAAAGTCAATATCGTCGGGCAAAGAACTTCAAACTTGGTCCTCTCAGCATCACAGCGCCACTTTTCTTAGAGGTTGTTCCTTCCTCATAGCTCAGTGGTGTGAATCCTTTAAAAATCAGTTGGTAAAATCAGGGGTATTGCTACACCAGTATCTACACAGGTTGATAGTCCGGGAACCATTGGGATCACAAGCGGTTGACAACCGCATCTAGCCGTTTCTCTACTTGTCACCACAATCAAGCATTTTCACTGGCCTCCCAAAACCTTCTTTCCCTTCCTGGAACATTTTCTGCAAGGCGTAAATGCAGAGTACCAAAATGCCTAGCAACTCTCACAGTGAACCCTTGCCCCTCCTCTATCTGCATACTCTCGTTAGTGAGTAATCAACTTCACTTCCCTTCCACTGCTCGGATTCACCCTACAGAAGAGTCGAGTTATTGTATGCAACGTTCATCCATGTACAGTGCAGTGTGTGTAAAGAGATAATGCATATTCCACAGTTTCATCTCGTTCAGGTACCCATGGAGGGAGTAGTGAGAGGAAAGTCGCCAGTAGCAGGGATCTGTGGGTATGACATATTCCACCATTGCATTGTTGAGGTTTGCCCATTACCAATAATTATCCTTCTTATTTCCCTTTTGACTTTCTTATGTTGCATATGTTGGAATTTAGCCAGCATCTCTTAAACATGAATTGCGTATGTCCTGGCATGACTGACTGTCTTGGCTGATATGGCAATTGCCAAAAGCTCCAACTGGGGAGGTGCCTTCCAAGGAGGAAAGTCTAAGTGTGTCCTCTTGCAGATGGCTTACAGCAAAGGCAGGCTTTCACTGTTCGATCAGTTGGCATATAAGGCTCCACAATCAGGAGCCTTAGACTGGCATGTGCGTACTTTAAACTCAAGCTCCCCTACAAGAACCACACCTGCTTTATTCTCAGCATTGTCAAAACGCCAAGTCATAGTCAGCAATTCCCAAAAAATTGTTTGTTATGTGTGTTGCAATTAAGCGCTTCAAATGACACAGGTGCCTATTACTGACTTGGGCATATGACTTGAGTATTCATTTACTTACCCATGACTGCTTAACTCTGTTTTCTACTTCTGTTTCATAATAACTGAGTGTGGGCATAGTACTTACCTGTATGCACCCATGGAGATCATCCTTTCCACCTATGTTCTCTATGTGCAAGCATTTGGATTGGATGGATCCATGGGCAGGGCAATGATCAAGGGACTGGAATAAAGGGTTGCTTATCTTTTATTCCTTCATTTGGGAAGCTTACAGGAAGGAATGTTTTCAGGGTGAAGACTGCAGATCCTCACCATCTTGAACTGATAGAGCTAGCCTGGTGTGGGTGCAGGCCATGTCAATGATAGAGAATGTGCCTCATGTATCTGCTACCTTCAATGGCCAAGTTGCCATCTTTATGTTAGACACAGGTGCAGGGGGCGTGGATATCATATTTCATGGACGTGCAGTTGAGCAGTTTGGCCTGCTGAAATCAGTATGGCCAGGAGGCACTGCTAGTGTCAAAGGCATTAGCGCTGCCTCCACCGAAGGAATTGAGGTCCCATAGCTCAACCTCTCTTAGGGCTCTAATTGATAAATCTATTGTTCTTGAATAAGGAGATTACCACCCACGGCTGTTGACAAGGCATGCCTGAAGGGACAATCATGTGTTGGGGTCACACAGAATTGTCTCCGTGTGTAATTTTGAGAGCTGAACCATGCAGGCTTGGTATTTGACCATCCCACTACTCGGTTGTATTTTTTAGAGACAGAGACTGTCAGTTCTACAACTGCCTTGAATACTACCAACTTTCCAAATGAGGTGCCAGAGGTGCTGGTAATGACACATGCTTCTGTGTGTACCAGGTGAAGTTTGGCACACTTGAAACACTGGAGTTGGCGGGAGTATCTTTCAAGCAGGTGAGCTTATTTGTGTTCCTAGGGTTGGTATCTGTATTATTGGAAAGAAGGCTTGTGAGTGCCAATATTTGCTGCTATGATCCTTGCTTTTGTGCTTGGGACAAGGAGCTGTGCTGGAGATGCACAAACAAGAAGATTACTCCGCAAACACCAACTGGTAAGAGACATGTTCTCCCTGGACACATCACAAAAACCCAAGAGTAATGTGTGGGGTGTTCTGTGGGAAGTGACAACCCAAATGATGCGATGCAGGTGAGGGCATTGTTCACAGCAAAGAACACAGGCGCCTTGGACCTCTCTGTGTATACAGCTGGTGTTTTGTGTGGAGACTTGCTAGCAAAGTTTGTAGTAGTGTTTGACTACCGAAATCGTCGCTTGGCCTTTGTAGCACAATGATATCTACAATTCTGATTCATGAATTTCCCACCTTATGTAGGCTACAAGAATTACAAGCACTGGGAAGGTGTGCACTGAAAGAAAATCTAAGGGAACAATGGAGAGTAGCCAGACTGTCTGTGATTTTACCCCAAAATTACGTCTCTTTTAAAAGTGTTATGTGAGCCTGGTGAGACCACACTGAGCCCCTAACCATTCCTAGGGGCAGGCACTCCCCTCTAACGTTCCAGCAGGCAACATGCACTGACAGATTATTGGCAATGGTGATGTTTTCAAAATAATCAAATTCGTTAAGAGTGTTGTAAAACCAGGTTCTCGCACACCCGGGTTATTCCACGTCCTTTACGGGTTAGTGCTAAATGAGGGAAGTATACTCGTAGAACCATCATGCGAGGTAGAAGGGATCTATCACAGAGGAACCTGATTCCTACGAATGACAACTCCGTTCATCCAACCATCCACACTGATCCCTTAGGTTTCCAGTTGATCCATTTTATAATCCAAAGGCCATGATCTTATCTCAACAGGCTTGTTCATCCAGCTAGGATGCCACATCACCTATCTTAGGGATAATCTAGCTGTTGACATAAGACAAGCTCTTTTATTAATAGACTAGCCAGCGGCGTTTCATCTTAGCTTTTCATCACGGTGCTTCATCCGCTCTTATCATCTACATCCACTCTTATCATCTACATCCATCGCAATAAAGGAATATCTAGGTAGGTGGAATCCAATCGTCACATATGCAAAACCTCCTGGCACACGAAGGTGCGAGCTCCAGTAGAAAAACTAAGACAAAGCATCAAGAGCTTCACGAAGATGGGATGAAAAAACCTCAGAAGGGAAAACCTTGCTCTGCAAATTGAGCGAAGGACAAAACCCTTCTGGGGAAAAACCACATCTCCTGGAGTGTGAAAACTTTGAGCTATAAATCAAAATGTGACTCAAATGTCAAGGCAAAGCCAAACAAAAACCAATGTCACCACTATCTATTCTGCCCGAGTGTCTGTGTCCAAACGAGCACGCTTGCGGGGAGTCAAGATTATATGGCGATTCTCCACATTGATGCAGGTGAGGTCGAACTGCAACTTGGAAGGAACCAGCTGAGATACATGCACAGTGCCTGCAAATTTTGGCCGTAGAAGGATGTTGGGGAAAAAGTCAGTACTGCCTCCCTGTAAGATTGCATGTATCAAGTAAGGCCCATCTATCCTCATCTTGGACTTAGTCACCTACTTGTCGAGCTGCAAACGAACACACACAGTCTGCCCAGGAGCAAAGCTCTCAGAGTACACAACCCTCCGATTATAGTTCCTTGCCTAAGCCACCTGTGACACTTGTATATTATGTTTAGCAAATTCAAGCAATCCTAACCTATAAGTAGTAAGACGAGTTAGAAAATCTTCCCAAATCACGGGCTCCTCAACCTGTGCCTGAAGCACTGGCACATGCAGTGGTGTCCGAGCTTTGCATCCATAAAATAACTCGAAAAGAGAGAAGCGAGTGTTGGCATGCACTGATGTCCTGTAAGCAAAAATGAGGATAAGTAGAGTAACATCCCACTCTTCAGTCAGTGCCCCATTTTTCTCTAGAAGCTGGCACATGGTCTTGTTAAAGCGTTCAGTGAGCCCATTGCATTGAGGGTTGTAGGGAGCAGTCAAGCGATGCTTGACATCTAAATTAAAACAGACAACCTCCATCAACTGGTTACAAAATTTAGTGCCCTGGTCAGTTAGAATTTCAAGGGGATAACCATGCCGTAACATGATTTCATCAAAGAAGAATTGAACCACTTCATCATTGTCCTTAGCAACCAACGGGCGGATCTCAATCCACTTAGACAGGTAATCAGTAGCCACATCAATGTAACTATTGCCCTTAGTCGTGGTTTTGAGAGGTCCGACAAGGTCAAGGCCAACCCATGGGTTGTGATGGTTGTGTGAACACTTGTGTTCTCTGCTATGGCCACACACATTCGGCTTTATGACAAGTGCTCCATGCTCCGCTGGTGCTACCGGTGTAGTCTGTGACTGCATCTGTGTTTCAAGATGCAAATCATGCTGCAATGCTCTATCATGGATACCACTATATCTCTTCTGTATGACATAAGGTCCTTTCCATGGTGATTTAAGCTTAGAAGCTTTAATCTTTCCCTTCTTCTGCAACCACAGTATCAAATCACCTGTCTTAAAAAGTCTTCAATTTACCTTCTTAAATCATTGCCAAAGCTTCTCTTTCAGTAGTGCTATAGTTTCTCTCAACACTGTTCAACAATCTGCTAGCATAGTACACAGGTGAATCTATGTTTCCTATGACATTTTGGGCTAACACAGCCCCCAATGCTTCTCCCAAGGCATCACAGTGTACATGAAATACCACATGCCAGTGAGGATTAATCAACACAGGTGTAGTTGTTACTGACATTGTAAGTGTCTCAAATGCCTGTTGGCATTCAGCTGTCCATGCAAACACTGCATCCTTCTTCAAAAGCTTGCTCAATGGTGCTGCCATCTGTGCATACCACCTGACAAACCTTCTATAGTAGCTGTTTTGTCCAAGGAATCTCTTTAGAGCCTTAACATTTACTGGTGGGGATGCTTTAATGGCCTCAGTCTTTCTAGGATCCACAAGCAGTCCCTTCTTACACATAATGTGTCCCAGTAGTACCCCTGAGTTCACACAGAAAGTACACTTTTCTGGATTCAGACCAAGTCCTCTCATCCTGCATCTGGCCAAACATAGCTCCAACTTCTGCAAGTGCTCATTCTTAGAGCTGTACACACTAAAGTCATCTAAGAACACTTGCATGAAATCATCCAGATACTCATGGAAAGATTCACTTATCACTCTCTGGAAAGTTGTTGGTGCATTACAAAGTCCAAAAGGCATGACTTTGTATGCATAAGCACCCCAGTCTGTGATGAAAGTTGTCTTCCCTTGATCCTCTTCAGCTACTTGTACTTGGTTATACCCACTAAAACCATCCATGAATGAGTACATCTCATGGCCTGCCACAGTGTCCAGTACAGCTTCTGTGAATGGCAAAGGAAATGGATCTTTCTCTGTACAATCATTCAACTTCTTATAGTTCACACAAACTCTCAGTTTGAGGAGTAAGCTTCCATGACATCATCCATTTTTAACACAGTCACTGTGATCTTAAAAATCATCTTCTGAATCTGTATCTTAACTCCTCTTATCAAGCCTAATGGCTGTACACTCCTTTGATCTGCCATTATTACTGTGAATGGGGTTGGTTTCATGTTACTCAGTCCAAGCTTCTGCCTTAATTGGTCTGTCATGATATTCACTCCCGAACCTCCATCTATCAGTACATCAGTCAGGTCTGTACTTCCAATTCTCAATTGGATTACTGGCATGGAATCATCAAAATCCATGACTGTTTCTCGCCCTTCAGGCTTCACATGTCACCTTGCTGTTCAGGTTTGTATTCTCCGTCACATGAGCAATCGGATTGATTGCTTGATACAACATGTGTCTACATGGGGTGCCACAGCCAATAGCTGCCCAATTGTAATCTCATATTACTTCCGCCAAAGCCCCTTCATTATCCTGCACCTGTGAAGCCTCTTGCTTCACTTCCTCTTCACCTTCTTTATCTTCTCTTTCAGAGTTAGAAGAATCTGCCATAGAGATATCAGTATCCTTCTGCATTTCCCTTATGGTATCAGCCACTTCCTTGTGCAGTTCCTTCTCATCTCTCCAAGCCTCATCATCTTCAAGCACATCACTGCCATCTTCATTAACATCTTCTTCCTCGTCCACTGGAGGTATTAGTATAGCTTTGCTTCTGGTAACTATCATTTTACTTACTTCTGGTACAAAACATGGCATAACCATGTGAGCTACCACTAATGGGCCTTCATTCACAGGAGCTCTCATCTCATTCTGGTGCCTGATCCAGAATGGACAGACTGCTTTGCGATGTCCTGTCTGGTTACAATAGTAACACAGTTCCTCACCATTGGGTCCTCGCCCTTGGTCTATTCTGGGATTATTTCTATAATCCTGATTCCCTAGCTGGTAATTCCCCCTTGGATTACCCTGATAGTTGCCTCTGGGGTTGCCTTGGTAATTCCCTCTTGGATTACCTCTTCTTGCCATACCATTGTTATATCCACCAGGCCTACCATAGTGGTCCTGATCATTGTTTCTCCTTGGCTGAGGTTGCACTTGATGCACCCTCATTTGCCTAGGTTCTCTTGCAGCTGTCCTTCGGTTGTAATAACAATTCTCAGTAGAATGGTTATCCATTTACAGATAGTACAGTGTTTCTCCTTCATGTGGCATTTAGCTGTGGTATGGCCTTCATTCTGGCATTTTGCACACCAAACACCCTTCCTCCAATGTGTTGCAGCTTCTATGGCGTATTTTTTCAAGATTTCTTCCAGTCTTTTCTCATAGTGTCCCTCTTCAACTTTTCCTTCTTCTTGCTCTTCCTCCTGAGATCTTGCTCTTCTTCCTCATCTGACTCATCTTCGGAGTCCTTATCTTTCCTTTTATCTCTCCTGAGCATTCCCAATTGCTCAATTTTGTTGGCTGTTTCGAATGCCTCCTCCACTGTATTATGAGGTAACATATCCACTTTCTTTTGTAATTCAGGTCTTAGTCCAGTCACAAACCAAGTCTTCTGTAATCCTGGTGCTGGTACAGCAGCCAGTTTTTTCATCATCAACTCCATCTTTTCCATATATTCTTCAACAGTTTCATGCTTCTTTTGCCTCAACTGTTGTAAACTCCCATACACTTCATCCTCAGTTTTGATTGTCCTGAACCTGTTTTGGAATGTTGTACTAAGACCATTCCAGGTTAGGAAATGATTATTAGGAAACCTTGCATACCATTCACTTGCTTTCTTGATAAGTGAATAAGGAAACAGTCTCATCTTGGCATCATCGCCATTCTCATTGTTCACAATACACATATGCTCAAATTGGCTGATGTGTACATCAGGATCCCCTTTTCCTGCATATATTGGAAAAGGTGGTTTTGCCCGTGTTGGAGGTACCGCCATCTGTGGCCCTACACCCTACCCTCTGATAGGTGCTGGTCCTTCAGGACCTGCTGTTGTAGTGGTGGAACTCCCACATGGTGTTGGCCCCTGAGCACTCCATGCTACTGGCCCTCTTGTACTTACAGTATTCCCAGCTTCAGTTGCACTACTTCCCACACTCCTTGTCCCCCCAGAGCCAGATCCAAGCTGCCCGCCTGATCCCCCTGAGCCGACACCTTTGTTGGCCTGTGATCCAAGTGCTCCACTTGATCCAGGTCCAACAGGTTGGGATGTCCTGGTTGTAGTCTCAACCTCAACTGTTGGGTCTACTTCTTCATACTCTTTATCTTCCAAATTCTTCTCTTTGTTTTCATCTTCCAAGTTCTTCTCTTGGATTTCTTCTTCCTCACTCATATAACTCAACTGAAGTGGTGTTGGAGAGTCTGAACTCTCTGTTGGCTCTGCCACATCATCCTCTCCTTCTTTGTCTTGTGCTTCAGAAACTGGAGTTTCTGCTTTTGGTGTTCCATGCCAATCAAAGATTTCTGTCAAATCTTTAATCCAGGGATGTACCTCAGATCTTTCCCCTCGTGGCTGATCTTCTTCCTGTACCAAATCTCTTAATCTTTCTTGTAAAGAATAAGAATGAGTGGCATCCAACTCTAGTTCTTCCGGTATGGGTGATGTACTCTTTGGTCTTAATGGTGTGAGAGGTCTAGATGATTCCCCTATGTCTATTCCTCTCTCCCAGAGATATGGATAATTAGCTTTCAAATAACTTTATCTTTTTGTTGAATATCTGTGGAGTCTAGCTTCTCTTTCATCATTCATGTCCCATGTTTTCATATCTTTAATGAGGCAATAACCAAAACTCTCTTCTGTAGTATCTCTCGTATATGCCTGGATTTCTTTCAAGCTTTAATGCACCCTTGGCTGTACTAGAAGGCTCCGTTACTATATAACCATATGGCAAGCACGTCTGAAAAGCTATTCTTGGTGTAAGTTTGATCCACAGGATATCCTTAGGAATCCAATTCTTTACCAATACAAGTTCTTCATGCATGTGAGTGTAAACATTCACTTTCCGTTCCTCCCAACTTTCAAACTTCACTCGTTTAATGGATAACAATGTTATCACATAAACAAGTGTTGGTAACCAACTTGCTCTCCCTCTACAGGCCACTTGATAAATCCTTATCACTCCTTTCTCCAAAACCCCACTCTGGATCAGCATCATGCACTCTCTTCAGAATGTTTTCTTTGCAACCATCTGGCAATTCCAAGAACCTCTGAAAGAATTGTTTGGACAATCTTTCTTTCTCAATTTCACAGGGAATTTGATTCACATTCCTTGATTTTCCATCCACCATGATCCCACCAGATCCTGTCACATCTGGTTGTTTTTGCCTCAGTTCCCCAGTATGGTCGCCAAATGTCGAGCGGCTTTTACTCACCCATCCCTTAGCTATCCGAGGTGGAAACTCCAAGATAGAAGAGTTGGAATTCTCTAAGCACTCCGCTCAGAACAATCAGTCATGAC
Source organism: Takakia lepidozioides (assembly GCA_030704615.1). NCBI lineage: Eukaryota > Viridiplantae > Streptophyta > Takakiopsida > Takakiales > Takakiaceae > Takakia > Takakia lepidozioides. Next base: position 1,715,853 of record CM060732.1, on the reverse strand, counting down.
CTACAACTAGTGTATCATGGGGGTGCTTCCTATTTGTATTCCTTCTCGCATTCATATTAGCAAGTTATCTTATTATCTATGATTAAGTATCAGTTTGTTTCTGCAATCTTCCATGTTCCATCTACCCAATCATTCATTCCATAGCTTCACTCAGGTCTCTCTACACAGTGTGAGTATGAAATATGTATCAGATTAATATCTATCAAGTATCAGGCCGAAGCCATGGTATCTCTAATCTGCTCTACAGTGCATCTCTATAGCTTGCATGAATCAAGCATCATCTTGTCGTATCTCCTCCTCTGTGTAATCTCCATCCATGTGCTCCAAGATTGTGCTCTCTGCCTGATCTCCCCCAGTGATGTCCAAGAAGTGATCTCCAAGAAGTGACCCTCTCCATGTTGCTACTCTGCCTATTCTACCTGCAAGCTGTTCTAAACGCCTAACTTATAAACTAACTGTCATCCAAGACAGAATGCACGTTCCCTGTGCAGATGTCGTTCCCACATAGTCGTTCCCTGCCAATGATAACCGTTCCATGTGAACGCTGTGACGGGCTGTGCCAAGCTGTGTCGGGCTGTGACTGTGCCGAGTTGTGACTAGCTGTGTCGGACTGTGGCTGGCTGTGTCGGGCTGTGTTTGGCTGTGTTGGACTGTGACTGACTGTGATAGACTGTGTCAAGCTGTGTCAGACTATGATAGACTGTGTCAGGCTGTGACAAGCTGTGACTGACTGTGATAGGCTGTGTAAGCCCGTGACTGACTGTGTGAGTCTGCCTACCACCCCTAAGGCCTGTGTTTGTCACCCCTAAGGCCTCTGTTGGTCTGAGTCTACCATCCGTAAGTCTAAAATTAAGGGTACCCCACAGAACCCGTAAAACTGTCTAAGTCCCAGACAACCCTCTAACACTAGGCAGTAGAGTTTTGGTTTTGTATGGAACATACTTTCGCAATGAAATCAGAAACATCCTTGTTCAAACCTTTCCAATGGTACTTCTCATGTATGCGTTTCATAGTTTTATCCACACCCAAATGACTAGCGTAAAGAGAGCAATGATACAGCTCTAGTAATGCAGGAACAGAGCTCGGCTTATCAAAGTTGCGATGGTCATTTCGTTATTTAAGGATTTTTGTACATGTGTGTGGATCTGTTCCAGGTGGAGAACATCGACATATTGGATAAAGTGGATATGGAGAAGCACTGCATTACGAAGCAGGAGACACTACAAAAAGAGCTTCAAAAGGCATATCATGTAACAGGTCCCGGTCTAATATGAGACGAAACAAAATTCATTCAATGGGCGATCGAATGGTTGCCCATCCAAATGATTTTTGTTTGCTTTCAATCATTGTCACTATGTTCAACATACCATGTATCAGGTCCCGGACTAATATGAGATCAATCGAAATTCATTCGATGGCTCAACGGATGGTTGCCCATCGAAATGATTTTGGTTCGCTTTCAGACTTGGCCAGTATGTTCAATGTACCATCTAAGAGGTCCCAAAGTAATATGAGATGAATCGAAATTCGTTCAATGGGCCAACGGATGGTTGCCCATCCAAATGATTTTCGTTTGCTTATTGGCTTCAAATTCATTTTAAATTCAATTAAATTCTCAAATGGGTTGAGGGCTGAGCGCGTCGATGGGGAGGCAAATGATTTTTTCTTCTGTTGTGTCTTTGCACATGTTCAAGCACATTTGGTAAAAGATAGGCTTGAACCACATCCGTTCAATGGGTGCAATAGTCGTGCACGCATTGTAGGATTTTTTTTCTCGCAATGAACAAAATTTTCCTCACAGGTGAACGCCTCATTGGCCCATTGAACGAATTTCGATTGATCTCATATTACTCTGGGACTTGTTAGATGGTACGTTGAGTTCCCCAGCTGGACATACAAGCATGACATTGAACAATGGTTTGTTTGTAACAGAACTCAAACCATCGGCACATATAGTGCTTCCATATTTTCTGATGCACTCGCCCGTCCTATTGTTGACCTTTTGGGTAAGCTCAGTCATGGCATCTCCTAGCAATCCTGTGCGGAGATTGTGATAAGAAGGAGGCATATACGTGGATCTGGACTCCGAGGTTGCTCTAACGGCAGAAACAAATGCCGGAAGCCTTGCCACATTAAATGATATGTTGGCCTTGAAGAAAAACTGCGTCCATTTTTTATCCAACTGCCTTTGTGCAGACAAGTTAAGGCCTTCCTGCATGGATTGCTGCCATAATCCTCTACTCCGTTGAAGTGTAGGGGTACAAAGAGGTGTTGAAGCAGGTGTTGCTCCGGCACAACCCACTTGTCCTGCAAAGACACCTGAAGCCTCACAAGAATTGCCTTGGGTACTAATCGGGGCATCCTGACGGGAAGACGGAGTGTTCTGCTCAGAGGTCGTGTCCAAATCCAGAAACATTGGAATATTGCCTCCACACTTGGCAAAGTGGCTTTTTACTCGCATAGATGTTTTAGGGCATGATCCCACCCCATTGCTCTCCACACCTCTATAGCCGAGGTGAGCGAGCAGCCAATCCTTACGATAAGAAAATTGCAGTCCACATAGGTTGCACCCAACAGTTTCAGTGGCACTCACAGTGTTCGGGATTACCGTATACCAAGGGTTCTATTCCTCCCTCATCTTTACCCAATATCCACTCCCCTGGGCCCTAGTGATGTAAGCAACAAAAAAAAATGACCTATCTATGAACCTGCGAATGCAGAGTGCAATGCGACAGCCCAACACTTCTACACTTGTCACCAACCCAAGTGAGTCGATGCACGTTGTAGTGTTGAGCTTATACACAATCTGCTGAAGAGTTCATCAATCACCTCCCCACAAAATTGATATACCCAAAGGCACTTGTCTCTGGTCTTGATACTACATTGCATACGTTCTATTGTGTACTTGGCTCTCCATGCTGTGGCAGACCTATTATTGAGCTCACCAACCATCTCTCTATAGACTTGATATATGTTACAATTACTACTCTTGCCTGCTATTTCTCAAACATTTGCTACTCACGACATTACCACTCTCTTCTACAAGATATTCGGAACTACTGGCTACCTTGGAAAAATGCTACCATAGGAAAATGCTACATTGGGAAAATGTTACCTCGGAAAAATGTTACCTCGGGAAAGTGTTACCTCGGGAAAATGCTACCTCACTTTACTGCTACCCACATCATTTACTATCACTCTCGGATTTATTCATTTACTATCAGTCAGCACACTACCACTCTCTTTTACAAGATATTCGCAACTACTGGTTACCGTGGGGAAATGTTACCTCACTTTACTATTATCCACATCATTTACTATCACTCTTGGATTTACTCATTCTTCACGTATTACATTTCAATCACGTCACATGCAATCATTATACACCATGGCATCCACATCCATCGTAGCTTTTCATCCATCCATCAACAGCCACATCCAAACAACCACTTATTCAAATTACTCATATTACAAAATCCCCCCCAAATACTCAAATACCCAAACACCATCCAAATACAATCCATACACACTACAACACCTGATCGTTACACTACACCACCCATGTCCCTCTGTCGACACCCCCGCAAGCTGGAAGGCCCCTGATCAACACCCCAATGTGTCTTTTGCCCCTTACTCTCCCTTACTAGTACACCACACTTCCCGCTATTGGACACACAACCACCGCTCGTTGATACCCCCCTCCACACATCCATTCTTTCATTCGCGACATCCATCCCTTAGCCACCCACCACCTACAACCATCAACCCACCCTATATTACTCATTATGTTACCCTGCCAAGTACCATCCATCCAGGCTACTCACCTACCTACCTTATAGCTACCACATTAAACATTAATATAACCCCCACCCCATATCTTACTAGTTACCCGTGCATCTACACCGCCAAACCAATCCACTTTCTCACCCATCCTCTCAAGGCTTATCCCACCCCCCAAATGCCCCTCCCCTCTCCCTATGCCTACACTATCTCAACATCCACCCCTACCCACAACATCAGCCACACACGAACCCATGACCTGCCACCCTCCCCACCACATCACCCCTATATACAACATACTTCACTCCAACACTCATCCACATCCCTTCACATTCACATGGCCGCACAGCAAAGGTACACAATCCTCCTCATCAACTTCCTAGCCGCCACATCCCCTCAGTACTTCCCATCATATGCCTCCCCCACCCATCACAGCCTACCAGCTCCACCGTCACTACTGATGACTATCCCTGCAACATAATCCCACTACATATCTACAACCTACGCCAACCAACCCTATCCGCGATCATGCCCTTCAAAAACTCCACCATCACCCACAGCCCCCATGGACGATACACCTACCACCCCCTAAAATCTAAACAGTATTATCATCACCCCCCATCTCCTGATACCATGTACCATAACACTTGTACCGAACTTACTCTCCTCCGATGTGGGGACATCCACCCCAACCCAGGCCCACCCACTATTGCCAACATCATGACTCAACTCTCGGCTAATGCGCAAGATCGTTATGAGCTATACTTCCAACCAAACACCTTATCTCTTATGCACAATTACAAACATCTTGCTACCCACTTCACCCCCTACCTCCCCAAATCACTATCCATTCCGCCTACACACCAACAGACTGCCCCTCACAACATCTCCACCTTTGGCCTCCCAGCCTGCCCATACCCTGCACTCTTCCACACCTCCCACAAACTTCAAGCCTTCCCACCATACCACCTCCTCTTCTCATTTATTGTCCTCATCGCCCCTCTGCCACAAGAATGTAACGACTACCTTACGACCTAACCAGACTTCCCGCTCATCTCACTACTACATCACCTACAAGACCTACCCACACAACCTAGCAACTACTTGGCCCCACCACACTGCTTGGCTGATCTCCACACGTCCCTTAACCTCTTGCAATCTCGTCCCTGAGTTATACACAAAATTATAGGCGATCATTTAGCGTCTGCACCCACCTCTGATCCAGACATTTCCACCATCATTAACAAATTCCTGTTTCTCTCTGCCAACATCCTCTCAGCTACGCTTCACGCTACCACGCCTCTCCCAGGGTTCCAACCCCACCGCAACCCACCGCCTCCCTCCGCTACCACACCAGTCGCAACCCACCTCCAATTTGCATCTTCACCCACTACACCTCGCTGCCACACCCCGAACACCCCCGACCTCCGTTCACACACTTTTAACATCACCACTTGGAATGTTGGATCCCTTGCCACCAGTATCGAGAGTCTGATCCACCTCCTCACAGACTCTACGCCCCCGCACATTATTCTCATCCAAGAAACCAAACTAAACACTAACAACACCAACAACTCCTATATTAACAAACTCCTGCCATCCTACTACCTTCTCTATGGGACCCCCATGACAGCCCCACAATGTCTCCGTCGTCGCTCTGCCCCTTACTGTCCTACTCGGGGTGGTGTGGCACTTGGCATCCTCCGCACCCATCACTCCCCCAGTACCACCACAAAAATACTAGTACCCCTCCCTCTCCGATCTCACCTTCAAATTGTCCAGCTGCACCTCCCTGCACTTACCCCCATCACCCTCATTCACTTATATATGCCATCCCATGCTGATGACCTATCCCTGATACCCGACATACTGGACACAATCTCTAACACAGTCAAGCACCCCGCGCAACAACACCATCACTACATACTGGTAGGAGACTTCAACCCTGACATTGCTCTACTGGGCCACACATACAATGGTACCCACAAACCCCCATCCTCCCTTGACCAAGACTGGGCCCGCTTTATACATAACCATCAGTTCAGGTACGTACCTTCAGACCACCACTATTCGAGGCAAGGCGGCCTCAACTACTCATCTCTAAGCCTTATAGATGGTTTCTATCTTAAGTCACTTGGAGAAATCCCCGCTTACCTCACAAGCCATATCCATATCGACAACATCTACAACTCAGACCATTACCCAGTCTCTGTCTCTCTCCCTCCATCTCTCATCCCCATCCGTCCCATCCCACCTATCCCGACCCAAGACCCACAAGCCCGTATCCTTTCTTCCTTACCCCAACATAATATCACCGCATTTCTAAAACACTTTCAACCTCATGCATCACTCCTTACCCAAAAACTCTCCTACACCCTTTCCGACACAAATATGACGTAATCCCCCAAGTCTACCTGGATCGAGGCTGAGCGTACCCTCACAACCATCCTCCAAGAAATGACTAAAAGTGTGCTAGCAACATGTTCGGCCCCCAGGACCTCCCCCGGACTACCTGATCCAAACAGAATGGAGGATACCTTACCCGCTCACAAAAATGTGCCTGGACCTCTCACCTCAACACCCATCATACCATACGTCGTGCCCTTACTATCATCCCCAATTTCCCATCCAATAATCATCACACAGAATGGAGACACGACCCTCGCATTACTTGCCTAAACTCTCTCCCGGTCTGCCAAGCCCTCTTGCCCCCTCTTGTGGACCACAGTACCATCCCGAATTGGGTTGCTGCCCTCGCCAAGCTAGGAATGGACGCAAAAAAAACCACATATCTTATAACCAAACAAAAAGCTAGCGATAACCACAAAAAAATTGTCACCTCCTTTGGCCAGCTCCTACATGACCATCCTAAAAAAGCGCACAAAGCCATCTTTAACCCTACGCTCAACCCACCAATTGACTGCCTTAAACATCGGCTGGGCCATTTCTTGACAAGCCCCATTGATATCAACAAAGAAATATGGATACAAGCATCCGCTTCCTATACGCCCGCTATCACGAACTGCCTACACCCTGAGCACCACCACCCCAACTGTTTATGTGAAGTCAAGCATTACCCATGGCATGACCTCAACGGCTTTTCATTAGACAAACGTGGGATACCCACGGACCGCATATATGACCTATTCACGCTAGATCTCTATGACTCTTGCCTTAAAGGTCTATCCAAATCAAAAGCCCCTGGACCAGATATGATCCCTAACGCTATATTACAAGCGCTTGACCCCCATCTCCATACCCTCTTCTTCAAATTTTTCAAACTATGCTACCAACTCAAGCGTATCCCACCCACATGGAAACATAGTCGCACCATCTTGCTATTTAAGAAAGGCGACCCTACTGACCTCGGTAACTACAGACCCATAGCCCTAGCCAACACTATCTATAAATTGTTTATTAGCACACTGACCACGCTGCTATCTAATTACGGAGAACAACACCATATTCTGAGTGACCCCCAAGAGGGCTTCCAAGCCACGCGTAGCACAACCTGTCAAATACAATACGTCCTCTCAGCCCTCGAAGATGCCAAGCTCACTAAACAAGATATCTACCTCTTGTATATAGACTTTAAAAATGCCTTCGGATCCTTAGACCATGCCAGACTACTTGCAATCATGACGGACCTCGGTTATCCCATCGATGCCATCCAACTCATTGGCAATATCTATACCAACAACACTACGGAATACTCCGGCTCATACTATGGTACTACCCCCCCTATTCCTGTCCTACGCGGCACCATTCAGGGTGACACCCTCAGTCCATACCTATTCATTATCTTTTTAGAACCTCTCCTCAGATGGTTAGTACGCGGAAATCTCGGCTATCACTATAAAACCTCCCCTAGCGAAATCTCCGCTGCCGCATACGCTGACGACCTAGCTATCCTAGCTCACAAACCCCAACACCTCAACCGACAAGTCAGCAAGTTATCCCGCTTTAACCTATGGTTGGGCATGGAACTTAGCCTCCACAAGTGCGCCGTTACTGCAGCAACCCACCACAGTAATCTAACAAAAACTGCAATTGCTTCCCATTGTAAACTCTATATCCATTACCTAAACAACCCCTTCCCCTTTTTGGAACCCGATGAGCCTTACACATACTTAGGCATCCAGCTAGTCCCATCACTTACTTGGCATACATGCAAAAGACCACTACACTTGCTAAGCTCTCTAACAAAAGCCCGACTCTTCTTAAATTCCCTGTCTCCATTAGACCCAAACTGTCAATCATCAGCTCTGTGCTTAAGCCACAAGTCCAATACTCTTTTCACGCCGCTCCCTTCTCCCTCCCGGATCTCAAAGTACTAGACAACACATCACTCAACTAACCAAGCGAATATGTGGCTTACCTACTAATACTCCTAGTGCTCTCACCCAACTCCCGACAGACTGTTACGGCGTCGGCTCCAGCCCCCTGATTATTTCATATGCCCGAACCATTGGTACCTAATTACAAGAAGCTCTCAATGACCCTGGACGTCTGGGACTTATCTACTGCGACCTTCTTTAATTCCTAGCCCACAAATTCAATGGACTACAAGCCCTCCCATCTCTTTATTCCCAATTTTGCGGACTGGAATAATATGAATGAGTGAGTTCGAAAGTGGTAATGAGCAGAGAGAGGATATCCGGGGGGATAGTATTATGAGCAAAGGCTTGTGACAGTTTTGTCAGGGAACGGGGTTTTTTGGGAGGAGTGTCTTGGAGGTAGCGGGTAACAAGCCAACTGAGTTCGGTAGCGAAGTCTTGGCGGGGTGGGTGGATTTGAGTGTCACAGGGGGAGGAAGTAGAGTATTTAGCCCCATAGCCATGCTAGTCTGTCATTGGGAATGAGGCCAAGAAAACGGCCATTGAATGTGTAGATAGTGGACATACGAGGGCCTTGACAGATTGTGGGGGAGGTGTGCAAAATATCCTTATTTGGATTGCATTCAGTAATGTGTATGTGTACGTTGAGTAAGTGGTTGATGTACATGATGGGTTTGGGAGGTATGTTGTTGGTGGGTATGCGCGAGGTAGTTAGTGTTGGTACGTTTGTGGAATGCAGTGAGGAGTGTGAGATTGTGGGCGGGGTCGTAGTCATCATGTGAGCCAAAGAGGTCGTCCTCGATTTGCCACGAGTTATCATCAGCTGTGTAGCCAGCCCATTGGCATAGGTAATATGTATCAACACATGTGGCCCCATATGAGTCTGTAGAAGTTTGGGTCTTAAAACCTAGGATGGCTTCGATAACATATGCGTCTGGGTTATCTGGGTAGTCATGATGAGTTGCAGGAGTGCCAGGTGAGGGGGGAGCTGGGGTGGAAGTAGTTTGCATAAGGGAGCGCGTATGGGCAGGAGGGGTCTGGGTGGAGTCCCTATCCGATGGGAATCACAACTTTTGCCAGCCCCCACCCCCGAGACTGCATCTTCGGAGCCACCGGACATGCCACCCAGCACGCATGGGCAGCCCGAGGGGATTTGCCCACCCCCCTTCAGGCCGTCCAATGGGCCCGTATGGCCACACACTCCTCCCCATCAAACGTCACGATCCTTTTACTCACTCACCAGAAGCTACCCAACAGTCCCCACCCCTTCATACAATTCCCACCCGGCGTAACACTCCTTGCCGCTATCGAGCCTAACCAACTCCGGTACATCCACACCCCGCCTCTCCCCAAATACCTTCGTTACAAAGAATCCACCCTTACCCTTCTCCTTCATGTCCAACACACCACGCACTCCACCATACCTCCCACCTTCCCTGCCTTACTGAATCAACTCCTTAAGCACACTCACAAGCTAAAAACCACCATCTACCCCCACCATACCACACACCCAGTCCTCACATTTCCACCTGACCCACTCCCTAGGATTAACGCAAGGCATGGAAAAGGGCACTCCCGCGCCCATCCCCTGCCAACCTACGCTTCCCCCGCCCCTCCCCATCCTACTGCCAAATTATACCTCCCAAATTTCCTCCATCCCACTCCCACTACACCGACGGCTCCCTCACTGACTCCCACGCTGGTTATGGAGTATACTTTGTAGCCAATCAGGGCACCGCTCACTCCATCAACCAACCCATTCACTTTATCAAAGTACGCGCACACACAGGTATCCGGGGGAACGAGGCTGCCGACCTTCTTGCCCAGGAAGGTGCCAACGAACCCCCTGTTGACCCTACCAATGATCCCATCCACATAGCACATACCCACCCATTCTGGCTAATACACCCCATACCCGACCCCTTGAACCCCGACCCATACGCAACCTTTTGAAAACCCTTACTCGAGAAGCCAATAAGCAAACCTCGGTATCTGCTAGCCACACTAAAATATACATACAAAAATGGACACAATCCGCAGTACCCCATAACAAACTCTCAAACTACTTTCTAAATGGCACTCCAAAGGCGCAGCTACTGACGCCCAAATCAAACAGACGCTTAAATTTCGATACGCACAATATATGGGACATCAACGTAAACACATATTCTGGCTAAATGCTTTGTGAGGCAGGCAGACTGACAGAGGCTCTACAGACTTTAAACGAAGGATGCATTTCAACAGATTCAGATACCTATGTCTGTCTCTTGCTTAAGTGCATCAAGGACATACACAAGGAACTAAGAAGCTTGAAAACCAGGCCCCTACATATTCATTTGAGTGACTTATGCAACTCCATCCGAGGACCACCAAGAAGAGGAATAAGAAGGCAGATTTACCATCTCTCCGGGACGATCTCCCTTCGTCAGGTACATGCTGTTCACACAATTCCATGTCTTCACGACCCTCATACCGGAGGCTTTCAAATAGCTGGCAAGTGCACGGCGACAGCGAAGGTCAATGGACTGGATGAGCACCAAAACACCTGCATCGGACAGAAAGAAATTGCAAAAGGAGAAAATCCACCGCCAGTAGCGCTCATCAAAAGCATTCTAACCTGGACAAGCACTCGATGGAGGGACATCCGAGACTGGCAACCCATCAGGGATGTCCAAGATGATGAGTTTGGCTGCATATGGCTTCTCCTTCCCGTTCACCCAGGATTTGGTCATAAGCATGCAATGGAATGCTCAAGAGGATTGAAACGATCCATGCACACAACAGACAAGAAGCAAAAGACAACACGCACCGTGCCGAGGAACTCCACAATCCTCTCCCACACTGGTGATGGTTCGCCCTTGTAATCAGATTTCTTGGACTCCATCATGGCAAGAAACCCGACGTTGGCCATCTCCAACTTGGTAGGGCGAATGACCCTCGTGGGATGCTCCACTGCATGGTACGGGTCCTTGGGATCAACCACCCCTTTGTTCTTTCTCTGGATCCCCTACCATGCGGTGGAGTCTGCTGGACAACCACCAGAGGGCCAGTATCTGCAACACTTCCCTGCCCACCTACCTGCCCTTGTGCCCCCTTCCCCCTACCCCTTCCTTTCCCCACACCACCAGCAACATCCTTTCCCTTTGCCTTTCTACCTTTACCCGGTGTATCCTGAGCGGGAGGCTCTTTCTCTGCAAGAGTCCTCAAATTTCTCTCATGAATGTCGAGGTCGTCTCCTATGGCGGTAGCTGCTATACGCTCATTCTCTCTCCTCAAAGACACCTCTTGAGCTGGGGTCTCTGAAGCAGGGCAATCCAAATACCAACCACAAGCAGAAAGATGGTCTGGGCCCCAGTCATGCAAGATCCCCGTAGTAAACATGGTCTGGTTGCCAGCAGGGACAAGCCAAAGGTCCACGAAATCAGGATGTTTGTCCAAGCAGTTCTCTGCCATGAGAACATACTTTATGTACCTGCAGGAACAGAGACAACCTCATTATGCAATGCAAATATTGTCTCCCAACTTTTCCACCCCATCACGAAGACCCCCTAAAAGAGTATGCGGCACAGTACACTCCACCACAAACTCATATGAGCCAGCCAAAAACAGGTTGGATGGAGGAGATTGTGTCTATGCAAAACAAAGAAGCACAGTCCATTTCGCACCTGTAAAGGCATCGTTTCCAGGCTTCCTCTCATTTCTCTTGCTGGTCAAGCTCATTTGTTCGACTGATGCCAACATCATTGCTGAACTCTTTGAAGAAACAAGATTGCCACACTATGGCTCTCCATTTCCTCATGTATGCTTGGAAGGAGACCTTCGGTTTTGTCATGGTGATCCCATAGTCAGCCAGCTGAGTATGTAGAACGGACCGGGCCCTTTCCTCCAACTGCAGACCAATACAGAAGCAAGAATGAACACAAAAACAATCACAACCAATGTAACATGGAAAAGAATGATAGAAAAAGCGAAAAGAAAGTGACACAGCAAAGGACATCATACTTGGCTCCAGTAAGTGGCCTTATGAAGCCATGTATCCAGCACATTGTCACTGACAGGAATGACACGCTGGGTCTTCTTCTCTTTCTCCGGTCTGGGGAACATGTGGGTATCCCTAACAGTGGGATCGGAGTTCCATATCTGTAGCCACTTCATCTTCTGTTCTGAAGACACAACGGCAGTAGACAACCTGTGTAACTTCTCCTGGGCCATCTCCGGCTTGCCTGGCTTGTTGTAATGGTTTTTCACCTCTTGAAGGAACTCTGGTCCGAAGGTTGGGTCTGCAATTCTCAGTTGTTTCACAAAAGCACTCATAATAGTCCTTCTTGTGGCGGTCATCTCCTTCTGGATGTGACTCTCAACGCCCTTTGTTGTCCTTATCTCCTCAGGGGTAGAGCTGTAGTATTCCAGTTTGCCACGCTCTCCTGCATCTGTAATGTCTTACTGCAAGGGAATGCACAAGAGTTGCATCAACCCAAGGGCAAGGGAAACAAACAAAAACAAACATGTGGAAGCAGGAATATCGAAAGGCCAGATGATGGAAGATGTATCTCACCACGTACATATACTCCATGAAAGCCTCACGGGTCAACGAGTACCACGTTTCTGATGTCTTGGAGCTTTCGCACTTCTTGTACGTCTCTGCTGAAAGGATGGTCTTGAAGTTGGTCAAGGGCATCTGCCCGATCCGTTGTATCATGTACAGTGTATGAACCAGACTCGTTTTGACATGCGATGTCTTCGTCCCTCTGCAGAATGATGTGTGAAAGTCAAAATGAAATTCAAGGACCGTCAACAAAGGACTGGAACGAAAGAACCACGGAACCACAAATGGAACATGTAGAATGAGAAACCAACTTGTTCACATCATTCATTGTTGTCAGAAGACCCATCATGTTTTCGTCACAATCCAGCACCATCGATCGAACAGAGGAATGCCACTCTTCCTCCTGTGAGTGCAGCCTCCCAATGACAGCCATCCATGCAAGCAACCGGTGGTTGTCATCCCAAACATGAAACATCTTCCCTAAGAATGCCTGGGTGGAAGGTTTCTTGGAGAGAAGTAGTTCGAAGGATTCGTTCACCTGTCTCCGAATGGGATCCCAGGAGTCCACGATTGACTCATCCACGAGGAGCTCATTGCCTCTGGAATCCTTTGTAGAAACGTAAAAGACTGCGGATCCATCCAAATACCCATGAACAAACTCGGCCTCCAACTTCAGGATGTCCTTGATGAGGGGTGGACGAACGACGGGCATGGAAACCAACCTACACAGGGGAATCTTCAACCTCCCACTCGGGGCAAGCATACTTTGCACCACAAGCTGAGAGTTTACCTTCTGACCCCCCAACATCTCAACAACTTTGCTTTCATAGAACTCATCGTCCACATCAACAATGATCTCCTTCCCCTGCCCCGAAGGGATCTCATCTGCCACACTTTGCATATTCTCCTGCAAAGTTGTTCATTCAAATTGGTATAAAAGAGAGGCATGAAACGATGGTGTTTTTAGCATGGCAGACAGGCCCTATATGGCCCAATTTCTCATCAGAAAACAAGCAGTGTGCAAGGCCTCAATCATTCTCTTCACATCTACCAATGTCTTACCATTTTGGAAAATAGGTAAACATTCAAGGGCATAACCAAAGACCAGATTTGGCCACAAAAGATCCATCCATATCAGTTTGGCATGGCATCAAGCGTCCTAAAGTAACCAGCTCCTAAAAGAGGCCAAGTTTCCAATGCTTGTACATTCAAGAATACTGTCTGGTCATGAAAACAGGTCTGCCCTACATTGTAGCATATTACTAGATCTCTTTAAAGCCATCAGCTTGTCATATCATTGCTCCATTATCACACCAGTATGCCATAGGGAGCAAGAGATAGTCTCCCTAATGATTGATTGTCCATCATACTAGGTTAAACATAGGAGCCATCAAGATCAAAGAAAAGACGAAGAAAACATTGTTCTCCCCCAAAGATACCAAATGCCCTCGCTTCTCGAAATCGCTTCCAATCACCTTGAAGCTTTAAAATTCATGTTAAGTGAGGACCCTCACCTGGTCCCATCACATGCAATATAAACACTTAAGTTAGAGACGATGTGGAACCCCAGGTGAATCGCAGGTCTCACGCTTGTTATCGTTGTACAACATGTATTACAAAGCAAGGGCAGAAAGGAAACAGAGCATATGCAAGCCAATACCTTGATGGCTTGTGGAACATAGGCATGCGCCATAGCTCTCAAGACCAGCAAACAAGTATGCACAACAAGAATGCACAAAGCATGCACAAAGAAAGTGAATCGCCCAAACTTAAAGAGTTCAGACACTTCCCTGAGGCATTAAGATGCGCCGCATGTATCTTTAATGATCAAAGAAGGTCATAGCAAGCATCCACAGCACAGGTAGATCGCCCGCCAAGCATTAGAGACAACCACCACAGGGAAATTGTAGGTACCGCCGCCATTGCACCCCCAAGTGGGGAAGAAGGTACTAAATCTTGCCAAAACACCTAAAAAACCTTAATGGCGCAGCTCCATAGCATTCAAGGGCGCCTGAATCGAGCTCCATGCGCTCCCCGCCACCATCTCTCAGCTCCCGCCATCCCTTAAGCACGATCGTCGTGCAGAGGGTTAGGGCAGGGAAGAGATGAAGCGCGATTTCCCGCGATTTCATCCGCTCGGGATGAAATTCGCCTTGATTTCATCCGGGATGAAATCCATCATCCTGGATGAACTCAATCACGCAGGATGAAATCTATCGTGATTTCATCCATGCTGGATGAAATTGTTTCTGGATTTTTCATCTCTGTGTCATCCTCTGAGGATTACATCCATTTATGGATGAAAAATTAAATAATAAGATGGCTCCATTAGGATCCTGACAAAAAATCTTGGTAATGTAAATAACCGAAATTAACCAAATTCCAATTTCGTCCTGCAAGTATACCATCCGAGATGGATGAACTTTGATAGATGAAAAAATCCACCATCCGCCACCTTCATCCCAGAGGTGGAAAAGTTCATCCGGTATGGATGAACTAAGGGTGATGGTTACTTTTTCAGTAATAGGATTTCAGCCAAAAAAGAATTCATCCGGTATGGATGAATTCAGCCATAGGTAAATCAACTAATCCGATGACATCATCCATCAAGTAAACAATTCATCCGGTGTGGATGAACGTAAGTAAATGTTTCAACACCCAGTGACGGATTTCATCCAAAAATACATCCAATATGGATGAATTTTGTCAAAGGTAGATCACCCAACTAATGATGTCATCTGTATATTATGAAGTTCATCTTTTATGGATGAATTTTTTCATAGTTAATTACCCAACAACGAAATCCATCCATAAAATAACCAGAAATCATCCAATATGGATGAGAAATCTCAAATAAGTTAGTTATTGATTAGTAACATATCACTGGCCTTAAAACTGTCAGGTTTTAAGAGAATCAGCCAGATCCAAGGAGGGAGGGAGAGGGAGGGAGAGAGAGGGTTCCCACCATCCATCCCCTGGTATGGCAGCTCCTTATGGAGTGAGGCTGGTATGCACTCACCCCGTAAGGGAGTGCATACCAGACCCCATCTTATAAAGGATCTCCCTCTACTTTGTAGTATTTATTTCTCGTTTACCATAGAAATAGATATGCCTACAATCTCCATACTCCCAGGTCAAGAAATAACATGCTACCATAAACAAAGGAATATCTGTACAACAAAGTGTAGAGTCTTACCTTTTAGTTTATGAATAAGTTCTGGTAACAAGAAAAAGAGGCCAGGGAAAGAGCCCTGTTCATGAAGCCTTACGAGGATCCTAGTTAACTTCCTGGTTTTAAAACCATTCATCCCAAGGGTATGGATAAGGACACAACATTCATTCCAAGCCAATTCAACATTGCTGGAGATATACAGAATTGGAAATGCTTGAGAAATCACTCTATTGTAGGACTGATTCACAGGCCTGTTAGGTAGAAATTGTATGTACTGGGTGTATGAGGAGGGTAGAAGCCATTGCTGCATCTATCTGCATCAGGATTAAGGAATAGCATAGCGTTTCCAATGTTAAGCCAACATATGTCATCGATGCAACGGAAATCATATTGAAATTTAGGCATCAGTTGAAATTGACCAAGAGCTGCCAATCTTAAAATAAACTTAAGCTCGTATGAAAGGAAGTAGATATTACACCATAAAGGCGAACATGAGAAACCCATGGGAATCCCAGAGATCTGACGCCAGACACGGGTCCCCAATGCTACAAAGCAATGAGACATTAACCATTTATGGAGCTGAAGCAATGTGACTTCTGAAAGCTCAATCCATGTACCAGATTTAGGGGACCACATGCACTTCCCGAAGGACCCATTTATGATCCGGATCCATATAGAATGGTGTGACCATGGGTGTTCCACATGATATTGCTGGAACGCAATTTTAATCACATGCGCAATGGCATCGCTCAGATTGTCATCTCCTATCAGAGGAATATTTTCATAGCACTGTGTGATGTCAGCCGCAAAAACATCATGGATTTTTGTGGGAAGGTTCAGAGTGAAGTCGGTAATACTGTCAATGATCCAATACATGGCAGTAGACACTTTGAAAAAGCTTCTGTAAGTGTCAAGCCATGCCTTGGTCCATTCCTTGACTAAAGGTAATAGGAACATAGTGGCACAAGTAAGGAGGCTGGCGATTTCACTGAAAACACATTTATGAGCATTGGTAATCCATCTGTATTTTTTCTTGTGCAACTTGTATATCCCCATCATATATGGAAGATTACAAGACATCACAGGAATTTTAGGTATTAGATTTTGTACTTCATCAAAGAGGCTTTCCAAAACAGATTCGGGTGAAAACCATACCTCATCTTGAAAACATGGTTTGAAATCTTTACCCTTTAGGCGGTGAAAGGCTTGAGTTCTGATGTGCTTCACACATTAGAAGCATTCGTGTCATTTACCACTGGGGTAACGACTCATTTTGAGTCGTAAAAGTCAAAAAACCAGGATCGACTGGAAGTTACAACAGACGTGGAAGTTGGGTCGGACATCCAATGA
The DNA here is from genome assembly GCA_030704615.1 of Takakia lepidozioides. Taxonomy (NCBI): domain Eukaryota; kingdom Viridiplantae; phylum Streptophyta; class Takakiopsida; order Takakiales; family Takakiaceae; genus Takakia; species Takakia lepidozioides. Next base: position 1,698,668 of record CM060732.1, on the reverse strand, counting down.
TTGGAGTGGTAAAGGACGCAGACGCGCAAACAACTGCTCAGTGATTATTGCGATTAATGCTGAAGAACCACGTGGCATAACCAGGCGGGCCGCCCGTGTGTCTGACCTTTTGGGCTGACTTTGACTTTTCCCTCCGGATGAGTGGACCGATTCACCGGAGCGCGGTGACACATGGACGCGGACGTGGACGATGATGTGGATGTCGACGTGGCGGTGCCACGACGAGCAGCACTGTTGCCACGTGGCCACGGGCCCGGGATGTGGTAGTTGACCACATAACTTGCAGTGCTACATGCCCAGTGGCAACTGCGACTGCGGAAGTCGGCGCAACCACTGCTTTACTACTTTAAATGAAGTGCTCGAAATTACTTGAACAATCACTCATAGTGGTTCATGCTTTGAAGTTTTGGTGTTTGTAATGAGCCGACTAGTACATACGCATGTAATGCCATACAAGAGAACTACTCATGTCATTAGAAATGCGAAAACAATAAAAGACATGCCATGAAACAAAACGAAACGAAAATGAAATGAAATGAAACAAATGGTATTTTATTACATCTGCGGATAGCTCAAAGAGCTTATGATACAAAATGATAAAACCAAAGTAAAAAAGCAGCCCAAAGCTACTACTGCTCTGGGGATTGCCTTAGGGTCAAGGCCTCGTGCAAGTAAGCTGCCAAGCAATTGTGATCCTCATAATGCAAGACTCAGTGACAGATTGAGTCCCATGGAATAGACCATCTACCCATGCAGGTTTCTTGTAGCTATTATCCACAGGGAATCATAGGTAATCTTGTGCTTGAAATCTGGCCTCTTGGATGAATCTGGACCCACACTCTCTTTGCTCCTTCAGCTACACATGCCTCTGCACAAATCATGCATTCATCCTTGCCTTGCTGCTAGTAGCTGACAATGACGATTTATTCTAGGAAACATCCAATTCAGCTTCTCACACTAGTTCCTATGCTGAATGCATCTGCTAGTCTATGAAATGTAACAGGCATTCACCTTTTTGCCTTGGTTGTCCCATCATTGACTGGGGCAGAACAGTATTCATTCCACAACTTTTCCTCATCTCTGTTACTTGTTTTTTGATACTTTCCTGTTGTCACATTGGCTGGAGCAGGAGAAGTTGCATGAAATACACAAGCAACAGCTATACCAGTTGCATGTAAAGCACGAGGGCAAATTGCAGGAAGTGAAATTGCTTCATACAGAGTTGGAGGCAGTTCATCAGAAAATGACCATCCAATGTGCCACACTAACAACTACTCTAGAGTTGACTGCATTAGAAGTTAAGAATCAAGCTGAGAGATGTTTAATGGTGGAGGCTGAGTCAGTGGAGCAGGCGAAACTCATTGCTGACTTGAAGGCTACTATCCGACGCAATGAGGATACCTTCCAACAGTACAGTCAGGTTGAAGTTCAAAAGGACAGGTACATCCTTGAGTTGCAGCAAACACTCACAGCACGAAGGAATGAGCTTTCTGTGACTAACAAGGCCTGGAAGGAAGCCAATAATCTGTCTGCTGCCTATGCAGCTCTGGTTGAATCTCATGCGAAGCGCATGGAGGCTTTACAATAGCAAATGGACACGTACAGACTCAAGGAGGAGCATGATCTCCGTGGTGCTACACAGGACGTCGTGGATAATCATTTGTTGCAAGAGTGGTTAACACAAGGACCAGTGGAAGGGAAGGCACCAAGGAAGCTCACCCAAGAAGAGATGAATGATCTCAGGCTGCGAGTATAGAACATTGCCACAACGACAATGTCTATAGTCGGATAGCTGAGTTGCAGGAGGATGTGGAAGGGCTGCAGACTCAAGTGGATGACTTGAGCTCCAACATTGACAAAAGGGCCTTTGTTCCTGAGGAACAACTCATGGCTACTTATCTGCACGCCAGGACTCTGATTTTTCAATCTTCATCACAGGAGGTGCATGACTTGTCAACAACAGGAAGGACACTGGTGCCAATATCACAGCAACCACAGCAGGTCCACACTGTTGATACCATGGCACTGCAACAATATGAGGTTTGGGGGGATGCTTCTTTTAACCCACCTAAGACTCATGCTGCACTTGAGTACAATCGGGCTATGATTATGCCCTTCAACCAAATTCCCATTGTTATGGATTTGGCTTGGAAAGAATTCAGTCCTCTAGAGTCTTTGGCACATTATTACCAGATCATGTGCATTTGGTTGTCAGTGGCAACTCGGTTCTTCCGACTAACCGACTCATTGAAGATCACCATTTTGCGAGGTACTGGTCTGAGGCAGGCACCATGCTGAAGGAATTAATTGCATTCTAGATTGTTCATGGGTACATCTACACCAAGACTAAGGAGGTACCTAGTTTGGTCATGGGTTGTGGACTATACTATGCTGCTTGTTTCATTTCACGTTATGACGTTGAGCAGCAAAAGATGCAGATGCAATTTCAGACTTATTCCAGGTCTGAGGATCATTGGGTGTTACCTTCAGTTCCATCCCATACATATCTGTATGATGTGAAGATCATGCTGCAGAAGGATCCCCAACTTCGTTCTTGGTTCAATTTTGCTTTGGACAACTTGGCCAAGAAAAACTTGGGTCTTGACCACATTTTTTCTAAGGGACATAAAGCCAGGAAATGGTTACACTGTTCTAATGTCATTGGCACACCCCTCACCTATACAGACAAGAAGCTGCGGGAGTACACTAATTTTGCTCGCAAGAGATTGATGCAAGTTTTAAAGTTTAACCTTCCAAACATGGTGGGCAAACACTGTATGCCAAGCAGGATTCTTGAGACGCCACAGAAGGTCAGAGCATCGAAAGGCAACCGTGGGGAAGATGATTCTGATACTACTGGTTCTATGGAGGAACCTTTTGACATGGTTGAGGACTATGCAATACAAATGGCGGAGAAGAAACGACGGGGATCTCCTATGCCTGAGAAGTTATCTCCTTATCAGCCAAATGAAGGGCAGTCATTTGTATTTGGTGGACAGTCAACTCCACCAGCCAGCGACAGGGCTCGGGCTCGCACACAGAGTCCTCCACGGGACTCTCACCGACAGAAGGGTCCTCGTTCACAAAGGTTTGCTGATCCTAAACAGTAAACCGTGAGGACACGGCTTTTTGAGAGGGGGAGGGATAATGTTAGAGGGCTATCTGGGACTTAGACAATTTTACGGGTTCTGTGGGGTACCCTTAATTTTTGCGCAGACTTATGGATGGTAGACTTAGACCAGCACATGCCTTAGGGGTGGTAGACAAGCTTACACAGTCAATCACAGCCTTACACAGTTAGACATAGTTGGACACAGCTAGTCACAGCCCGACACAGTCCGACACAGCCAGTTACAGCTTGTCACAGCCTTACACAGCCTATCACAGCCCCACACAGCCAGTCACAGCTTGGCACAGTCACAGCCCGACACAGTTTGGCACAGCCCATCACAACATTCACAAGGAACGGTTATTAGCGGCAGTGAACGACTGTGTGGGAACGACATTTGTAGAGGGAACGTGCATTCTGTTTCGATGACAGTTACTTAGTTAGGCAGTTAGAACAGTTTGCAGGTAGAATAGGCAGAGTAGCAACAGGGAGGGAGACTTCTTGGGGATCACGACTTGGTCATCGGGGAAGGGAAGGACGATCTGGAGTTGAGGGATGGAGAGTGCAGTGGAGGAGGATAAACGAACCGTTGATGCTTGATTCATTCAAGCTGTAGAGTTGTACTGTAGAGCAGACTAGAGACACCATGGCTTCGGCCTGATACTTGATAGATATTAATCTGATACATATTCCATACTCACACTGTGTAGAGAGACCTGAGTGAAGCTGTGGAATGAATGGATGAGTGATTGGAACCTGGTGGATTGCTAAAGTAATCTGATATATAAACATAGACAGTAAGGTAACTTGCTAATATGAAGATGATAAGGAATACAAATAGGAAGTACCCCCATGATACACTAGCTGTAGGTCATGACTGATTGTTCTGAGCGGGCTGAGTGTTTAGAGATATCCAACTCTTCTATCTTGGAGTATCCATCTCGGATAGCGAAGGGATGGGTGAGTAAAAGCCGCTCGACAAAGTATGCTCTAATGAGGATCGCCTTCTTACTCCTTACCTTTGTTTTTTGTTCTTGATGATCACTTCTACATGTTTTGGAGTTAAGACACACAAGGGACTTCATAGAAAACAAAATCTTTACTGAAGGCTCTGGCTGTTTTCAACAAAGGTATAGGCCGGTTGCAACTATAACTCTGGCTGCATGGAAACTAGGCTCTGAAATGAAACATCATGGCCTGGCTTTGATCAGAATGATAGACCTTGTCTGATAACAAACATTCTTCAAGGCTCTCATATCAATGTGATTTTATTGCATGATAGGGGACAGGAGTTTATGAGTTCCTTTCTTCAACCGGCAGAGCTTTTTATGAGGCCCTGGAATACCACTCCAGGCTCATATATGCTTGAGGGTACTCAGCCCTGTGTTTTGTGTTTTTAGAGGTCTTGCTTATGACTTGGCACTGAAGCACCTTCAGGCCTGGCCCCATCATAATTTGACCTGCTTGCTGGTAAGGTGATGTGTGCTTCTTACCTTCTACCCTGGCAGAGTTTTGATGAAGTCCTGGAATTCCGTTCCAGACCTGCAGCTCCTTACAGAGACTCAAATAAGCCATGTCATTGCATGTAATGCTTGCTCATATGTTTGCAATGCTATGATACCTTCAGGCTGGCTGTTTTTTTAGGGAGGTGACTTACTCAAAAACTGGTTTCAAAAATAGTAACCTTTATGGTCCAGCAAGTAGCCTAGCATGGCAGTTTTAAATATTTTTTCATGGCCTAAACCTGGTCATGATACACCTTCCTAGGTGTAGAGATATTCTTACTTAGATAAAACTAAGCAAGAAAGACACTTGTTGCTTGAAGTGCTTGGTTCTGGAGATTATCTCTAGACCTGCAATCTGGTTTCTGAAATGAAGGTACAATCTGCAAGTATAGGGGGGAATTTTTTATCAAACCATGGTGCTTTCATGATATGATTGACCTGGAATTCTGAGTTATTTATTTTTTACCCTGGCAGAGCTGTTTATGAGGCCCTGGAATACCAATCCAGGCCTCTATATGCCTGAAAAAACTCAGCTTTTTTTCTACTTTATGAATCTTGCATGTGTCTTGGCACTGATAGATCACTTTCAAGCCAACACAGGATGCCTTTTAGGAAGATGAATGGTTCAAGAACTGGATTATGTAAGGCTTGACCCATGTCAACAAAAAATTAGGAGGCATTATGTCAAAAAGCAAATGCTTAAGACATGTATGGCTTGCTGTTTCAATTGCAACTATGTGCTTGGCTCTCGAGATTTATCTCCAGACCTGCAATGGCAAGTATGGTGGTGATCGTTGTATGTCAAACTATGGTGCTTTCATAATATGATTGACCAAGAATCCCACCCTCCCACCCTGTTTTTTCAGATACCCTGAAATGTAATGGGATATTCACATGAGATGGTAAACATGGAAGTGGATGTTAGATGGTGCCCTCTAAAGGGCTGCTTTGTCTTTCAATGACAATGACCTTAGGGTATTTGCAAGGTTGGGTGGATCAAAAGCGGCACTTGTTTGCTCCATGTAAGTCCATCCAAATTCTAGAAAGTGGGGCCCGCAAATATTTGCTGAGTCGCCATTGGCTCAAATTAAGTTAAAAATTTCAAAATGTGTCGTGGGCGGTCCCGCGTTCCACCGCCTGCAAACCGCCGATTTCCGGTTCCCACCAATAGTCGAGCTACGTGTGTGATCGAAACCGGCATCACGACCATCCGTCTCTCTTTTGCGTTCAAATCCTCCTCGTACCTTGCACTCGTGACTTCCTTCGTTTCCTGCCGCCTTGCCAGTATGTACGAACTATGACAGTCGAGTCGACAGAGTGTGCGCGGCAAACTCGTAGCATCTGTACTACAGTACTAACATATTTTTCATGCACGTGGTTTGCTGTACTTTTTGTAGCTTGCGAGCTCAGGGATATCAACATGTCAACGAGTGGTCTTTCTGGTGACAAATCATTTAGGCCAAAGAGGGTGAAGGTAGAGGGTGCTCTTAGAAGTCAGTCGATATATGGCCCCCCTGTCCACGCAGAGCCGCCCGACATTGTTTTCGATGGCAAAATGCTTGTGACTCGTGATGTGTTTGCAAAGAAGTATGATCTTTGCAAGGAGGGGATCCCTCCTAGGGCTTTGAAGATTGACAAGGATTGTACTGAAGAGGAAGTGAGCAAGCTGTTTGGGCCACTACTCAACAAAAATGGTTACAGTTATCTCCATAGTCCTGCTTATAAGTAGGGTGGAAAAGCTTTGGATGATAGCACATCAAAGGCATGTTGTCCCTGCGAATCATCTTGTCATAAAGGCCATTGCTAGAGGGATAGTTTGTGAGAGAAAAGGAAGGAAGATAAACTGGGCCGTCTTTGCAGAGTTTACTAACAGGGAAGCGATTCGGCGACTCCAAAGCGCTCAAGACATTGTTGTAGCTGGAGACAACAAGAAAACGAGTGACATTGTGGTGGTTGAATCTGACGAGGAAGTGGAACCTGAAAGCGAAAAACAACAGACGGAATTAGAGAACAGTGCTCGAACAATGGCGACCGAGTTTGCACGAGGCACTGGAAGAGGCCATGGACAGTGTGTTGACCAGTGGCGTGACCTTTTGAGCTCTTTAGAAACAGAGGGTTTGTTGGCCGAGGGTTCCCTTGAGAGATTGAGGCTCGTACATGAGAACTCGAAACAAGATGTCTTAAGAATAGACTCTCAGATGCAGGATCGGAATGATTTGTTGTCTAGTGCAATGTTGAAGCTCGATCAACTGCGGAAGCAACATGAGACCGAAACCAACAGGTTAAGTACTTTGCTATCTGACGATACAGAGCAGGCTGCGCAAGAAGTGATTTCTTGTCATGATTTGTTGGAAACCTTGCAGCGTAAGCTGGATTCTCATGTTGGTATTGTAGGGATCTCGTGGGGGAAAGGGCATCAGAGAAAGCTGTGATTGCGGAGAGGGCCAAACGTGATGAAGTGGCTTGGTCGGTAGCCACTGATCGCTACGAAAACTGTCTGAGGCAGAAGACAGCCATCACAAAGCAACTTCAAGCTATGCAACATGGCCATCCACCTTCAAACCCACTCCACTGTCAAACCTTTTTGTTCATTCTCCCGGATTTGACACTGTGGAATATTTGACAGTTTTGCCATGTGCTTTTTGTGGTAGAGGCTTCAAACCAGTTTGGGATTGCATTTTGGCTTCGTGCACCCACACATACCATTCGTGGTGTGCATATGCACACTTTTCCACTTCCACAACTTGTTTGAAGAGAGAGTGCAAGCAAGAGATGCATATGGATTGGTGGTCAGGTGTTGGCTTAAAAAACCCGTCAACACACTACAACACACCCTATGTAATTTCGACGATTTAGTTTGACGCTGGCATTGACTGTTGTCACTTTCGACTGTTCCAGCCATTTTGCAGTCAAAATTTATATTAAAATGTTCGAGGTGCTAGACAACCGCGAAAATTTTGACTGTAGTGAACCTAAAATGAGCTGACTGAGACAACCAGTTAAGCAATGGCAAGTGTAATCACAATATATAAATAATATAACAATATATATGTGGATAATAAGAAGTTAAAAAAATACCTATTTTTTCACTGACCCAGCACATTAATAGTAAACTAATCGGGTGCTGGTTAAGGTTAGTGAAACAAAACAACTGAATTATATGAATGAATGATAAACAAACGCCTTGCTGGCAGCTATTGGATGAACGTATGAAAGGTTAGTGAAACAAAACAACTGAATTACCTCAACGAGTGATAAACAAATGCCTTGCTGGCAGCTATTGGATAAACGTATGAAATATAATTTTTGTGCACTGGATGAACGTATGATAAAGAAAACGCCTTGCTGGCAACAATTGTATGAACGTATGAACGGATGATAATGCACTTGGCTCGAGTTTAGGGTTGCTAGGTCACAGTGTGCAGCCTGGCTGGGACTGAGTGTTTTCTTTTGGGTCGGCGTGGTTCGAGAGCTCCGCAGGCTTAGGGACTTCGCGTTTGTTTGTCTTTGTGCCACCATCTGTGTTTTCTTAAGGTTCGTGAACCAGGATAAGCGGTTTCTAAAAGACTAGTATCTTGCTGTGTGCACATGAGAGAGCGGGTGGGGGGGGAGGAGAGAATAGAGAGAGAGAAGTGTCGCGCAGCGAGTGTACTGATTGTGGGATCGACCTGTATGTTTGCTCTTGTTGTATCGGCCATTGTCACGACGTGTGCTATATGGGAGCTTTAGAGCGGAGACAGCAGGGAGTGTTCAACAGTATGACTGAACGAGATGTGGTGTCATGGGGTACGATGATTGCAGGATATGCACAGCAAGGGCGCAGGATGGAGGCTTTGCAGATATATGAGCACCTTCTTCAACACATTTCAGCCTGTTTTCCCTGTTATCAGGATTCAGAGTCATCCCTAAATTTTCAGGTTGAATTCTGCAAGTTAGCTCGACGTTGGTGCAAAAAGGTGAATGCCTGTTGGAAGTGCAAGTCAGCATAGGAACTAGTGTGAGAAGTAGGGTTAGGGTGTTTTTTGGAACAAATCTAGGCTGTCATTGTCAGCTGCTAGCAGCAAGGCAAGGAGGTACTATGCATGATTTGTGCAGAGGTATGGATAGCCGAAGGAGCAGGGATAGAGTGTGGGTCCATATTCATTCAAGAGGGCCGGATTTCAAGCTCCAGATTACCTATGAATCCCTGTGGAATGATAGCTACAAGAAACCTGCATGCGTAGATGGACAACTGGAAGCCGCAACAGCAGCAGCGGCGGCACAATTGATAAAATTCAGGCACTGCTACTCAAGGCACCTTCTTCAACACATTTCACCCTGTTTTTTCCTCTTATCAGAATTGGCCCTAAATGTCTCTTAAGGCCTTCAGCAGATGGGTTGAACAGAGTCACGTGGTTTACTTTTTCAACTTGATTTTCAGATCTTAGGGCATGCGAGAGACAGTGTCAACAATCAATCATTCTTCCTGCAAAGAGCCCACCTTTGCAGGATGGACAAACTTCTTCACATCGTACATTAAGAAAAGCCACACCTTGTGATTGCGGTTGTCCCACCATCGTGAAGGATCTTTATAAAACTCATGCCAGCTCACATCATGAACGAGCTAACTTGCAGAATTCTAAATTAGGGACGACTCTGATAACATGGCAAAACAGGGTGAAATGTATTGAAGAAGATACCTTCATTAGCAACGAATTGTTCTATCAATTGGGCTGCTGCCGCTTCTGTTTCTAGGTTGACATTTGGTACAAATCCAACTTTGACAATGTCACTATGGACCTCTTCCCTCTTTTCTAGAGCTCCCAGGCTTGCACACGCATTGCAAACACAAACAAACGCGATATGGTTGGGCTTCACCCCTTCACGCAACATTTGCTCATAGGTCTCCTAAGCATTCCTACCACACCTACGCTTGGTAAATCCTGCCAACATAATATTCCACGTGATCAAAGATCATTGAGGCATTCTGTTGAACACTTGATGAGCATCCATGATGCTCCCGCACTTAACATACATGTTGACAAGGGTGTTGAGTAGAAAAACATTTGGTGTGAATCCACTTTGGATAATGTGAGTGTGCACCTGCTTTCCAGCTTCCAGACCATCCATCTTGATGCACTTAAGCAACAGACAGTCATATCTGAATCTGCTGAAATCTCCTTGGTTTAGAGTCTGTAGAGCCTCTGTCAATCTGCCTGCGGCACAAAGTATCTTCACATGCCCAGAAGTGCCAGAAGAGGCATTGTGGACTCCCTCTCTTGATCCTCTAATTTCAACAGCTGTGGTCATGATTGAGGTGCCTGATTTTATCAACTATGCCACTACAGCTGCTGCCTTTAGTTGACCATCTACACATGCAGGTTTCTTGTAGCTACTGATCCACCTGAAATCAAGGTAATCTGGAGCTTGAAGTCCAGCCCTCTTGGATGAATCTGGACCCACACTCTATCCCCGCTCCTTCAACTATCCATGCCTCTGCACAAATGATGCATACATCCTTGCCTTGCAGCTGATAATGACAGCCTAGATTTGTTCTAGGAAACACCCAACTCAGCTTATTACACTAGTTCCTATACTGAATTGCGTCTGCTACTCTCCTGTAATCTAACAAGCATTCACCTTTTGCCTGGTGTCCCACCATTGACTGGAGTCAGAAAAGTATTCATTCCACAGCTTCTCCTCATCTCTGTTACGTATTTTTTGATACTTTCCTGTTGTCACAGTGGCAGTATCATGTCAAAGTCACTCCAAACTACATTCACTCAACTAGCTAACTTGCAGAATTCAACATGGAAATTCAGGGCCGATTCTGATAAGAGGGAAAAACAGGGTGAATGTGAAAAAGGTGCCTCGATTACCAGTGCCTGATTTTATCAGTTGTGCCGCTGCTGCTGCGGCATGACAGTTGACCATCTACCCATGCAGGTTTCTTGTAGCTATTGATCTACAGGAAATCATAAGTAATTTTGTGCTTGAAATCTGGCCCTTTTGGATGAATCTAGACCTACTCTCTATCCCTGCTCCTTCAGCTATCTCTGCCTCTGCACAAATCATGCACACATCAGGGAGCTAATGACAGGGGAGGAGGGCATGGCAATTCGAACCAGTGTAGGGAAGCTCAAATATTGTGCTCATGAGGATATGGCAGAGGGTGGATCCTCAACTAAAAACATGCTGGCCTTTGTGGAGGATCTCAAGTCTCAGATTGTGCAGACCAAGACTAGTACCATGATTTGGTGTTCTTCCTGATGTTTACAAGGTTCTTGGGAAAGTCAGCTTGGTCTTAGTAGGCCGTGTTTCAATCTCTGCCTGCTCAGCTGCACCGTGGTGGTTCTCACAGACCAATCCAACATTACCTGACTACAGATACAAAACATCACACACATGAAGAGGTCATTTTGGGTTGATGCTCGGTCAAATCCTCCATGGGTCAAGGACAATGTGGTGAGGGCACCTTCTTCTTTGACCTGTTGCAGCCTGTTTTGCCCCCTCATCAGATTTGGCCCTGAGATGCATATTGAATTATGTAAGTTAGCTCATTGGGTGGATCTGTGGTGGTTTGGAGTGACTTTGAACTAGTGTGATAAGTAGGGTTGGGGTGTTTGCTGGAACAATTCTAGGCTGTCATTGTCAGCTACTAGCAGCAAGGCAAGGATGTATGCATGATTTGTGCAGAGGTATGGATAGCTGAAGGGGCAGGGATAGAGTGTGGGTCCAGATTCATCCAAGAGGGCTGGATTTCAAGCTCCAGATTACCTCTGATTCCATGTGGATCAATAGCTACAAGAAACCTGCTGCATGGGTAGATGGTCAAGTAAAGGTAGCAGCTGCAGCGGCACAGTTGATAAAATCAGGCACCTCAACCATGACCACAGCTTCTGAAAGAGGATCAAGAGAGGGAGGCCACAATGCCTCTTTTGTTGGGCATATGAAGATGCTTTGTGAGGCAGGCAGACTGACAGAGGCTCTACAACTTTAAACCAACAAGGCATTTCAGCAGATTCAGATACGTCTGTCTGTCTCTTGCTTAAGTGCATCAAGATGAAAGGTCTGGAAGCTGGAAACAGGTGCACACTCACATTATCCAAAGTGGATTAACGCCAATGTGGGAGCATCATGGATGCTCACCAGGTTTTCCACAGAGTGCCTCAACGATCTTGATCACGTGGAATATAATGTTGGCAGGATTTACCAAGGATGGGTGTGGTAGGAGTGCTTTGGAAACCTATGAGCCTAGCTGCGCGAAGGGTGAAACCCAACCACATCACATTTGTTTGTGTTTGCCATGCGTGTGCAAGGCTGGGAGCTCTGGAGAAGGGGAAAGAGGTCCATGGTGACATCGTCAAAGCTGGATTTGTACGAGATGTCATTCTGAACACTGCCCTGGTGGACATATATGCCAAATGTGGGTGCATTAAGGATGCGAAGGGAGTTTTCAACACTATGGCTGAACGAGATGTGGTGTCATGAGATGTGGTGTCACAGCAGGGACATGGAATGGAGGCTTTGGAGACCTATGATCAAATATTGATGGGGGAAGGGGTGAAGCCCAGCCACATCACGTTGCAGCATACTGGTACTTCACAGCCATGGCGGCTCTCTCAGCCCCTCCATTTTTTTTTCTTTTGGTTTTTTTGGCGCTGGGAGAGAGCAGCAGCTCTGCTGTCTCCTTCCCCTTGCTTATGCCAATCGTTAAAGGGGAAATTGTCATTCTGAACTCTGCCTTGGTGGACATGTATGCCAAATGTGGGTGCAGCAAGCCTGATGTGAAGGGAGAGTTTGACAATATGGCTGAACGAGATGTGGTATTTTGGAGTGCCATGATTGCAAGGTATGTGCAGCATGGGTATGGGATTAAGGCTTTGGAAACATAAGAGCAAATGATGTGGGAAGGGTTGAAGCCAGACCAGGCCGTCATGTTCATTTGTTTTTGTAATATGCATATGCGAGCCTAGCAGCCCTGGGAAGGGGCAAAGAGGTTTATGGTGACATTATCCAAGCTGAAATTGTACCAGATGTCATCCTGAACATTCCCCTGGTGTACATCTACGTCAAATGTGAGCCTGGCAGCCCTCAAAAGGGCACAAAGGTCCATGATGACATCGTCAAAGCTGGAGTTGTCGCACTAAACATTGCCTTGGTGGATATGTATGTTAAGGCAGCCCTGGAAGTGGATGTCACTTTGGATGACAAGGTAGCTGGCACCACCATTCTCTGGAACTGCCTGAATTCATTCTCAAATGATTTCTAATGTTCTCTTGACATGTCCACGATAGTGCTGGACCTAGCTGCACAACAGATTATCCTTACTCAGTGACTTCAGTTGGGCAGTGATCTATGGATATGGCAACATGGCCCTCATGTTGGTCATTTGTAGAATGTGGCCAAAACTTGTTTTGCAAAACACTCTTGATATAAACCGGTTTTGAGCCATCCAAATGTTTTTGGTTCCGACCTGTATTTGTATTCTATGTTTTGTTGTATTTGTAATATATTTTCAATGCAGTGCAGCGAATCAAAAAATTTAAATACAATATCCACTAATTCACATACGTACAGATATAAACTAAAAGTAAATGAAAAAAACGAAATAACAGTAATAAACAAAAAAAAACCAAATATTAAATAAAAAGCCTCCCAGTTTTTATATATATTGTATATATAAAAATTTATATGTATGTATTTATTATATATATACATATATATATATATGTATATACACCCCCAGAGTGAAACCTATTTACTAAAATGTGTCCTCTTTTACTGCTTCACAGTAGAATATTACACTGTACAAAGTCAAGCAAACGCACTATCACTGATTCACAGTCAAACTGTATACTAAACATCATGGAACATAGTCAATATGTTCCACTTCAGTTAAACCACTTTACTACATGTCATGCATCCACGTCACTCTGCCCTTAAGCCACTCACTACACGTCATGCATCCACCTTATAATTCAGTTAAACCACTTTACTACACGTCATAGCCGCGTCGCATCCACGTCATACTGTGTTGCCTACACGTCACCCCCTAGGTTTTACTGTCACATTTCACTGCCAGAACCTGGCATCTGGATTCGACTGCTTGACTGAAACGACTTGACCTTTGTCACGCATGTTCGACTATGGAGGCTGGGAGTAAAAATGTCGCAAACGACTAAAAAATGAGTCAAATACAGAGTCGAAAAGCCCAGCTTGTATTGTATTGTACAACAGCTTCTGAAGCAGTGGACATTTGTAGGGTTTTGGAACGTGAAGGTGTCCATAAGCATCATAGACTGAACCTTCCACCAAAAGGCAAGCCATCTTTTTCCCTTAAACTTAGTCCATTTGCCTTCTTAGTTTTCTACTGTTTAGGCTTTATACATTGTTTTCTTCCATGCATTTCAAGAAAGTCTTGCTTCAGCCTCTTCCACATAGTTAGGGCATCTTGTGTCTTCCGATTAGCCCCAATGGTCCACGATGATCTATAGAACATTGTCAATTCTTATAAACTCCCCCAGAAGCTGTTGTCTCCATGTTATTCCACTTGGGGTACTTTCTGCACCCCAAACTCCAGCATTTTCATGAGTGGCTCCTTTTTTTCCCATTACTTTGCTGGATGCTTCCTTAATGTTCCATAAGTCCATGTATGTCCATGTGTAAAGTCTTTCTATCTGTCCTAGGTCCACGAAAATCCTTGAAGCATCTGTATAGCTCCACATATGTCCATTTTCCTATACAGACTCCACTACTGTTGCTCATTTCCATGGAAGTCCATGCAATATCTGTATTGCTCCGCAGATGTCCATTTTCTTGTACAGAGTCCATTGCTATTACAGAGTTCCATAATTGTTCAATTTCTTTTCCATTCAATCCATCTTCATTTTTTTTTTTCACACAAATCATGCATTGATATTGGGGGGGTTGGGGCAGATCCAACATGCTTTTCCATCTCATACTCTGGTAATCAAGATGATCACCACCTAGCTCATGGAGGGGTCGGAAGATCCTCCATAGTGAGCCCGTCAGTTGCCGGCATCCAAATGGAGCCTACAAGAAAGCACTCCACTCGTGGAGCAGAAGAGGTGACATCCCCAAATTGCAAGCGTCAAACGTCCCACTCACCTTTGGGATTACCAGGTGATATCAATCCTGAAACTGGTCTACTTGGTACGATTTCCAAATCAACAACCAGTCCTGACAAAACCCCCTGTAAATCCCATCGTCCCATGAGGAAAAAGCATTGGTACATGGGTGATGAAGCATTGCAGGATGTGGAGGGTTCAGACCCCTTCTCCAAGTCTAATACCAGCAAGGGAATGCCTACCTTGGATGCTACTTGTTAGAGGACTGTCGGGGACTTAGACACTTATACGGGATCTGTAGGGTACCCTTAATTTTTGCACAAACTGAGACCAACAGGAGCCTTAGGGGTGACAGCAGCGTACTGTAGAGGGGGGTTACACATCCCGTCACAGCCGTCACAGTCGTCACAGCCAACACAGCCAACACAGCCCGTCACAGTCATCACAGCCAACACAGCCAACACAGCCCATCACAGTCGTCACAGCAGACACAGCCGACACAGCCGACACAGCCCGACACAGCCCGACACAGCCAAACACAGTCGCACAGCCAGTCACAGCCCGTCACAGTTTCACACAGCCAGTCACAGCTTGACACAGCTGTCACGATCATAGGGAACAAAGAGTAGGACAGGGAACGACTGTGGGAAACAACACCTGCGAAGGGAACATGTTAGTTCACAGATACGGTTAGTGAGGGAAACGGTTAGAATCGCGGATAGGAAGATAAAGGGAGAAACGGGGAAGGAAGGGACACCATTCGGAGGAGGACTTCTTGGTGATAGAGGAGAGGGGATCGGGCAGAGATGAGGAACGGAAGTGAAGATAGAGAGATGACGAGTAGATGCTTGATATAGGCAAGGCTGTAATGATATTGTAGAGCAGATTAGAGACACAATGGCTTCGGCCTGATACCTGATAAATCATAATCGGATACTTTTACGATACAATCATACTGTGTAGAGAGATCTGAGTGAAGCTGTGAAATGAATGGATGAGCTGATGGAATCCAATAGATTGATAAAGCAAACTGATATTTAATTATCAATGGTAAGATAGCTAACATGAATACCAAAAGGGAAACAAATAGGAAACACCCCCATGATACACTAGCTGTAGGTCATGACTGATTGTTCTGCGCGGGCTGAGTACTTAGAGATTTCCAACTATTCTATCTTGGAGTTTCCGCCTCGAATAGCGAAGGGATGGGTGAGTAAAAGCCGCGCGACATTTGGCGACCATACTGGGGACCTGGGACATGAACAACCAGATGTGACAGGCATCTGGTGGGATCATGGTGGATGTACCATTAAAGAATTTGAAGTGAATCAAATTCCCTATGGAACGAAGGAAGAAAGATTGTCCAAACAATTCTTTCAAAGGTTCTTGGAATTGCCAGACGGTTGTAAAGAAAATATTCTTAAACGAGTGCATGATGCTGATCCAGAATGGGGTCTGGAGAAAGGAGTGATAAAGATTTATCAGGTAGCCTGTAGAGGAAGAGCACGTTGGTTACCAACATTGGTTTATGTGATAGCATTGCTATCCATTAAACGAGTAGAGTTTGAAGGCTGGGAAGAAAGAAAGGTGAATGTTTATACTCATATGCATGAAGAGCTGGTACTGGTAAAGAATTGGATTCCAAAGGATATTTTGTGGATCAAACTCACACCAAGAACAGCTTTTCAGACTTGTTTGCCATATGGTTATATGGTAACGGAGACTTCAAGTATAGCCAAGGGTGCATTGAAGCTTGAAAGAAACCCAGGCATATACGAGAGATATTACAGAAGAGAGTTTTGATTATTGCCACATTAAAAGAAATGAAAGACATGGGACATGAGTGATGAAAGAGAAGCTAGACGACAGAGATATTCAGCAAAAAGAGAAAGCTATCTGAAAGCTAATTATCCATATCTTTGGGAGAGAGGAATAGACATAGGGGAATCATCTGGACCTCTCACACCATCAAGATCAAAGAGTGCATCACCTATACCGGAAGAACTAGAGTTGGATGCCACTCCTTCTGTTTCTTTGCAAGAAAGATTAAGGGAATTGGTACAGGAAGAAGATCAATCACGAGGTGAAAGATCTGAGGTTCATCCTTGGATAAAAGACTTGACAGAAATCTTTGATAAGAGTTGGCATGGAACACCATAAGTAGGAACTCCAGTTTCTGAAGCAGAAGGTGAAGAAGGAGAAGAGGATGTGGCAGAGCCAACGGAGAGTTCAGACTCTCCAACACCATTACAGTTGAGTTACATGAGTGAAGAAGAAACCCAAGGGCAGAACTTGGAGGATGAAAACAGAGAGAAGAAATTAGAAGAGGAAGAATATGAAGAAGTAGACCCAACAGCTGAGGTTGAGACTACAACCAGGACATCCCAACCCGTTGGACCTGGATCAAGTGGAGCACTTGGATCACAGGTCAACGAAGGTGTCGGCTGAGGGGGATCAGGCGGGCTGCCTGGATCTGGCTCTGGGGGGACAGGGAGTGTGGGAAGTAGTGCAACTGAAGCTGGGAATACTGTGAATATCGTGGGGCCAGAAGCAAGGAGTGCTCAAGGGCCACCACTTGGTGGAAGATCCACCACAAAAACAACAGGTCCAGAAGGACCAGCACCTGTCAGTGGGCAGAAGGTAGGGCCACAGATGGCGTTACAACCAACACGGGCAAAACCACCCTTTCCAATATATTCAGGAAAAGGGGATCCCGATGTACACATTAGCCAATTTGAGCACATGTGTATAGTGAACAATGAGAATGGCGATGATGCCAAGATGAGACTGTTTCCTTGTTCACTTATCAAGAAAGCAAGTGAATGGTATGCAAGATTTCCTGATAATCATTTCCTAACCTGGAATGGCTTGAAGCATTTCAAAATAGGTTCAGGACAAGTAAAACTGAGGATGAAGTGTATGGAAGTTTACAACAGCTGAAGCAGAAGAAGCATGAAACTGTTGAAGAGTATATGGAGAAGATGGAATTGATGATGAAAAAGCTGGCTGTAGTACCAGCGCCCGGTTTACAGAAGACTTGGTTTGTGAGTGGATTAAGACCAGAGTTGCAAAAGAAAGTGGATATGTTACCCCATAATACAGTGGAGGAGGCATTTGAAACTGCGAACAGAATTGAGCAATTGGGAATGCTCAGAAGAGAGAAAAAAGAAGATGAGGACTCTGAGGATGAGTCAGATGAAGAAGAAGAGCAAGAACTAAAAAGAAAGAGTAAGAGAAAGGAGAAGTTGAAGAGGGATAACTATGAAAAAAAATTGGAAGAAATCTTGAAGAAGTATGCCACAGAGGCTGCAACACATTGGAGGAAGGGTGTATGGTGTGCAAAGTGCCAGAATGAAGGCCATACCACCACAGAATGCCACATGAAGGAGAAACACTGTACTATCTGTAAAATGGATAACCATTCTACTGAGAATTGTTACTACAACAGAAGGACAGCTGCAAGAGAACCTAGGCAAGTAAGGGTGCATCAGGTGCAGCCCCAGCCAAGAAGAAACAATGATCAGGACCACTATGGTAGGTCTGGTGGTTATAACAATGGCATGGAAGGGAGAGGTAATTCAAGAGGGAATTACCAAGGAAATTCCAGAGGCAACTATCAGGGTAATCCAAGGGGGAATTACCAGCCCGGGAATCAGGATTATAGAAATAATCCAAGAACAGACCAAGGGCGAGGACCCAATGGTGAAGAGCTATGTTACTATTGTAATCAGCCAGGACATCGCAAGGCAGCCTGTTCATTCTGGATAAGACACCAGAATGAGATGAGAGCTCCTGTGAATGAGGGCCCAGTGGTGGCAGCTCACATGGTTAGGCCATGTGTTGTACCAGAAGTAAGTACAATGATAGTAACAAGAAGTAAAGCCAAACTAATACCTCCAGTAGAAGAGGAAGAAGATGAGACTGGAAGTGGCAATGATATGCCTGAAGATGAAGAGACTTGGAAAGATGAGAAAGAACTGCACAAGGAAGTGGCAGATACTATAAGGGAAATGCAAAAGAGTACTGATATTCCTGTGGCAGATTCCTCTGATTCGGATGGAGAAAAAGAAGGGAGTGAGGAAGAAAGGAAAAAAGAAGATGCAGACATGCAAAGTAATGAAGAGACTTTGGCTGCAGTAATATGTCAGACCAAAGCAGAAATTACCATTGGACAGCTATTAGCTGTGGCACCTTATTGTAGGCACAGGCTGTATCAAGCAATCAATCGAATTGCCCAAGAGACAGGAAACACAGACCTGAACAGCAAGGTGACCAGTTATAATGTGAAGCCGGAAGGGCGAGAACCAGTCATGGACTTTGATGATTCTATGCCAGTAATCCAATTGAGAATTGGAAGCACAGAACTAACTGATGTACTGATAGATGGTGGTTCTGGAGTAAATATCATGACAGACCAATTAAGGAAGAAGCTTGGTCTAAGTAACATGAAACCAGCCCCATTTACAGTAACAATGGCAGATCAAAGAAGTGTACAACCATTGGGATTAATAAGAGGAGTTAAGATACAGATACAGAAAATGATCTTTATGATCACAGTAACTGTATTAAAAATGGATGAAGTCATGGAGGCTTACTCCTTATTATTGGGACGTCCGTGGCTGAAACAGGCCAGGGTATTCCATGACTGGAATTCTCAGTTACTAACCGTGCATAATGGGATACACGAGATACAAATTACCACAAAGAAATCTAGTAGATTACCTGCTACAAGAAGACCTCGAGGAGTCAGAGAGTATGACTGGAGAGGAGGACTGGATGAGGAGCAGGAAGCTACCCTATTTGCTGCACACCCAGAGTGGGAGCAGATTGCAGAGATGCGGCTGGAAAGCCTAAGTTGTTTGAGAGGTATCTGCTGTGGTGTAGTGACAGCAACACCAACTGAAGAGGAAACCAGCATTTACCCATCACATTTCTATGAAGAGAGAGAAGGAGAAATAGAAATCCTAGAAGAACCAGCCACTGTGAGCTTACAGGAGGAAGTGGTGACAGGTTGGACAATCACAGCTGATGAACAGGTGAGAGAAGTAAATGTGGGAACTAAGGAGGAACCGAGGATGGTGAAAGTAGGAGCTGATTTGGAGCCGGAATTCTTCGAAGAAGCTAAAAGCTTGTTCATCAAATACAGAGATGTATTTGCTTGGAGCTATGAGGATCTAAAAGGGATACCACCTGAAGTCTGTCAGCATAAGATTGAACTGGAACCAGGGTCAGTACCAATCAAGCAGACGAGGTATAGAATGAATCCCAACTACGCACAGAAGGTTGGAGAAGAGATAAAGAAGTTGGCTGAGGCTAAGTTTATATACCCAATAGAGTATACAACTTGGTTGACACCCATTGTTATAGTTCCCAAGAAGAATGGCAAACTAAGAGTATGTGTGAACTATAAGAAGCTGAATGCTTGTACGTAGAAAGATCCTTTCCCTTTGCCATTCACAGAAGCAGTATTAGACACTGTGGCAGGCCATGAGATGTACTCATTCATGGATGGCTTCAGTGGTTATAATCAAGTGCAAGTGGCAGAAGAAGACCAAGGGAAAACAGCTTTCATCACAGACTGGGGGGCTTATGCATACAAAGTCATGCCCTTTGGACTTTGTAATGCACCAGCGACCTTTCAGAGAGTGATAAGTGAATCTTTTCATGAGTATCTGGATGATTTCATGCAGGTGTTCTTGGATGATTTCAGTGTGTACAGCTCTAAGAATGAGCACTTGCATAAATTGGAGTTATGCTTGGCCAGATGCAGGATGAGAGGTCTGGGCCTGAATCCAGAGAAGTGTACTTTCTGTGTGAACTCAGGGGTGCTTCTGGGACACATTGTGTGTAAGAAGGGACTCCTTGTGGATCCCAGAAAGACAGAGTCCATTAAAGCCTCTCCACCACCAGTGAATGTTAAAAGTCTACGAAGATTCATTGGGCAAACCAGTTATTACAGGAGATTTGTCAAAAGGTATGCACAAATAGCAGCACCATTGAGCAAACTACTGAAGAAAGATGCAGTGTTTGCCTGGACAGCGGAATGTCAACAGGCATTTGAGGAACTTACACTGTCAGTAACAACTACACCTGTACTGATTAACCCTCACTGGCATGTAGTATTCCATGTTCATTGCGATGCATCAGGAGAAGCGTTGGGAGCGGTGTTAGCCCAGAATGTTACAGGGAATATAGATTCACCTGTGTACTATGCTAGCCGGTTGATGAACAGTGCTGAGAGGAACTATAGTACAACGGAAAGAAAAGCATTGGCAATGATCTATGCAGTGAAGAAATTCAGGCATTACCTGTTGGGCAAGAAGTTTATGTTCTATGTGGATCACCAGGCTCTGATATACCTGGTAAACAAACCTCTGATAAGCGGAAGAATAGCAAGATGGTTAATAATCTTGCATGAGTTTGAGTTCGAGGTTATTTACAAGCCTGGCCGTTTGCATCTTGTGGCAGATCATTTGTCACGACTAACAACAGGAGAGGCCGCCACAGGAGTGGACGATCAGTTACCTGATGCGAGTTTATTTGTAATGGAGGTGCAAGGAAGTGCAGATGAATGGTTAGATTGGCAGTGGCCAATCAGATACTACCTTGCTCATGGTCAGTGCCCACCTAGTTATGGTAAGGAGCAGAGGAAGAGAATCGCTATCAAAGCTTTACCTTATACTATGGTAGGAAGCAGAATGTATAAGTTAGGACCTGATGGAGTACTAAAACGATGCTTGTACCACCATGAAGTAAATAAAGTTTTGGCGGAAGTTCATAAAGGAGTGGCTGGAGGTCATTTTGGAGAAGAGACTACCAGTAGAAAGATACTACTCGCAGGATACTGGTGGCCTACTTTGTTCAAAGATGTACACGAGTATTGTCAGAAGTGTGATGAATGTCAGAGGCTAGGACCTTTGCAGAGATCTGGAAGGATGGCCTTGCATCCTACAATGCCTACGGAACCATTTCAGAAATGGGGACTAGACTTTGTTGGACCAATTAACCCACCATCCAAGAATACACGAAACAGGTACATAATTACAGCCACTGATTATACTACAAAGTGGGTGGAAGCTAAAGCTTTGAGGGACAACACAGCCAAGTCCACAGCAAGGTTCCTGTATGAGAACATACTTACACGATTTGGCTGTCCCTTAGAATTTATCAGTGATCAAGGAAGTCACTTCATGAATGAGACCATTGAGTTGTTGACTAAAGAGTTTATGATTGTGCATAGAAAGAGTACAACATATTACCCACAGGGTAATGGGCAGGCAGAGGCTACCAACAAAATACTATGTACTATCTTGGCTAAGATAGTCAATGCAAACAGAACGGATTGGGATACAAAGCTGCTGACAGCTTTGTGGTCATACAGGACTTCATATAAAGTCACCACTAAGTATACACCATTCCAATTAGTTTATGGTATGGAAGCCTTACTTCCAGTGGAATTCCTGTTACCTACCATGAGAACGGAGTGGGGAAAAAGAATGGAATTGCAAGACTCCATCAAGGTCAGGAAACATGAATTATACCATGTGGAAGAAGTACGTGCTGATGCAGCTGATAATATGACCAGAATTCAGATGAAGCGAAAGGAACAGTTTGATGAAGGCAAGTTAAAGACTTTTAAGACGGGGGATTTGGTTCTATGGTTGCAGAAGAAAGGAAAGATTCAAGCTTCTAAGCTTAAATCACCGTGGAAAGGACCTTATGTCATACAAAAGATGTATGATAACAACACCGCCATGTTACAAACCATTAACAAAGAAATGCTGGGAAGAGTCAATGCAAATAAGTTGAAGGGGTACAGTGGTATCCATGACAAACCCCTGCAGCATGATTTGCATGTTGAACCGCAAGAGCAGTCACGGGCTGCACCAGTGTTACGAACGGAGTATGGAACACTTGTCGCTAGGCCCAGCATATATGACCAGGGTGGGCAAAACAAACGTGACACAGCCTATCACAGCCCAGCACGGCGCAACACAGCCTATCACAGCCCATCACGGTGCAACACAGCCTATCACAGCCCATCACGACGTGACACAACCTATCACAGCCCAGCAAGGCGCAACACAGCCTATCACAACCTACCACAGCGTGTCACAGCCTATCACAGCTTACCACAGTGCATCACAGCCTATCACAGCGTAACACAGTATGACACAGCCTGTCACAGCTCAACACAGCCTACTAAAGTTACACGATCCATAGAATCAGTGACAAGTGGACACATAATAACTTCAGGAAAATGGCTGAAGGAAGAAGAAACGGAAATTACTTTAAAAATAGACACGTGGAGGTCAGGGCGCGACACACAGCCGAGAATGAAGTGCAAGGACAGGTGTCAAAAAGAAAGAGGACAAGAACGGCCGTCAAAAGGGATGAAAGGCGGGCCCATTAATGAGTACGGAAAAAGGGAAACGGAACGAACGGCAAGTACAGAAAAGCCGAATTCTTGTCACATGTGTGATCCTAGTGGACTATCCAACAGGGAAAGTCCACTAAAGAAGATAAAATCTAAAATCCAGTCACAGCGGATACAGCCAATAGAAAACCAGAGAAAGGATCAAGAAAATGGAGGGAAATTGAGCGCAAGAGGCGGCGTCGTTCTGAGTAACGGGCGTCTCGACAGGACAGACCATCAATGCTATACCTTGGAAACTATGGAGGAACTAACAGACTATACGCTCGCAATATTACTTACGCAGTGGCATAGACACGAAAGGACGGAGCGGAGCTTTTCTCTTGAGCGATGCTTGCAAGCCCCGCAGGCTTACAAGAAATTACCCATAGCTTTCTGCGACAACCATACGTTTATGCTTTGTGCACTACAGGCATTCCTGCAGTTGTTACAGCCAAAACAGTTCTGTGAGTCTAAAATGAAGAGAGTGAGAGGCATAGAGGAAATCAGGGTGAAGAGCACCACGATTCTGCAGAAACAAACAATTGCTACCCCACAGGCGATACAGATACTGGAGGAGCTGAGATTGCAAGGATTGCAAAGCCTAGATTGGACACTACACCATAGACAGTACATGTTACAATTTTTGCAGAACTTTGAGCCAAGGACAGGAACAACAACGGTGAAGGGAGTTGAATTAATGATTACTCCCCTATACCTCCAGCAATTGTTTCGATTACCAGCAGGTCAGGTGCATGTGGAGCAACACAGGGCAAGACTGTAAATAGAGGACTTATTTAAAACTCAGGGTTATGCTTGTACCAAGGCTGTGTACCCAGGGTTAAAAGAGGTAGGCCAGGTATTGAACGTTCTGATTGCCATGAAACAGAACCAACAGTATTTGAGCAGATCCTTCACGGAGGAAATACTCAAAGGCCTGAAGGGACGAGAGGTACAATGGGCGGACATAATGTACAACGCACTGGTAGAGGAGATGAAAAGATTACAAGGTACTACCGCAAAGTCTCCTATAATAGTGTCTGGCCCAATCATTGCTCAAATAATCCTTGATTCTGGCATACTTAATGCGCAAGAAAGAAAGGAAATGGGAGTGTTTGAGCCAGAAACAACTGCAATGGAAGAGCAAGGCTCTTCACATAGTGAGGGTGGACTAGCAGGGCAACTCGAGACTAAGAGGCAGAGACGGGGAAAGACTGTAATGGCGGATCCACTGGCTTCACGGATTCCGCATGATAATGTTTCCCAAGCTCATGGCCAGGAAGGGGCACAGCAGCACAGAGAAATGCTATTACTGGAAGCAGGACCTTCGGAGAGGGAGGAGGAAGTTACTTCTGCATCACAACCATCACAGCCACCTGAACGACTTGTCACAAGGTCACAAGTTATCCATGCAGCTCAACCAGAAATAATTGATTTGGAAAGTGAAGGGTTAGATATTCCAACTACAGAACAGATAGTGGCAGAAATAGAGAAGGGGACCTTCTCTATGAATATTCTGGCTGGTCAAGGAGACAGAAATCCCAGAGGTGCAACAGTTGCCCAAGGGAAATCCTGAGGTGCATATAATACACACACCTGTGCCGGAGGTACCACAGGCGGAAGGTCATGACACTGTAGCACCGGTGATAGATGAAGTAGTTCAGGAAGAAAATCCGGTGGGACAATGGCCTGAATGGTTAGTGAGACATCACACTGTTGAAGATCAGGAGGAACAGCAGCAACCTCACCATGATGACCCTCAACAGGCAATGCTGATGAGTTCCATAGGCAGGACACTTAATTTGTTGGGGACTTATGTCAAATCCCATGTTCCAATTACCCAATTGACAGCCTTGAAAGAGGAACTCAGGAAGGAGTTTGAGGCTCGATTTGCCACTGAGTGTGCAAACAAGGTCGATGAAGAGGTCACTCTCAAGATGAAGCAGGACTTGGGAAATACAGAAATGGCTTTGCAATTGGCCAAGCAACAATTGATTGAGGCAGGCCTCGCGCAAGACCAGTTGCACGAAGCACATAAGCAACAGCTATACCAATGCAGGTGCAGCATGAAAGCAAGTTGCAAGAACTGAATGCACTACATACGGAGTTGCAGACAGTGCATAACAGGATGGAGATACAATGTGCTACATTTACAACTATGCTTGACCAATCTACAAAAGAAATAAACAGTCAAGCGGAAAAATGTACGAAGGCAGAAGAAGAGAATGTTGAGCAAATGAAGCTCATTGTCGATATGAAGAATACAATCTGTCGCAATGAAGATACTTTCAAGCAATACAGGCAGATTGAAGCTGATCAAGAGAAGCACATCGTGGAGTTGCAACAAACCATCATGGCCAATAGAAATGAAATCGCGGTCAATAACAAGGCTTGGAAGGAAGCCAATAATCTACTTGCTGCTTATATGCAATTGGTTGAACCTCAGGCGAAGCGCATGGAGGCTTTACAACAGCAGTTGGAATTGTACAAGCTAAGAGAGGAGCAAACTCTCAGGGGAACCACAAGCAACTTGGTGGATAACAGCCTTATGCAGGTCTGGTTAGCACAAGGGCCAGTAGAGGGCAAAGCACCATGGAAGCTCACCCAAAGCGAGATGAATGAGCTCAGGCTGCAGGTGCAGAACATTGCCACAACTACTATAGACAATGTCTATAGTAGGATAGCAGAGTTACAAGAGGATGTAGACGGACTCCAGACTCAAGTGGAAGAACTCACTTCAAACATCGACCAAAGAGTCTATATCCCTCAGGAACAGCTAATGGCTTCTTATTTACAAGCCAGAACTTTGGCTTTTCAGTCTTCACAGGAGGTGCAGGAGATGCCAATGATACAAGAGCCAGTACCACCACCACCACAACAAGTCACTGTACCAGTAGCTGAACCTGTGGTTACTACAACCACACCACAGCCACCACAGCCGGAGGTATGGGGCAATGCCGCTTTTAACCCACCTAAAACTCCAGCTGCAAGGGAGTACAGTAGGGCTATGATTATGCCCTTCAACCAAATTCCCATCATGTTGGATTTGGCTTGGAAAGAATTTAGTCCTCCGCAGTCATTCGCACATTACTACCAAATCATGCGTATTTGGCTGCCAGTGGCAACTAGGACTAAAGTTCTTCCGAACAATCGACATATTGAAGATCATCACTTTGCACAATACTGGCACGAGGCAGGTACCATGTTGAGGGAATTGATTGCTTTCCAGGTTGTACATGGACTCATTTATACCAAGACCAAGGAGATAGCAAGTATTGTCATGGGGTGCGGGTTATACTACGCTGCTTGTTTTCTGGTACGTTACCACATTGAGCAACAAAAGATGCAAACACGCTTTCAAAGTTATTCCAGTGGAGATCATTGGGTATTACCTTCGGTGCCACCTCATATGTACCTATATGACCCAAAAGTTATGATGCAAAAGGATTCTCAAATTCGTTCATGGTTTCAAGCGGCCTGGAACCATTTGTCAACACAGAAATTCGGCATTGATGACATTTTCTATAAGGGACATGTGGCATGGAAGTACTTGCACGCTGCACCAGTAATTGGTACCCCACTCACCTGGACAGACAAGGAGCTCAGTGTCTACACCAATTTTGCTGTTCAACGGTTACACCATGTTGTAAAATACAAACTTCTAGACATGGTAGGACAGCATTGTATGCCCCAGATGATTACACAAAAAGTTCGAAAATTAAAACACCTGAGAGGCGATGAGGATTCTGATACAACTGTTTCTTCACCGAATTCTTTTGACATGGGAGAAGACTATGCAATTCAGATGGCAGAGAAGAAGCGACGGGGGTCTCCTATGCCGGAAAGGTTACCTCGATATCAGCCTCCAGAAGGGCTCACTTATCCAGGTAGTGATCAACCATCTCCGTCAACCAGACACAGACCTCGGGCTCGTACACACAGTCCGCCACGAAACTCTCAACGTCAAGAAGGTGCTCACTCACAAAGGTTTGCTAGTAGAAATCAGTAAACCGTGAGGACACGGCTTTTTGAGGGGGGAAGGGGTAATGTTAGAGGACTGTCGGGGACTTAGACACTTATATGGGATCTGTAGGGTACCCTTAATTTTTGCACAGACTGAGACCAACAGGAGCCTTAGGGGTGACAGCAGCGTACTGTAGAGGGGGGTTACACATCCCGTCACAGCCGTCACAGTCGTCACAGCCAACACAGCCAACACAGCCAGTCACAGCCCGACACAGCCAAACACAGTCGCACAGCCAGTCACAGCCCGTCACAGTTTCACACAGCCAGTCACAGCTTGACACAGTTGTCACGATCATAGGGAACAAAGAGTAGGACAGGGAACGACTGTGGGAAACAACACCTGCGAAGGGAACATGTTAGTTCACAGACACGGTTAGTGAGGGAAACGGTTAGAACCGCGGATAGGAAGATAAAGGGAGAAACGGGGAAGGAAGGGACACCATTCGGAGGAGGACTTCTTGGTGATAGAGGAGAGGGGATCGGGCAGAGATGAGGAACGGAAGTGAAGATAGAGAGATGATGAGTAGATGCTTGATATAGGCAAGGCTGTAATGATATTGTAGAGCAGATTAGAGACACAATGGCTTCGGCCTGATACCTGATATCGGATACTTTTACGATACAATCACACTGTGTAGAGAGATCTGAGTGAAGCTGTGAAATGAATGGATGAGCTGATGGAATCCAATAGATTGATAAAGCAAACTGATATTTAATTATCAATGGTAAGATAGCTAACATGAATACCAAAAGGGAAACAAATAGGAAACACCCCCATGATACACTAGCTGTAGGTCATGACTGATTGTTCTGCGCGGGCTGAGTACTTAGAGATTTCCAACTCTTCTATCTTGGAGTTTCCGCCTCGAATAGCGAAGGGATGGGTGAGTAAAAGCCGCGCGACACTACTACTCAGGACGATGTTGTCTCCCCACCTCCTCAGTTCAAAAACGGTGACAAACATGCTGCAAATGGACTTCATGGTGGACAGTCTCCCAAGAAAAAACCTAGAAAGCATATTGTGCCAGTAGGTGAAAGAGTGTCCGCAGCAAAGAACACAAGGTCTTCTGGAGTGAAGACTCGGCACACTCACAAATAAATAGTCATGTAAGTTTTTTGTACCTTTCTACAATCTTTCATTTTTTTCATGGATCCCAATTTGATTCAAGCTTAGAAGGATTTGAAGCCTCAATTATGCCTCCCCCATTCGAGCATTTGAGCCCAGGGACAGCAGAGCTGTGTCTTACATGTGACCTGTGGAAAGCTGATCGAAAGACTCAAACGTAGTGTGCCCTGTCTCTCATTTGCACTCAGCCACAGGCTTCTCTCTCTGCCCTAGCTTTTTCTGTTGTTGAGGGATAGTTTGGAGCCTTTGAAGAGTTCACAGAGAGACAAAGAAAATGGATGAGATCTGGTGTGGTATTGCTCAAGGGCCCTCACCAAATGCTCCTAGTATATGCTACGCTTGAGTATCAACTCTCTCTGGCTCTTCCCCTGCACATAGATTTCTTTTCTCGTGGATGTGAATGCATACCCACCAGTTTTGAAAATAGAAGGATGGTTCTGTTGGTTCCTGGGCACTGTCAGAAGCCTTTGTTTTTTTTTTATCTGTCACTTATAACACATTTGCTTAGCATATCAAATTTGTGTTCAAGTACCCAGCTGTGATGTGCACATTTGAGCTGACAGTGGTTCAAATGTTAGGAGCATAATCAGTTTTTAGGGTCACCAAAAAATGTCGGTCAGACTCCCTTATACCTTCAGAGAAGTGTTCTGCTGCTATATTAGGTTCTCCAAGTTCAAGATCACATTTGTCTATGGGCTGCTCAATGTCAGGGTTGTATGCAGGCTCAAGATTGGCACCAAATCCAGAGGTGAGATGAGATAAACATCCTAGCCCAAAGTTTGGTTGAAGCAGAACCTCCTGATGGACAGCAGACTGAGGTGGAGCTTAAGCTGCACTTGAACAGAACTCCTCAGCTCAATGGGATTAAAGCTTCAAACTCAATCCAGCCCTAGTTTTGACCCTGATCAATGCGGATTCGTTCGATTTCGGAAACAGGGTTGAGTTGATTTTGAAGCATAGATTTTGCTTGAGAAGAAAAGTCATGTTCACATTTGGGGTCAGGCTCTTCGTTGATCTCAAAGACAGGGTCGAATTGAGTTTGAAGTGTAGATTTTAGTAGTGAAGACTCATGTTTAAGTGTAGTGCTAGGTTCTGGCTTGAGCTCAAACACATGATTGAATTGAGTTTGAAGCATACATTCCAGTTGATCTGAATACTTTGTGCTTGACTGGAGTGTTAGGTATGGAGTCATGCTCCAAAATAGGATTATAGAACCACAAGAAGTCATGAATCTTGGCATATTAGCCAGACCACCTGGATGTGGATGGGGCATGCCTTGCCAAGTGGGCTACCTGGGGAATTAGACGTAATTGAAGCATTGGGTTAAACTGCCTACCGCATATGCAAGCAAAAGTTATGACAGATAAAAGAGGCACGAACAGTGCAATGTTTTCCACTACCTTCATTGTTTGGCATTCCATGCTTATATGCTTATTAGATTCTGTGATTGAATCAGTAGCAACATTGTAGAATACTGTGAAGCTCTTAATCATTAGTGTTGGACTGTTTTGTTCATGAATCTTGTTCTCAACGGGGCCAAGCGCACTGTCGAGCGGCTTTTACTCACCCATCCCTTCGCTATCCGAGGTGGAAACTCCAAGATAGAAGAGTTGGATATCTCTAAGCACTCAGCCCGCTCAGAACAATCAGTCATGACCTACAGCTAGTGAATCATGGTTGTGCTTCCTATTTGTATTCCTTCTTGCCTTCATGTTATCAATTACCTTACTGTGTATACTGAAGCATCATACTGCTTCAGTATCTACCAAGTTCCAATCAGTCATGCATTCATTCCACAGTTTCTCTCATGCACTAGAAGCATTCGTGTCATTTACCACTGGGGTAACAACTCATTTTGAGTCGTAAAGTCAAAAAACTGGGATCGACTGGAAGTTACAACAGACTAGTTACAACAGTCGTGGTAGTTGGGTTGGACATCCAATGATTGGAGTGGTAAAGGACGCAGACGCGCGAACAACTGCTCAGCGATTAATGCAATTAATGCTGAAGAACCACGTGGCGTAACCAGGCGGGCCGCCCGTGTGTCTGACTTTTTGGGCTGACTTTGACTTTTCCCTCCGGATGAGTGGACCGACTCACTGAAGCGTGGTGACACATGGACGCGGACGTGGACGACGATGTGGATGCCGACGTGGCGGCGCCACGACGAGCACCACTGCTGCCACGTGGTAGTAGACCACATAACTTGCAGTGCTACATGCCCACTGGCAATTGCGACTGCGGAAGTTGGCGCAACCACTGCTTTACTACTTTACATGAAGTGCTCGAAATTACTTGAACAATCATTCATAGTGATTCATGCTTTGGAGTTTTGGTATTTGTAGTGAGTCGACTAGTAATGCCATACAAGAGAACTAATCATGCATTAGAAATGCACAAACGATGAAAGACATGCCATGAAACAAAATGAAATGAAAATGAATGAAATGAAACAAAATGGTACTTTATTACATCTGCGGAAAGCTCAAAGAGCTTATGGGACAAAATGAAAAACACAAAGTAAAAAAGCAGCCCAAAAGCTACTACTGCTCTGGGGATTGCCTAAGGGTCAAGGCCTCGTGCAAGTCAAGCAGTTCTGATCCTCATAATGCAAGACTTCAGTGAGTTCCACGGAATAGACCATCTACCCATGGAGGTTTCTTGTAGTTATTGATCCACAGGGAATCATAGGTAAATCTTGTGCTTGAAATTTGGCCCTCTAGGATGAATCTGGACCACACTCTATCCCTGCTTCTTCAGCTATCCATGCCCCTGCACAAATCATGCATTCATCCTTGCCTTGCTGCTAGTAGCTGACAATGACAACCTACATTTGTTCTAGGAAACACCCAACTCAGCTTATCACACTAGTTCCTATGCTCAATTGCGTCTGCTACTCTCTGAAATGTAGCAGGCATTCACCTTTTTGCCTCGGTTGTCCCATCATTGACTGGGGGCAGAAAAGTATTCATTCCACAGCTTCTCCTCATGTCTGTTACTTGTTTTTTGATACTTTCCTGTTGTCACATAGCAGTATCATGTCAAAGTCACTCCAAACTAGATTCACTCAACCAGTTAACTTGCATAATTCAACATGGAAATTTTGGACCGATTCTAATAAGAGGGAAAAACAGGGTGAAATGTGTTGAAGAAGATGCCTTCATTAACAATGTCTGATTTTATGAATTGTGCCGTTGTTGCCAGTTGACCATCTACCCATGCAGGTTTCTTGTAGCTTCATAGTTAATCTGGAGCTTGAAGTCTGGCCCTCTTGGGTGAATCTGCACCCACACTCTATCCTTGCTCCTTCAACTATCCATGCCTCACACGAATCATGCATACAACCTGGCCTTGTTGCTAGCAGTTGACGATGACAGCCTAGACTTGTTCTAGGAAGCACCCAACTCAACTTATCACACTAGTTCCTACGCTCAATTGCATCTGCTACTCTCTATAATCCAACAAATATTCACCTTCTTGCCTCGATTGTCCCACCATTGACTGGGGTCAGAAAAATATTCATTCCACAACTTCTCCTCGTCTGTGTTACCTATTTCTGATACTTTCCTGTTGTCACATTGGCAGAATCATGTCAAAGTCACTCCAAACTATCAAAGCTTCACTCAACCAGCTAACTTGCAGAATTCAGACATGAATAATTAGGGGCGATTCTGATAAGAAATTGAAGAAGGTGCCTTCATTAGCAGTCATTACACTCTATCCTTCACTCAACCATATTGTTGAACACTCCCTGTCCACAAGGGTATTGTTCAGAATGACATCTGCCACAATTCCAGCTTTGACGATGCAACCATGGACCTCTTTGCCCTTCCCCAGCAGGCTCGCATATGCACTACAAACGCAAACAACTGGTTGTGGCAAACTGGGAGCAATATGTGTCAGAAGAAACCACTTATACAAATCTACAGCTTACAGGCTGTCTCTATCCTCAAAATTGGCAGCACATCACCCGCTGCTATGACATATATTGCCCTAACTGCCATCCCCCAAGATGCTACCCCCACCAGACTTCTCTCACTTGGGTCCTTGCAAGGCTGACTTCCAGCTTTGACTCTGTGCATGGGGCCTATCGGACAACATACACCAGCAAGCCCTCCCCCTATCCTGCATCAACTCATCTCAGTATTATCAACTGCCGAGCAGATGAGAAACTGACGGGTGGCAGATTTCATTCATCCTGGCCCGGTGATGGTTTAAGTTGCTAATGAGTTCTTGAGTGGTTTGGTGTAGGAATTTAGGGGCGCTCCCAAGTGGAGAGCGGTTCCCCAATGCTCTCGGCATAAAGGGGCGTTCCCAGGGCGTTCCCCTGGTACCTTGAGGGTAATTTAGTTAGCTCCAGCATCCTACGATGATTCTTTATTTCTACGAATTTCATGTATTTGTAGGAATATTTTAATGATTTGTCTTTATTGTTCAGCAGGGTAATTCGCCTTTATTAAGGGATTTTATCCGGACCCCCTTAACTTCGAAACGCAAGTTTTGAGGGCGGTATCGCCCCCTGCCGCCGAGGATATTTGAAGTCAGGTACCCGGCCGCTGGGAGGGCCTTGGGCCAAGGAACGGCCATTGTTATTCGATCTCGAGAATTACCTAGAGGTTTGATTGTTATCATTCATCCGATGGACTGACCATTGAGGTTGCATTTTGGGATCGCTCTAAGCAGGAAAGACTGACTTGGGAAAGCGGATCCGGTCCCTTCCTAGGAGATAGGACACTCATCCACCTCAGGATTTAGGGGGGGGCAGTGGGCGGGAGATAGATGATCCCCGTCTCCCTGGGCTCGGGATTCGTTTTGTGAAGGGATTTGAAGGTTCGTCCCGGCTATAAGCGTGTTGGGAGTCCAGGCATGTAGGAAGTAGTAATAAACAAAGACTTGGAAGGCAATTACGATTAAAGATGTAGAAAACCCATAAACAGAACGTAGGACTAGGAAACGCAAATCGCCCTGTGAAGTAGAGTTGTTAAGCTTTGCTTTGCCGGTAGGAAGTTAGACTATCTAGATCCGTCCATAGCTGCCACGGACCCCTGCACTTACCGCAACCGGGTAGGCGGTTCGTTGAGCCCAACCTACACCGCAACTTGCCACGACCCCCTAGGCTAGTATGCCGTCACCCTGGCCGCGCGCGACCAAGGCTCATCATATTTTGGTGCGTCTGCCGGTAGCCAAATGAAAGTCAGGTTTCTCCGTGGTCAGGATGAATGAGGATTTACTGACCATTATTCTTTACCTTGATCTTACTATTGCACTCTGTTTGATGTTGTGCATCTTCTATTCGTGTCTCACGCCCAAGGAGGCTGATTGACTATTTTCTGTACATGTAAACAGATTTATCACACTTAAGTGTGCATTGAGCTAACCTCATGGATCTCCTTGAGTTGCAGTATGGCTACATCGTCTGGGGCTCCCCGCCGGGAGCATTTCTTTGAGTACCGCGTGATCGGACTCTATCGCATTATCTCCGGCACCAGGACTGGAGACGTGCCTGGCCCAGAGGCCACAATAATTTGCAGATTGATGCGACGACGCATCTTGACCATTGCAGAGGAGTATCGAGAGTATTGGATCTCTGCCCGAGTGGGACCCCGAGGCCTTGGAGCCCGGACGGCTCCCATCTCCACATTCTTCCGATTCAACACCCGTTGGCCGGGTTGTTGCCATCCACCTTTCCTCGCTTATATTCATTTTGACTCGGACCTTGAGGTCCATCTTGCTTGGCAGGTGTCTTATTTGGCCTGTTGTGCGCTGTGCCGCACCGTCACCGACACCCTGCTGTATACGCACAACAGGACAATTCGACGATCGGCCCCTTTGAGAGAGTGCGTAGGACGTGCTCTTTGCGGCCATCGCCCCGCCTTTGTGGATTGGCTGATTGGGGTAGGACTAGGAGAGAGCGGGATCAAGGGCGAGAGTCTCCCACATCCGAGGAGGTCGTGTTGACCCTTCCTGCCGCCCCGATATTATCACCGAGGGACCACACCAGCGTCCCTTATCCGTGAGTTGATTACGTCTGGTTCATTGTCATTGCTACACACAGTTAGAGACCGGCCAGCAGAGAGTTCTTTCTTTGCACCACCTGCTACAGTTCGTAGGTTGATTCCGTTGGACCCAGCCCAGCCAGCAGCCTTTCCTTTTGGCCTGAGGACTCCTCGGGCATATCTGCCTTGGTTACCACATCGCGTGGTACATGCGGCTTCTTCAGTAGAGAGTGCCCCGAGTGGACCTACTGAGTACACTTCCTCAGAGGAGGACGGGGATGAGCCCGCCTCCAGTAGTCGCCCAGATTTGAGTGATTAGTGTGGAGATTTCAGGAACTTCTAGCGTGAGAGGTCCTGAGTCTCCATTTTGGGTGGGATGCAGTAGTGAGAGGCGGTTATGCCCTGTTGTATTAAACCAGCCAGGCTACATTATGTTCATCTCATCATTCCTTGATTAACGCAGTGTGCAAACAAGTGTGGAATTGTTAAGCACAATTAAAAAGCTGGCATGTCCTTTAACGAAAAAGTGAAGCGCATTCGACATCGGTTTTTCCACAAACCCTTATCTACCCGGGAGAGGATCAAAGAATATATCCGGTATCTGGGAGAGAAGAAAATGCATAAGAAACGTTGGATTGACGAGAGAGTTTGGAATACCCGAATTCTTCCAGATGGCACCACTCAAAACTTTTATTGGTGCCCAGACAGATTTGTGTTTCCGGGTTGTCCCTGCCCAGGTATTTACTTGGGAGCACTACACCCGAGATCATCCCTCCTAGCCCACTTAAGGTGGCAAGTTGATTTCTTTACTCATTGTGAGTCTTGCCAGTTCTTTGCAAGCCAGCATCTGATACTCCGATCCGAGTGCTCGCATTGTGAAGGACCTTGGCCGGTTGGTTATCCCTTAATGCACCATCGATTGCACACTGACGTGCCTCCATCACCACGGTTTCATGGAAGGTATGCAGATTTGACCTCGTTTACTCTTGACATGGTAGTTCAAGGAAATATAGGTCCTTCAGTACAGACTGAGACAGGAGAATCCTCGTCGGTACAACATTGAGTGTATGTCTAGCTTAGGATCGAGAGACACACTCCCAAGCCTGGATAGCATATCGTTTGATACCAGGTTACAGAGAAGACTGGCTAGAGAAGCCGTCCGTGATCATTTGCTAGGGAAAAACCCAGACTTGAGTCCAGAGTCAGACTCAAAAACTAGAAGTTTGGGAAAGATAGAGTGGGAAGGAGAGAACACTGAAAGTTCTTTGGACATCGAGTGTTCACGAGTGGTTTCCCCTATATCTAGTCCCCCTTATACCCCACCGGCCAGGTCAAGGAGTCCTTCGCTGTCATCAGTGTCAATCACGGCACATATTCCAGGACCTTCTGAGGTACCCATTGTGGTTCCAGCAGGTTTACCCCCGCTCACATTGCCCAGGCATCTGCCTTGGTTCTCCGAGGAAGCACATGAAAATCCAGAATATCATGTGAAAAGCTTCATTCAATGTTGCTACTCTAACCAAGCACTAAATGATGCCTATTGGCTGATATGGTTTCCCACAACCAAGAGGGGAAGAGCATCTACTTGGTATTGGCAACAGGCTCCAGGTATATTTATTACTTGGCAGCAGATTCGGGACGCATTTCTAGATCATTTTCGGGCAGTCCACCAGTTCACCAGTGTCTTGATGGCACTGGCAAGGATTCGCCAAGGCCCCACAGAGGAGGTAGCAGACTTTGAAATGCGATTTAGGGAACTAATGCGACTCCAAAACCCTTTGACCCCCTTAGATGATGGGGTACTCAAAGATTGTTTTTTGAGTGGATTACAAGAGGCCACTCACTTTCATGTTTTGCAGCAAAGACCTGCAACATTGGTTGATGCCATACAAGTGGGCAAGGAATTCGACAACATGCATCGCCAAGTACAACGAGCTAAGATGCCCAACTTTGCTCTACCATCGTACATTTCAATCGAGCCCGCGCAGGAACCGGCACCATTAGCAGTAATCCAGCCCGCGTTGCATTACACGCCATCTTATGTAGGAGGAGTGAGACCCTACGCCCTAGCAGCGTCCCCGACACCCGTAGTAGCGCCAACGGTGCCGCAAATACACGAATGTTGTTCCTACCAACTCACAGGCATATTCAAGCGGGCAATCCAATTTGCGAGTGGGCCATCTAGAGGCACAAGTCACTTCTCTCATCAAGACCATTGAAACAATGGGCGACCGCATAAGCTCAATCGGTCAGCAGATTACCAGCTATGTGGGGTACCGAGATGCGGCCCCAGTTGGAGAGTCTGGCCCCAACCCGGCCAAGGTATGGTGTTCCAATTGCAACAACTCGGGACATGCGTCTCAACACTGTCCTTATCCCATTCGGGAAAGGCAGGTAAGCCGGAACCCAACTTATCAAGATAAACCAAAAAGGCAATTCAATCAACCCCGTAGAGGATGTCAAAAGTGCGGAAGAACCACTCACCCAACTGAAAATTGTTGGAGTGACATTGTGTGTTTGCACTGTGGCCAACGAGGTCACCCCTTGGACAAATGTCCTCATAGACAAGTGGACCAGCCTACGTTGGCCACCATTCAACAAGTAGAGAGGAATTTGGAAGGGCAGCGAGCACCCTTCCCGGATGAGTATACCACTGAACCACCCAACCCTCTACCACAATAGCATAACATATATTTTGCTACTCCAACGCAGATAGCGCAACGGCCTAGAACAGATCAGGCAGGCCCATCATATTCTGGGGGCAATGCAGCTATGGGACAAAATTCCCGAGCAGCCTATTCAAATCTTGCGGCTCAGATAGCCCAGGGTTCTTCTAATATGTGGTCTCCCCCTCAGGATGTAAGGGTGCAGGGAGGGCAGCAGGCGTCCACTTCAGCGCCATCCCGGCAACAGGCCAGTATGCATCCCGGTCAGTTGTCCCGTCAACAGGAGACGCAACACCAAGTCAATTGGATTTCCAGTGAGCTCGGCGCCACTCAAACTACGCAGGCTAACCCAGATGAAGGTAGCTATGCAGTAATGACCCGACAGCAACAGATACGCTAGGGAAAGGCCCTGGGTATGTGGCGTCGGAGTCAGCCACATCGGCATCAGAACAAGAAGATCTGAACTTTAAAGTCATGAAGTCAGACGCACGGAAGGTGGCGGAAACTGTACTCAGGGAGGACCCATACCAAAGAGAAGGAGGTAGCATTTGCAGAGACCAAATCTCTGGCAGTCCGGCCAACCATGTCTCGACCACTTTTGACATCTAGAACAAAGAGTCTGGCCAATCGACCAGTAGCACCAGCGAAGCTTCCCAAAAGGAGAACACACTCCACTATGCGCTTCACCGATGAGTTGGAGCCGTATAATCTAATGGAAGACTTGCGCCACATTCAGGCAAACATTACATTTGCCCAACTCATAGCACTGGCACCAACAGTCCGACATGCGCTCAAGGCATCCTTGGTGAGGAAGCGAGTAGGTACTTTTGCTTAGACCCACCACATTAACGCCCATGTCGATCCGGGCCCAGTAGAAATAGAAGTGGAGATTGCAGACCGTCTGATACGACGTTGTTTAGTGGATGATGGGAGCTCAGTCAACATCATGCCACTCTCCACCTTGTCAAAATTAGGATTGAACATGACAGGGGAATCTCCATTAACTATCAGACTAGCTGACCAACGGGCTTGTTCAAAGAATTTAGAGACATCTTCGCGTGGTCCTACACCGAGTTGAAAGGGGTGCCCTCTTATGTGGCCATGCACTCTATTCCCCTGATTCCGGGAGCTACACCACGACGACAACGAGAAAGGAGGGTGAATCCCAATCTAGCTCTTCTCATCAAAGCAGAAATCGAAAAACTGCTAGCCGCTGAGTTTATCTTTCCAGTGGAGACATCAGCCTGGGTGTCCCCCATGGTGATCATTCGAAAAAAGAACGGAGGATTAAGGGTATGCGTGGACTTCCGCCCCCTTAACAAGGTAATGCACAAGGATCATTTTCCCTTGCCGTTTATAAACACATTAGTGGAAGAGGTAGCAGAGAAGGAACTCTACTCTTTTATGGATGGATTCTCGGGCTACAATCAAGTGTTGATCGACCCGAAAGATGTGCTGAAGACCACATTCACCTCACCCTGGGGAACATTTGCCTACACAAGGATGCCCTTTGGCTTGTGCAACGCACCCCTGACATTTCAGAGGGTCATGACGTATGCTTTCTCGGACATTGTGAGAAAGAATCTAGTCATTTTCTTAGATGACTTTTGTTGCAACGGGGATGCGAAGGATCACGTTGTGGCACTACAAGAATGCTTCATCCAGTGCAGAGAAAATGGGATATCTCTCAATCCAATGAAGTGCGTATTCGCAGTCACACATGGACTGCTCCTGGGACATATAGTGTCCAGAGACGGCGTGGCGACAGACCCAACAAAAGTAAGCGCCATTGTCGAACTTCCCGCACCAGAGATGTCGTCCAAAGTGAAGGGATTCCTTGGCCACACAAGGTGGTATAGGAAATTTATGGATAAGTATGCAGCAGAGGCATTACCTCTGACTCGACTATTGAGAAAGAACCAGGTATTCTCCTGGGATGCAGGGAGTCAGGAGTCTTTTGAAATGCTCAAGGAACGGTTGGTGTCTGCACCAGTCTTGGCGGCTCCGGATTGGAACACGCATTTTCATGTTTATGTTGATGCTTCAGCGGTGGCGGTAGGATATGCCCTTTGTCAGCCAGACGCTGATGGCCATGATCATCCGATATCTTTCGCCAATCGACAGCTGACATTCGCTAAGACTAGGTACAGCACCACGGAGCGAGAGGCTCTGGGAATGATTTTTGCCGTGAAGAAATATCGACATTATTTATTGGAGACCCCATTTACATTTTTTGTTGATCACATGGCATTGCGATACTTTGATCAACAAACCTGACTTGATAGGGAGAATAGCAAGATGGGTCATTTTACTTCAGGAATTCGATTACAAGGTAGTCTACAAACCGGGAAGGCTGAACGCCCAGGCCGACCATCTCTCGCGGT
Source organism: Takakia lepidozioides (assembly GCA_030704615.1). Classification (NCBI taxonomy): domain Eukaryota; kingdom Viridiplantae; phylum Streptophyta; class Takakiopsida; order Takakiales; family Takakiaceae; genus Takakia; species Takakia lepidozioides. The sequence goes on along the minus strand of CM060732.1, from coordinate 1,659,373 downwards.
TGACAGAGAAGATGGGGGATGAGCCTATCGACGATGATTTTCCGGATGCCTTCTTATTCTCGATTGAGACGGTTCCTCCTTGGTACGAGCACATTGCTCAGTATCTTAGCACCCTGGAATTTCCTACAAGAATGGATCGACACGCACGAAGACGACTTCGATTACGCAGTATGAAGTTTGCCCTTGTGGGAGGGCAACTTTATAGGAGGGGATTGGATGGACTCTTGAGGCGATGCGTCACTCCAGTGGAGGTTCCCCATATTTTAGAGTCAGCTCATGACAGCATATGTGGAGGACACTTTGCAGGGCGACTCACGGTCCAAAAGATTTTGAGGGCAGGATATTACTGGCCCTCTATGTTCAAAGATGCGCACATACATGTGCGAAAATGCAACTCTTGCCAGAGGTACGCTAAAAGGGATAACAAGCTTGGAATGCCGTTAGTTCCCACTCTCCCCCTTGCTATGTTTAAGAAGTGGGGAATCGACTACGTAGGGGAAGTACACCCCGCTTCAAGTCGACAAAATCGCTACATCATCGTAGCCACTGAGTATCTGACCAAGTGGGCAAAGGCCAAGGCGGTCAAGAGGGCCAACGCCCAGGTAACCGCCTCTTTTATTTACGAGAACATTATTTCCCGATTCGGATGCCCCAAGGAGATAGTGAGTGACAAGGGCTCTCACTTTATTAACGACGTCATCGAAGAAATGATGGCAGCATTCTCCATCCCGGTTATCAGCGTCACGTCCGTTAGTCAGCGTCAGGTCACGTCAGACCTGACGCTGACGGGACCTCCGTCACGTCAGGTTCCGGGAATATTCTGGTAAAAAAAATATCAGGTAAAATATTGCCACTTAAGCAGCCACGTCGCCAACACGGTGACGATGGCATATACATTTTGAAAAATAATAAAATGAAAGCGACCGCCAATTCTGGCGGTCGCTTTATGTTTCAGAAATTTAGAAATAAGAGCGACCGCCAATTCTGGCGGTCGCTTTATATTTCAGAATTTTAGAAATAAGAGCGACCGCCAACATGGCGTTTGCTTAATTTTTTTATATAAAAAAAAAAAAATTGGCGGTCGCATTGGCGGTCTAATTTTTTTTAATAAAAATAACAACCTCCGTATTGGCGGTCGCATAATTTTGAAAATATATAAAAAACAAGCGACCGCCAGAATTGGCAGTCGCTTTATTTTACAAATTTATTAAAAAAACCAGCGACCACCATAATATGGTGGTCGTTTTATTTTAAAAATATATTAAAAAAAACAAAAACAAAAACAAAACAAAACAAAACAGCGGGGTGAACCACTCTTATAGGGCTAAATCCCGTATACCTTGGCAGCCATGTTGTACGTGGAGTGCGTCCAGTGAATTGGCAAACTGCTAGTAGGAGGAACACAACGATGCAATACCATTTCGTCGACATCCCAAACACGTTTGGAACACCCCCGGCTACGATACTGGGCGTGCGCGAGGCACCGGTACCCCATGCTATGATATTAGGCGTGCCCGAGGCACCGGTGCAACAAGTATCTGGAACGTTAGAGGATGAACTAAAACACGTCTCGAAACAATAAAGGCACTGTCCACAATGACATTCGAACAAACGACGTGGACATGTCCGCGGAGTTTACAATGTCAGATCGCAGTATTGACCGTATTATTGCCGGAATTACGGACGTCTTTGACCCTCGCCACGTCGTGAGATTCTGCAAGAAAGTCAACTTTCGCCGCAAAGTAAGCGGATGCTGGTCAGAATTGATCACATGTCATTGGCTTCTCATTGACTACGAGATCACGGTCCCAGGCTCTCCGTATTGGCAGTGCAAATCAGGCCACAACATCACATCCCTTGTCCCCGGATAGTGACGACGAGGATTCAAATGAGTAGCAACGTAGTACATAGACAATGTGGATTTTTGTTGTACCTTGAATTTCTGGAATACACTGATAGCACTCCGCCAATTTTGTATATGCACCAATTTTGTTAATACACATGTGCGACACCTGTAAATTTCAATTGCATGAACAGCGTAACGCGTTTTCTTCCGCCCATTGGACGAATTTCATTTCATCTCATATTACTCTGGGAACTCTTAGATGGTACATTGATAACACTGGCAAAGTCTGAAAGCAAACCAAAATCGTTCGGATGGGCAACCATCCGTTCAGCCATCGAATGAATTTTGGATTGATCTCATACTAGTCAAGGACATGTGAGAGGGTGTACCAAACGTAATGGCAAAGTTTGAAAACAAACAAAAATGATTTGGATGGGCAACCATCCGTTCAACCGTTGGATGAATTCCGTTTGATGTGCTATTACTCTGGGACTTGCTGGACGGCATTTCGGGTGCACATGATTTTTTTTTTTCATTCCATTTTTTAGCCATATGTCTAATGACGGCATATGTAACGTGCGTGTCAAATTTCATAGCGAACAAAAGTCATTAGGACCCAAAACCACAGTTTATTCCCTAATTTACATTCCACACTTGATTTGTCTTCTGCTTCATGCACTATTCATAAAGAGTTCTGCAATACTGAGCCAAGTGAACACTTTAAGAAAAAATCAATTTTGTTTGGTCCAAAATTTTGTAAGAATGTAGCGGTGGGAAGGTAGAAGCCAGAGAACAAGATTGAGCAAAAAATAAAATCGTTACACAGTAGAAAACCCCAATCAAAGACAATGTAAACCTATTTATTTGCTTGAAATTCATTTAAATTCAATTTAATTGTAAATTGGTGGAAGGGCGAGGGCGTGGTTGGGGAGGCAAATGTTTGTTTCTTCTATTGGTTCTCGCACATGTGTTGCACACATATTCAAGCACATGCGGGCAAAAGATGGGCCTCAACCTCATCCGTTCAATGGGTGCATTGGCCGTTCACCCATGACATGATTTCTTTTTCGCAATGAACAAAATTGGATTACATATGAACATCTCATTAGCCTATTGAATGAATTTTGATTGATCTCATATTACTTTAGGACCTGTCAGATGGTACACTCGACAACCATCCGTTGGCTCATTGGACGAATTTCGTTTCATCTCATATTATTCTGGGACCTCTTAGATGGTACATTGAGCACACTGGCAAAGTCTGAAAGCGGACCAAAATCGTTTGGATGGGCAACCATCCGTTCAGCCATTTGAATGAATTTCGATTGATCTCATATTAGTCCGGGACCTGTGAGAGGGTGTACCGAACATACTGACAAAGTTTGAAAACAAACAAAAATGTTTTGGATGGGCAACCATCCGTTTAACCGTTGGATGAATTTCGTTTGATGTGCTATTACTTTGGGACCTGTTGGATAGTGTTTTGTGTGCATATGATTTTTTTATCATTCTGTTTTTGAACCATGTGTCTAATGACGACATATGCAACGTGCGTGCCAAATTTCATAGTGAACAAAAGTCATTAGGACCCAAAACCACAGTTTATTCTCTAAGGGATGATGCCTCAAGGATTGGACGTGCTTCTCAAGATTTTGCATTAGTAACCATGCCTTGCCCATTACTGGTTGCTTTCCATCAAACTCCCGCAAGACGATTAACACCGGCTCAACCATATAAACAAAGTTTTCACATTTCTTCCAGAAATCATCGCTGCGAATGCTATTTCGAACTTTTCGACTTTTGCCCAATGACTTGGCTTTTCAGGAGTCCCGCAATATCCGTGTGTACGTATCCCATTGAAGATCGATGATGGTGTGCTCCAGACTACTCTTCACCGTCACCAACCGATCCACCATCAAGAAGTTAGTGGCAAAATGAGTTTCGCCTGGATTGCGGAGGCTGTATTTGGGTTCGTGCCTCCTATATATTGCTAAAGGGATGTGGTGTGTGCGGATGAACGACACAACAGTCTTCGCTTGCTTGACAAGTTGTTTCACTCACTGTTTTTTTCCCCAATCTTCCGAAAGGAGGTCAAAGATATGAGCAGCACAACCTTGATAGTACATATGGGTATAACGTGTCAACAACATGTTTGTAGTGTTTCTCATGTTAGCGACATTGTCTGTGCATATTTACACGATTCTATCACTTCCGACCTGTTCGATGAAGTCTGTCAATAGTTGGCATTGATAACATCCATCTTTCTTCTTGCCGCTAGTGTCGACCGATCCCAAGAATTGTTCCCTAGCTGGACATACGAGCATGACATTGAACAACGGTCTGTTTGTGACAGAACTCCAACCATCGGCACATATAGTGCTTACATATTTTCTAAGGCACTCGCCCGTCCTATCGTTGAAATTTTGGGTAAGCTCGGTCATAGCGTCTTCTAGCAATCATGTGCAGAGATTGTGATAAGTCGGAGGCACGTACGTGGATCTGAACTCCGAGGTTACTCTAACAGCAAAAACAAATGCCGGAAGCCTTGCCACATTAAATGGTATGTTGGCCTCGAAGAAAAATTGCGCCCATTTTTTATCCAACTGTCTTTTCGCACACAAGTTAAGACTTTTTTGCATGGATTGTTGCCGTAATCATCTACTCCGTGGGGGAAGGAGTGAAGCCCGACCACATCACGTTTCTGTACATTTGCAATGCGTGTGCAAGCCTGTATAGGGGTACAAAGAGGTGTTGTAGCAGGTGTTGCTCCGGCACAACCCACTTGTCCAATGACACCCGAAGCCTCACAAAAGTCACCCTGGATACTAATCGGGGCATCCTGACGGGAAGATGGAGTGTTCTGCTCAGAGGTCATGTCCAGATCCAAAGACATTGGAATATTTCCTCCACACTGGGTAAAATGGCTTTTTACCCGCATAGATGCTTTGGGGCATAAACCTACCCCAGCGCTCTTCACACCTTTATAGCCGAGGTGAGCGAGCAACCGATCCTTACGATAAGAAAACTTTAATCCATCTAGGTTGCACTCAACACTTCCAGTGGCACTGACATTGTTTGGGATTGTCGTATACCAAGGGCTCCATTCCTCCCTCATCTTCACCCAATATCCACTCCCCTTGGACCTAGCGATGCTAGCAACAAAAAACAGTCATCTATAAATGAACATGTTGTGAATGTAGAGTGCAATGCGATAGCCCAACACTTCTACACCTGTCAGCAACCCAAGTGGGTCGATGTGGGTTGTAGTGTTGAGCTTATACACAATCTGCTGAAGTGGCTTTGATGGAAGCCACAACGGCAAAAAGTGCGCACCCTCCTCTTGGGCTACACTCTCATTCAATGGAAAAGAACATCCAAGGCAACCTCAAGTGTTTGCGCCAAAAAAAAGTGAGGAGCTTGGTGACCCTTCTCCCTTATATATGATCCAAGAGGGATGAAAGTGAAATGAAAGTGAAATGAATAAATGACGAACCAATAGCGCTCACCCGAAAAAAGCTGTACAACCATATTTGTTGTAATTTTGAAATTAAGCGACCGCTATACTACGGTCGCTATTTTTCTTTAATATGAAAAACAAGCGACCGCCACTACTGCGGTCGCTTTTATTTCCTTTCATTTTGTGCAATATTGCGGTCACTTCTATTTTGTATATTTTTAAATTTAAGCGACCGCCCGTATGGCGGTCGCTATTGTTTTTTATTTCAAAATATAATGCGACTACCGGTATGGCGGTCGCTTTATTTGTTAATATATTTAAAATAAAGCGACCGCCAATATGGTGGTCGCTTTTATTTTTAATATTTTAAAAAAACGCGACTGCCAGTAAGGCGGTCGCTTTTAATCTTTTATATTTTATGGCGGTCGTTTGTTTTTCTATATATTTTTTAAATTAAGCGACCGCCCAATGGCGATCGCTGTTTTTTTTAATATATTTTTTAAATTATCCGACCGCCATATGGCGGTCGCTTGCTCTGTACATATTTACAAAATTGTGCGACCGCCAATACGGCAATCACTGGTTTTCTTTTTTAAATTAGGCGACCGCCAATCTTGTTTTTTCTTTAAAATAAATTGAAGCGACCGCCAAGATAGCGGTCGCTATTTCTTTTTTTAATTCAAAAAATAAAGCGACCGCCACTACAACCGCCAATCTTGCTTTTAAAAAAAATAAATTGAAGCGACCGCCAATATGGCGGTCGCTATTTCTTTTTCTATTTCAAAAAATAAAACGACCTCCAGTGCGACCGCCAATCTTGTTTTTAAAAAAAAATTGAATGACCGCCAATACAGCGGTCGCTATTTCTTTTTTCATTTCAAAAAACAAAGCGAATTGGCGGTCGTGTTCATTTTGTTAATTTTTAAAATGTATTTCCCACCGCAACCGTGTCGGCGACGTGGCTGCTTAAGTGGCAGTATTTTACCTGGTACTATTTTTACCTGAATATTCCCCAAACTTGACGTGACGGAGGTCCCGTCAGCGTCAGGTTTGACGTGACCTGACGCTGGCCGACGGACGTGACACTGATAACCGGGTTTGATGTGCTATTACTCTGGTCCTGTTGGACGGTGTTTTATGTGCACATGATTTTTTTATCATTCCGTTTTTGAACCATGTGTCTAATGACGACGTATGCAACGTGCGTGCCAAATTTCATAGCGAACAAAAGTCATTAGGACCCAAAACCATAGTTTATTCCCTAATTTGCACTTCGAACTTGATTTGTCTTCTACTTCATGCACTTTTCATTGAGAGTTTTGCAATACTGAGCCAAGTGAACACTTTAAAAAAAAATCATTTTTGTTTGGTCCAAAATTTTGTAGGGATGTAGCGGTGGAAAGGTAGAAGTCAGAGAACAAGATTGAGCAAAAAATAAAATCGTTACGCAGTAGAAAACCCCAATCAAAAACAATGTAAACCTATTTATTTGCTTGAAATTCATTTAAACTCAATTTAATTGTAAATTGGTGGAAGGACGAGGGCGTGGTTGGGGAGACAAATGTTTGTTTCTTCTATTGGTTCTCCGCACATGTGTTGCACACATATTCAAGCACATGCGGGCAATAAATGGGCCTCAACCTCATCCGTTCAATGGGTGCATTGGCCGTTCATCCATGACAGGATTTTATTTTCGCAATGAACAAAATTGGATGACACATGAACGCCTCATTGGCCCATTGAATGACTTTCGATTGATTTCATATTACTCTGGGACCTGTCAGATGGTACATTGGACATACTGGCCAAATCTCGAAGCGAACGAAATTCATTTGGATGTGCAACGATTTGTTGGCCCATTGGACAAATTTCGTTTCATCTCATATTACTCTGGGACCTCTTACATGGTACATTGAGCACACTGGCAAAGTCTGAAAACGAACCAAAATTGTTCGGATGGGCAACCATCCGTTCAGCCATCGAATGAATTTCGATTGATGTGCTATTACTCTGGGACCTGTTGGACGGCGTTTCGGGTGCACATGATTTTTTTTTCATTCCATTTTTTAGCCATATGTCTAATGACGGCATATGCAACGTGCGTGCCAAATTTCATAGCGAACAAAAGTCATTATGACCTAAAACCATTGTTTCTTCCCTAATTTGTATTCCAAACTTGATTTGTCTTCTACTTCATGCACTCTTTATAGAGAGTTCAGCAATAGTGAGCGAAGAGAACAATTTTTTTAAAAAAATATTTTTGTTTGGTTCAAAGTTTTGCAGGGGTGTGGCGGTAGGAGGGTTGAAGCCTGAGAACAAGATTGAGCCAAAAAACAATTTGTTACGTAGCAGAAAACCCCAACCAAAGACAGTGTAGACCTATTTATTTGCTTGAAATTTATTTAAACTCAATTTAATTACAAATTGGTGGAAAGGCGATGGCGTGGTTGGGGAGGCAAATGTTTGTTGCTTCTCTTGTTTTTCCGCACATGTGTTGCACACATATTCAAGCACACGCGGGCAAAAGATGGGCTTCAACTTCATCCGTTCAATGGGTGCATTACCCGTTCACCCACGAGGGGATTTCTTTATCGCAATGAACAAAATTGAATGACACGTGAACGCCTCATTGGCCCATTGAACGAATTTCAATTGATCTCATATTACTCTGGGACCTGTCAGATGGTACATTGGACATACTGGCCAAGTTTCGAAACGAACGAAAATCATTTGGATGGGCAACCCTCCGTTGGCCCATTGGACGAATTTCGTTTCATCTCATATTACTCTGGGACCTCTTAGATGGTACATTGAACACACTGGCAAAGTCTGAAAGCGAACCAAAATCATTTGGATGGGCAACCATCTGTTCAGCCATCAAATGAATTTCGTTTCATCTCATATTAGTCCGGGACCTGATACATGGTATGTTGAACATAGTAACAAAGTTTGAAAGCAAACAAAAATCATTTGGATGGTCAACCATTCGACCGCCATTCTTTTTCGCAATGAGCGAAATTTCATTATAGGTGAACGCGCCATTGGCCCATTGAACGAATTTCATTTCATCTTATATTACTCAGGGATCTGTGAGACGGTATACTGAAGACGTTGCGGAAGTTTCGAAGCGAACCAAAATCATTTGGATGGGCATCCATCCGTCGGCCCATCAAACAAATTTCGTTTCATCTCATATTACACTGGGACCCGTCTTATGGTATGTTGAACATACTGGCAAAGTCTGAAAGCAAACCAAATTCATCTGGATGGGCAACCGTCCGTTGGGCCATTTAACAAATTTCGATTGATGTCATACTCGTACGGGACCTGTGAGACGGCGTACCGAACATACTGGCAAAGTTTGAAAGGAAACAAAAATCATTTAGATGACCAACCATCCGTTGTCCAATCGGATGAATTTCGTTTCATCTCGTATGACTCCTAGAACTGTTGGGATAAGCCATACGGCGGCAATGACAATTGGAGATCAAAGGGAGGGCCTTCGCATGCCCGGGCGGCACCCGGTGCTCCAAAAGGAAAAATAGGTGCGACGGCACATGGCGGGCAGAAGGCGACCTTTGATGGGGTGTGCTTGAATTGCGGGGAGACTAGGCACATGGCCAAAAAGTGCCCGAAACCCAACGGCGACCATGGAGCTTTCCGAAGACTCTATCAACCGCTTGGTGGAGGCAGTGGTCGCCAAGACTTTGCAAGGTAGACGACTACACATGTGAGCTGCTCCAAGAGGCTGAAGCATTACGTAGCGGAAGCCGCTTCATGTTCATAAGTAGCAAAATTTTCGGAACTAACGTGTCGTTGTCGTATAGGCGGTCGCTTCATTTTTTTTTAAAACAAAAAAGAACGATTGCTATTGGGCAGTTTATAAATACCAAAAAGAGCGACCACCATATGGTGGTCGTTTCATTAAAACAAATACCTAAAACAGCGACCGCCGTATTGGCGGTTGCTTCATTTAAAACAAATAAAAAAGAACGACCGCCATAGGATGGTCGCTTCACTTTTTACAAAAACTTGACAGAGCGACCGCCGAAGTGGCGGTCGCTTCATTTTTTTTTTAAATAAAAAAGAGAGACAGCCAAAGGGCGGTCGCTTCATTTAATTTAATTTTTTTTTAAAGAAATCGGAAAACAAAATGTAAACGAGCGGCCGCCGAATTGGCGGTCACTTCAGTTTCTTAAAAAGTGAAGAAGAGCAACCGCCGTAGGACAGTCGCTTCAGAGTTTTTTTATAAATAAAAACAATAAAATAAAATAAAATTTTATTTAAAAATTCAAATTTAAATAATAAATAGTTTAAATTTAAATTTATTTTTAGAAAAAAATTTAAGGAGCGACCGCCGTAATGGCGGTCGCTTCAGTTTTTTAAAAATAAAAAAAGAGCGACTGCAATAGGGCGGTCGCTTCATTTTTTTCTTTAAAAAAACTTCATTTAAAAAAATATTAACGTTATGTTATTTTTTTAAAAACTTGTAGGAGCGACCGCTGTATTGGCGGTCGCTTCAGTTTTTTAAGAAAGCAAAAAAGAGCGACCGCCATCGGGCTGTCGCTTCATTTTTTTAAGAAATAAATTTTTTTTTTAATTTTTTAATCAAAAAATAAAATAAAGGAACGGCCGCTTTATTGGCGGTCGCTTCCCTTTCTTAAAAAGCGAAGAAGAGTGACCGCCGTATGGCGGTCGCTTCATTTTCTTTAATAAAAAAAACTTATTTTAAAATTTAACTATTTAATTATTATAAAATAAAATAAAATATAAAGGAGCGACCGCCGTATTGGCGGTCGCTTCAGTTTTTTAAAAAGCGAAAAAGAGCGACCCCCATATGGCGGTCGCTTCATTTTTAAAATAAGTAAACGAAAATGAGCGACCACCGTAGTGGCGGTCGCTTCATTTTTAAATATAAAAAAACGACTGCCGCACTGGCGGTCGCTTTATTATTTAAAAAAATAAAAAAGAGCGACCGCCGTATTGGCGGTTGCTTCCTATATTTTTTTATAAAAAATCGACTGCCATAGTTGCAGTCGCTTCATTTAAATTTCTTAAAAAAAAGAGCCATTGCCGCTAAATGGCGGCCGCTAAATTTTAAAAAACAAAACGAGCGACCGTCATTTGGCGATCGCTGCATTTTTAAAAAAAATTTAAAGAAGCGACGGTTTGGCAGTCGCTTCATTTTAGAATAAAAATAAAAATATGTGACGGCCGGCGAATGGCGGTCGCTGTATTTTTTTAAATATTTTTTAAACTACGAGCGACTGCCAATTTGGGCGGTCGCTTAATTTTTTAAACTAGTAATTTTCAAGCGACCACCAATATAGGCTGTCGCTTAATTTAAAATATAATAAATTACAAGCGACGGCCAATATGGGCAGTCGCTCCATTTAAAACTTCATAAATTGCCGGCAACCGCCAATATAGGCGGTCGCTTAATTTAACAAAATATTAAATTACAAGCGACCCCCAATGTGGGTGGTCGCTTGATTTAAAAAATAATAACTTTTAAGCGTCCGCTAATATGGGCGGACGTATTCTTTTAAAATAAATTAATAAAATTTAATAATTGGTCACGTCTGTTTTACACCGTGGTTGCCATGTCATTACAAAGGGTAGAAGTAAATCGTAAAAGTCAAATATAAAAAAAATTACTTGGGTAAACGTCCGGATTCGACGTGACGTGACGGCCGAGGTGACGTCTGACGTGTCCGGGCCACGTCACGTCAGGAATGATAACTAGGTTCTCCATCAAGCATCGCAAGGCTACCCCTTATCACCCTCAGACAAGTGGTCAAGTAGAGCGCGCCAATCAAACCTTGTGCAACATCCTCTCCAAAACAATTAGGGAGCACAAGCGGGACTGGGACACCAAGTTGATCTCAGTTTTGTGGGCGTTTCGCACTACACATAAGGTAACCACTCGACACACCCCCTTTTCATTGGTTTACGGGGTGGAGTCCATTATGCCCATTGAAACAGAGATTCCCTTATTGCGACTTGTCATCACCGAGAGATTGGCAACATCCGGGTCCCTGAAAGAACGACTCGAGATGCTGGAGGGGTTAGACGAGCTTCGGCAGGCAGCAGCTCAAAACATTGAGGCCGTCCAGCGAAGGAGGAAGGCTCGGTTTGACCTGAAGCGCAAAAAGAGGATTTTTGATCCAGGAGATTTGGTATTATTGTTCGACAGTCGGAACGAGGAATTCAAGGCCAAGTTCGACTCATACTGGATGGGGCCCTATCTTGTCAAGACAGTCTTTGACAACGGCTCATTACAATTGGAGACACTGAGGGGAGTGGAGTTCCCCAATCTGGTGAACGGTGTCCGGTGCAAGCACTACTACATGTGAGTTCCTTTAACCAATGAAATATTTCCCCCCATTAAGGGAAAGGTGCTAAGGGAGATCTTAGTGGCCTTTGCCCTGTCGAGAGAGATCTTTAGGATTTCTACCCGGTTTTTCGGAAGGAAATGTTGGTATTTCCTATCCATGATTCATTGGATATTGGAGCTCCATAACAGGTGGAGTGCGGGGCAACTAAGTTGCAATCATCCAATGAAACTTCTCCACTGGGAAGAGGTCAATAGGACTCTTACCCGTTAGGTTGTTGTACATCTTTTATTGGGGTTCCAAAGGTAGACCTTGGGATGCGGGGCAACGTCGTTGCAGTAAAGAGGTGATTTGTTCTCCACTTATGTTTTGGGTAGTTATTGGAATTCACAAGGAAAGACCTTGGGATGTGGGGCACATAGAGTGCAGTAATCTAACCCACGTTGTAGAATTAGAAATTTGTTGATATGGCATAAGCTATGAAAGCTATGACCATCCAATTGCCAATGTAGAAGACTCCATACATCTTCGTTACCAATCACGTGTTGTGAGTTTCTCTATTTTTCTTCACCAAGTGAAGAACCACAGGTGCAGGAATGGGAACAATGGGATGGCTAATATATGCACTCTTGTTCAATGCACACTGTCGATCATTATTTGTCTTCTATCACAGAATATATCTGTGTTTGCTCAAAGCATATCTCGAGAAAAAGTAAGTGCTTGCTGCATCGACGCGGGAGCTGCTCTTTAGCCCTCCCAGATGCTTCCTGTTTAGGGGCATTTAGGCCCGTCCAAGCTCGAGTCGAGGCCCTAACATTTAGAACCAAAGTCTTTCCAAGGCTGTGTTAGAATAGGATTATCAAATTGCACCGCGCATATCTTTCTTGCATCATCTAGGGGATTCGAACCCAGTCCGGTGGGGGAGAATGGCGGTTTTGAAGTATTTTTTTATGTGGGAACTCCAACTCTCTCCGAAGAGGGCGAGTCGGGTGGTTTTGAAGTATTTTTTGGCATTTTATTTTATTTTTCCCTCCTCTCTCCCGGTGAACTCTCTCCGAAGAGGGAGAGCCAAAGGGAAATTACTCTTCATCTTTTTCATGTCACTTAAGAGAGTCGTTGACTCCAAGGGATATCAGTGATACCCTAGTAGGGGGATTGTGCGAACCAGAGTTTTTGAGTTCTTTTACACTCGGGGCAAGTGTTCCCCATTGGTGGTCATATATGTAGATGCATATATTGGTACATATTTCTTTTCAGATCGTTTTTGATCTTAAGGCAGACAGTTTAGGCATTGTACTGCCAAAGCAGGGCAGTTTGTGAGTTATCTGGGAATCGCTGGTAAAGCACGTAGGGATTTAGATTATGTTTGAGACGACCATGGAGGAGCTCTGGCGTCAAAATGACCGTAGGGAGCTGCATCGACAGCGAGTTAGGCTGCCAATTTGGTACCAGTAACGACAACATGCACTTGTTCAAAACAATACATGGTGACTGTTCCAGTCCCGGATTGCGATCTCTCTATTCTCCCGCCTTTCAAGTCCAGTAGGAGCACGTGGCGAGGAGTCTTGGCAATTGGAGGAAACAATCTGTACAGCGATGAAATATCGCGACAAAACAAGTGCTCCATCGGAGCAAACAATGGGTGAATGAGCTTCCGGACGAAGTTTTGAACTCCTCAGCGATGCAAAGTGTGTAGGAGGAAACTCCAGATGATTTGTGACCCAGTGGCAGGGCCAAAGACCCCCTGGGGGCACCACCAGTATTTTTACTGCCAGGACGCGACAGACTGCCTTTATGGTGAAACCATGGAAACCAACCAAAGGTGTGGCTTTTCTTCCCTGATTCCCTTGAGATTTTGTGGGCAGCTACAAGGCATCTAATTATAATTTGTCACCAAGTTTGAGGATTTTTGGAGGTGATAAGAGACAACATCGAATTATCACACCGGAGGCAGTTGCGAAAGGCGATTAAATGGAATTCTAGTTCATCCAATGGATGCAATCTGGAAATTCGACCTGCAAGCTGGAGGGATGAAAAGACAACCTAGTGCCAACTGGTCATCCATTGGATAGATGAAAAACCAGATTTATTATTAACACCAAGGTTTTCCATCCGTGGTTATTATTTTATGGTGTTCTATCGTTTTTAAATTATAGATGCATGTAGGAAATCATAGTTTAAGACTATCCTTCACTAGTTTAAGAGGCTCCAAAAACATAATAAAAGAAGAGCAGGTCCTCTTGTTCTTCAATCTAGTCTCATTTCCTTGTTTTGACCTCTTGCTTGTGTAGTTAGTTTTGAGCTTGAGGGAGCTAGTTCCTAGAGAGTTGAGCTTGTGGCTCTCTAGTATTAGAAGCAAGCATATTGAGAGCAGGATAGTCCTAGCTCAAGGCCTTGTGGCCATTTGAGGCAAGAAGTAGAGGAAGCGCTCCATGAAGTGGGAGACTTGAGGACGAGTAGGAGTGCCGGAGGAGGACCAAGCTTGAGTACCATTCTACCGAGCGATTTAGTGCATCCCAAGCACCACTTGTTTCAGAGGGTGACTTACTATACATTCTTGACCTTTGAATTCATTCATTTCATTTGCTGTTCAAGCGCTGTCCAAGGAAAGGACCTTATAAGCATTGTTTGCTAAAAATCTATAAAAACTAACCCTCTTTCAAAGAGGATATGTGTGCATCTCTATGTACATATGTGAAGAGCACAGGTGTGAAGCCCCAGGAGACAGGGCCTTAGGAATCTAACCCAATTACGTCATGGAAGTGAGGGTAGATGTCCATTATTATGTTTAAAGAGAGGGCGAGCTTGCATGAAGTGGCGAAGCTCTTGTCAAATTTCCCTTTCTAGCTTAGTGGCGACCCAAAACCACAATTTCTTGCACTCCAACTTGATTTGTGTTCTACTTCATGCACTCTTCATAGAGAGTTCTGCAATAGTGAGCAAAGAGAACATTTTTTTTTTTAGGGCATTTTTGATTGGTCCAAATTTAATTGAGCCAAAAACAAAATCGATACGTGCCAGAAACCCCCACTGAAAGGCAGTGCAAACATATTTATTGGCTGAAAATAAAATAAATTCAATTAAATTGTGGAATTGCTTGAGGGGGGAGCGCGTTGATGGGGAGGCAAATTATTTATTCGTCTGTTGTGTCTCCGCATATGTGTCGCACACATGTTCAAGCACATGCGGGCAAAAGAGGGGCTTCAACCACATCCGTTCAATGGGTGCAATAGCCGTGCACGCATTGTAGGATTTCTTTTTTGCATTGAACAAAAACCAGATGACAAGTGAACGCCTCATTGGACAATCGAACGATTTTCGATTGATCTCGTATTACACTGGGACGTATCAGAGGGTACCTTGAACATACTGGCCAAGTTTCAAAGTGAACGAAAATCATTTGGATGGGCAACCATCCGTTGGCCCATTGAACAAATTTCGATTGATCTCATATTACTCTGGGGCCTCTTACATGGCACATTGAACATAGTGGCCAAGTCTCAAAGCGAACCAAAATCATTTCAATGGCCAACCATCCGTTGAGCCATCGAATGAATTTCGATTGATCTGATATTAGTTTTGGACCTGATACATGGTATGTTGAATATAGAGACAAAGATTGAAAGCAAACGAAAATCATTTGGTTGGGCAACCATTCAATCGCCCATTGAATGAATGGGGTTTCGTCTTCGATTATACTGGGATCTGTTACAGGTATGCCCTTTGAAGCTTTTTTTGTAGTGTCTCCTGCCTCGTAATGCGGTGCTTCTCCATGTCCACTTTATCCAATATGTTAATATTCTCCACCTGGAACAGATCCACATATGTGTGCATAAATCCTTAAAAAAACAAATGACCATCTCAACTTTTATAAGCCTCATCCCCAACTTCCAGTTTTGATGGTCATTTCTTTTTTTAACTTATATACGCATGTGTGGATATGTTCCAGATGGAAAATATTAGCATTGGAAAAATAATAGTTGGAGAAGCACGTCATTACGAAGCAAGAGGTTATATAAGACCTCAACATGTTGAACATCTGGATGAAGAACCTTGCCCATCGTCGCTTCAAAGTTCTAGCGCTTCTGAAATGATCACATGTTTGTTGGTGGAAGCAGATCTCGTACCCATCAAAGACTCCCGTAGGCCACATGGAACGGTTCATGTGATACATTTTCACAAATGCGATGTGATACATTTGTGAAATGGTACCACATCAACCGTTTAATGTGGCCAATACACGTCTTCCGCACCATGGCGGAAATGTTCGTCACTTGAAAGCACAAACACAAATAATCCGTGCAAACAATCTCAAGAATCATATGTACTGCAAGGTGTTTCATACTGCCGATGTTCATGTAGCAGAATTATTTAGGAATCGTTTTGCTACTCCCATGCCAACAACATCAGGTCCACTGCGATTGCCATATTCCGAATTCCGTATCAGCCACCACGGACATGAAACCAGGAACTTCGCACAAAATCTCCAATTCATTCAATTTATGGTGGGCCATGGTTGCAGCCTGCAAGCTGGCCGGGGTGGCTGATACGTCTGTTTGAACATGACAGTCTCAGAGGACGTTGGCATGGGAATAGCAAAAAGAGTATTACAGAATTCAGCTAGAAGAACAACAATAGCATGAAACACCTTACCGTAAATATGATTGTTGACATTGGTTGTGACAGCTCCAATCAATAGAGAACTCGCACCATCAGTTGCGCTCCAACAGCAGTACCGGTCCCTCGATAAATAAAATTCCGTTGTAAATAAAAAATTGCATACGCTTGAACCTCACAAATGTCATTTCAACAAAATCGGCCGTGTATTGTGGCACTGGTTTTAACTGCGAATGTTTCAATGTTTCTGACAGGGTACTGAGAAAATGATATATTGGATCCATATGAGTTAGACAACAAACGTTCCATATCTCATTCAAGTGTGCGATATTACCATGAGTGGCATGGATAAAAAAGTAATAGGTGTACATGCGACCTCCGCACGTTTAAGTAGAAACCTAGTATCAAACGTTCGGAGGTCGCATGTGCACCTATTACTTTCCGATCCATGCCTCTCATGGTAGTGTCGCACAGTTGAATGAGAGGATACGTCTGTTGTCTAACTCCTACGGAACTAATACATCGTTTTCTCATAACCCTATCCAAAACCTTGGAACATTACAGATATAAACAGTGAGCCAGTACACAAACCATTTATGTTGCGATGACAGGTGCCAGGGTCGAGCATATGCAATGTAGTATATACAATGAGACTTTATTTATTACATGCTCGATCAAAATTGAGTTATGTCTTCATAAAAGAACCATTGTACCGCCAGAAATCTCATATCTACGAGACTATGGTCTACTCCGTCCTATATACGTCTTTCGGCTCAGGCCAATTGAATGGCTTGCCCATGAACCGAAGTACTACATGGGCTAATGTGACTCTCTCATTCTTGTTGTTGTCGTACAACCTTTGTAGCATTGAATGCCAACAACCTCCCGTAAATTGGTCCTGGAACATACTTTGATCATAATGAGCGCCGCCATTTATTCGTACCGCTATCTTCCCAACGGCAAAGGCCTCCGACGTCATGTCCTAGGGGGGGCGTGACATTCGCATTGAAAACCGATGCAATATCTTTTTCCCACCCACCATCTTTTCGCGAGTTCCCGGTCCAGCTTGTCTTGGTTTTCAAACTGGTACGGCGAGGCTTTGCATATGCCCAATGGGGTGGCTAAGCCCCAATCACACACCCCAATCTTGATCTCCTCGGTGTCATCTGGAAAATGCAACAAGATGTTGTCGGGGGACAAGTCGTTGTGCAGGACACCGTTCTTGAGGACGCGATCGCATTCCTGGAACTCTGCTTCCGTTCCTCTTTGTTCCAAAATCACCCTGTTGTCCGAATCGTTGCCCCATTTTCTGTCAAGGTTCATCATGTCGCGTATTGTCCCCCCATTCCACCAGCGAGTGTAACCATCTACCTCACATGCATTCACAGCAAAATATGAGATAACACCCGGATGCTGGAACTTCACTGCCAAACACTCGTCGTTATATTGTCTCAAAGCCTTTTCTGGATTTTTGGACTTGGGTTTTTTTCCCGCTAGCTCCCAACGCTCCGATATTCTAGAATCGCCAACAATCCTACAGTGACGGACCTTAGCATACCCTCTTTCTTTGTAAGGGCCAATCTCTACCACCTTCGCAGTAGAGTTCAGGTAATAAAGACCAGTTGTGCCTCCCCCGCCCGATGACCCCGCCTTCCAAGGGACAACCCTAGTCCGGCGATGTGAATTCTGACTTGCCGGACAAGCCCAATACTCAACACGCCGCATTAACTCAGCTTCGGCGGAGGGCACTCGACCCTCGGTTGTTCTACCCTTCCATGTCTTCATTAGCTGCCCCAAATTCCACGTGGCGTCTTTCGCCCTGCTTTGGATCCACCGATTGAACTTCGGCTTGTCCCTGTCCGTCGTCCACTTAGCCCCCGCCAAAGCGTTTGTCATTTTCCTCTCCATATTTTGCTGAAAAATCTGAAACCCTTCCTATCCATACCTAACATAAGCACTTTCCAGCCTCATCATGTCCCTACCCTTGAAATAATCCGTTACCACTTCTTTCACCCTATCCGAGGCATCCGGTCCCGGGTAGTCTGGCTTGTTGACCTGGCTATCCCGCTCGTGGGCACATTTTCTCTTCCTCTGCCCCCCAGACGATCCCGCCCCAGAACTTGAATTCACAACCCCCGACATTGTATAAACATTTGCCCACTACAGGGTCCAAAACCTCAGAAAAATGGCAATGAACGCGTGTGGATGGTGTCTTCGTAGTTTTCTGCAAAAAAACAGGCTGCCGGAGATGCGGAAAAAAAATGGTGATATGATGATTGTACCGTGAACAAGTGTGTGGGACTGACCAATAGAAAACCAACAAAACCTCCCCCCCCAAATAATCACCTTTGCACCTCCTGTTGGCAGTGCCAAGCAACGAAGTCCGAAAGGACTACAAGATGCCAAAGAACCGCACCACAAGAGGGACAAAAGTGATCAGAAAAGGAGGGGGGAATGGTTTATATAGGTGCCCACCAGCCGCCCCCCCCAAAATGACATTATGCTTGAAAAGACGCGACAGGCCAGTGGAGCCTCGCCACGTGTCAGCGCGGCGCGACTGGCCAGTCGCACCTCGCTACGTGCGACTGGCCAATATGGGCGGTCGTTTCATTTAAAAATAAAAAAATCACGGGCGACCGTCAATTTGGGCGGTCGCTTCATTTAAAAATAAAAAAATTACGGGCGACCGCCACTATGGGGGGTCGCTTCATTTATAAATAAATAAATTACGGGCGACCGCCAATATGGGCGGTCGCTTCATTTAAAAATAAATAAATTACGGGCAACCGCCAATTTGGGCGGTCGCTTCATTTAAAAATAAATAAATTACGGGCGACCGCCAATATTGGAGGTCGCTTCATTTATAAATAAATAAATTACGGGCGACCGCCAATATGGGCGGTCGCTTCATTTATAAATAAATAAATTACGGACGACCGCCAATATGGGGCGGTTGCTTCATTTTAAAATAAATAAATTACGGGTGACCGCCAATACTGGCGGTCGCTTAATTTAACAAAATATTAAATTACAAGCGACCGCCAATATGGGCGGTCGCTTTTATTAAAAATAATAAATTATATGCGACCGGCAATATAGGCGGACTCATTTTTTTAGAAGAATTAATAAATATTAATAATTGGCCACGTCTGTTTTACAACGTGGCTGCCATGTCATTACAAAGGGTAGAAGTAAATCGTAAAAGTCAAATGTAAAAAAAATTACATGGATAAACGTCCGGATTCGACGTGATGTGACGGCCGACGTGTCAGCGCCACGTCACGTCAGGAATGATAACTAGGACATCAAACGAAATTCATCCAACGGTTGAACGGATGGTTGCCCATCCAAATCATTTTTGTTTGTTTTCAAACTTTGCCAGTACGTCCGGTACACCCTCTCACAGGTCTTTGACTAATATGAGATCAATCGAAATTCATTCAATGGCCAAACGGATGGTTGCCCATCCAAACGATTTTGGTCCGCTTTCAGACTTTGCCAGTGTGCTCAATGTACCATCTAAGAGGTCCCAGAGTAATATGAGATGAAACGAAATTCGTCCAATGGGCCAACGGATGATGGCCCATCCAAATGATTTTCGTTCGCTTCGAGACTTGGCCAGTATGTCGAATGTACCATCTGACAGGTCCCACGGCTGCCTCCACGCTTTTAGTAATCGAGTCCTTACTCTCTAGGCGCAGCACCCGGGCTTCTCTCGGGCGGCTCGCGACTTTGGGGTAGCTGCTGTCAAGCGAAATTAGCCCGCCCAAACCCCAAGACAAAAAGAATACAATCCACCCTCCCCTAGGCCTCCATGGCTTGCTAGTGGGGGGGGGGGGGGATTAGCACATAGAGGCCTTATAGTGGCCTTATATCATAGATCCAACCTACTGGCCTGCTTTGCCAGAGCTGGCTATATTTCAAATTAGTAATCAAATACAAAGATTCATTCTTCCAACAATTCAAATACAAGCCTCTATTGGTGCCCTTACCAATAGACTATGGGGGTCTCCCCCCTTGTCACTTCTAGACATGAAATAATGGGACTCCACAATGCACTCTCTTCTTTTGAAGAGTCTAAATCAGATTTTCAACTTCAAGCTTTGCTTGGAAAATAAATGAATCACATACACAAATGGTGAAATGGTAAGATGGGATCAACCTTTCTATGCGAGAGTGCTTGGGATGCTCTATCAACTCAAGTAATGGTACTCTATGCGGCCTTCACTTGGGCTCTCGTCCATAAGTCCATACCAGCCCCTTCTACTCGTCCTCGAGTCACTTTCCTCCACATGAAATTGCCCTCTTCCTTCACAAATGAAAATGGCTCAAAGGCCCACAAGCTAGGCCACTTGCCTTAGCTTACAAGAATCCTACCTAACTAGGGAGCTTCAAGCTCCACTCCCTAGGATCTAGCCCCTCCTCAAGCCAAAAGCTAGCAAGCACTACAACAACAAGCAAGAGGAAACTAAGCAAATGAGCTAGATGAGAATAATAGAAGCCTTGCCCCCTCTTTTATACTGTTGTTGTGCCTAATAGTTTAAGGGAAAATATTTATTAAACTATTATTTCCTAGAAGGATCTATAATATACTATTCCATATGGATGAAAAGTCTTAGAGGCAAATGAAAGTTGTCTTTTCATCCATCCAATTGGATGACCAGTTGGCACGAGTTGTCATTTCATCCATCCAGCTCCTCAAGGCGAATTCCAGGATTTTTCATCTATCCAAGAAGTAGAAATGCAAATAATAGGCCTTGTGAGTGCCGTCGACTCAATAATTTGGCCCCGCTGCTAATCAGCTCCATAAATAACCAAACTGGGTGACAAACTACAATTGTATACCCCGTATCAGCCTGTAAATTCTCATCTCCATCGTTGGTAAAAAGTTGCGCTTCTCGCCATTCGTCGTATTTTCGCTACACACATATTTTGTGGTATATTTGGAAATCAAATCCCTGGTGATGGCTCTGGGGTCTTTGACCCTGCCACTGAGTCATAGGTTGTCTGGAGTCCCCTCCAGTTGTCCCGCACCACTAACAAGTCCACGCTTTGCCGTTGAAGTCGCCCTGACCTGCTGTCATTCCGATGCGGCCAATTGCTTTGTTGCGATATTTCATCGCTATACATGTCGCTTCCACCAATTGCCAAGCTCCTCGCCGTGTGTTCCTACTGGACTTGAAAGGTGGGAAAAAAGAGAGATCGCAATCTGGGACTTGAACAGTCGTCCTGTATTGTTTGAACAGGATTAACTCGCCGTTTCTGGTACCGAATTGGCAGTCTAATATGTTGTCGATGCAGCTTCCTACGGTCATCTTAACGCCAGAGTTCCACTCCATGGTCGTCGCAAACACTGTCTAATTTCCTACGTGCTTTACCAACGATTTCCAGACAACTAACAAACTAACCTGTTTTGGCAGTACAATGCCGAAACCGCTTGTCTTATGATAAAAAATGATCTGAAAAGAAAAGTGTACCAATATATGCATCTACATATATGGCGACCAATGGGGAACACTCGTCCTGAGTGTAAGAGAATCCAGGATCTCTGGTTCGTAAAAATCCCCCTACTAGGGTATCCCTGATATCCCTTGGAGTCAACGACTCCCTTGAGTAAAGATAAGACTAATTCCCCTCAGGCTCTTCCTCCTCGGAGAGAGTTCGAGTCTTCCGGGAGAGAGGAGGAAATAAAAAGCAAAAGCCAAAAAAATGTTTCAAAACCACCCAGCTCGCCATCTCCGGAGAGAGTTGGAGTTCCCAGCCAAAAAATACTCTAAAACCGCCATTCTCCCCCACCGGACTGGGTTCGAATCCCCTAGATGATGTAAGAGAGATATGCGCGGTGCAAATTGATAATTCTACTCTAAAATAGCCTTGGAATGACTTTGGTTCTACCCTACTTGACATGGCTTGCAGGGACCTCTCATGGATGTGCACAGCCCGTGATAAATTGATCACTGCGAACTACGACCTCGACTCGAATCCGGAAGGGTCTAGAAGCTCCTAAACAAGATGCTTATGGGAGTCCCAATTCTTGGCTCCCACAACAACAGAAAAGATTGGATACCCGAGGACCCTACCCATGAAATAAACGCACCATTCCTAACTACAATCTAACTTGATTTATGACTCGCAGGGACCTCTCATGGATTTCGCAGAGCTCGTGATGAAATTCTTGACCTAAGAAACGATTGGATCCATTCTGCACCTCAGATGACCATACTCTGGAACAATGTAACATTCTATCTGAAAAGGTCACAGGCCCTTCTGGGTTTTCCTATGCCTGACGCCCTTCACTCATGTGAGGGGAGCAGCAACCACTGCTCTACAAGTCACCTTTTACCCCCTCACCGCTTCTGACTTTTCTCTTTCTACGAGGAATGCTGCAGCGGGGTAAGGTGAAAATAACAAAAGGTTTAAGGTTAAGAATCCCCGTGCGGGAAGTCGTTGTGCTCCATGCAGGAAGCATCAGTATACTGCAGAATGCTTGATACAGCAAGCATTGATTTTTTCTCGAGATATGCTTTGAGCAGACACAGATAGACTCTGTGATAAAAAAAACAAATGATGATCGACAGTGTGCATTGAACAAGAGTGCATATATTAGCCAACCCATTGTTCTCATTCCTGCACCTGTGGTTCTCCACTTGGTGAAGAAGAAAAGAAACTCACACCACGTGATTAGTAACAAAGATGTATGAAGTCTTCTACTTGGCAATTGGATGGTAATAGCTTTCATAGCTTATGCCATATCAGACGGATTCTAATTCTACAAGGTGGGTTAGATTACTGCACGTTATGTGCCCCGCATCCCAAGGCCTGTCCTTGTGGATTCCAATAACAAAATGCAACCTCAATGGTCAGTCCATCGGGTGAATGATAACAATTCAAACCTCTAGGTAATTCTCGAGATCTAATAACAATGGCCGTTCCTTGGCCCAAGCCCCCCCCAGCGGCCGGGTACTTGACTTCAAATATCCTCGGCGGCAGGGGGCGATACCGCCCTTAAGAATCCTTCCAAGTGGGGGTGCTTAAGGAATGGATGTCCGCATGCTCCAAAACAGCCAATGTGGCTGTTTGGGGTGGGTGTGGCATCCCTTCCTTAAGCTCTTGCGGAGATTAATTGAAGGTGAGATGGTGGAGTCTGTTGCAACACATGTCTTCACACCAGAGATCGTAGGTTAATCGACTCTATATCTTGGAAACAGAACCGTCGAGCCAAACAGGCCAAGTCTTAGCAGAAGACAGTACAATTGACTCTCAAGGATCTGAATGTGGACCCGCACATCTTCATCCTGTTGGATAAATGCAACTTAGAGACTGTAGTGTCCACGGAAGTGAGTGCTACCAGAGAAAATGTGTAATGAAAATGAAGTTAGGCAGAAAACATCCCTGAACATGTTTTCAATCTGTGACATGGGGGAGGACATCGTGGAAAAACCGAAGGGTCTACCACTGTGTGCAGAGGGACTAATTCTAAGGTCAAGGAAATGTTGCTTTGTCACGTCATTGCACCTGCGTTGGAGTACGCATTTGCTATATGCGTTGATAACTCCAACAAGGCTAGGTCTGCAGTATCCTTCCAAGTGGGGGTGCTTAAGGAGTGGATGTCCGCATGCTCCAAAATAACCAATGTGGCTGTTCATGGTGAGTTTGGCATCCCTTCCTTAACCGGAAGTGGTGGGAATAGCTGGTGAGATGGTGGAGTCTATTGCAACACATGTCTTTACACCAGATATCGTAAGTTAATCGACTCTATATCTTGGAAATAGGACCGCCCAGCCAAACAGGCCAAGTCCTGCCAGAAGAGACTAGACGAGACTCTCAAGGATCTGAATGTGGGCCGTCAAGTCTTGACCTTGCTGGAACCATGTGACTTAGAGACTGTAGTGTCCAAAGCCATGTGTGCTGCCACAAAATTGTGTAATGACAAAGAAGTTAGGCATTAAACATCCATGAACCTGTTTCTAGATTGTGACATGGGGGAGGACATCCTGGATGACCTGAAGGGTCTACCCACTGTGTGCACCAGACTGAAATTGTGGATTTGGTGAGGAAGCCTACCTTTGGACAGCAAACAGAAGCTGAGAGGGATGAGAGAGTGCTATTGCCCGTTCTGTGGGCTCCACAAACACAATATTCATTGTCTGATTCACTGCCCGGGGTGCTATCACCAGACAGACCACCGGATATCCAAGCTATCAATTGAATTGTGTCTGCACCTGTGTTTACCAACATTGAGAGTTTTAGGCCTTTTGGGGCTCCGTTGCTGGGCAAGCACATACAGCCAGCACATGATTGTGTGAATAGATGTCCACTAGATATGTGGGAAACCCGGATGGATGTTCTGTTTCCTGGTAAGTTTCATGTGGTACTGATGTGAACCCGCCCACATTTTGCTTCTTCACCAATGAATGGCCTTACATATTATGAGGACATTTTGTCCCTCTCCTTTTCATTTTTTGGCACTTACGCTGCAGGAGAGTGGGTTTGAGGTCTGCTGTTTATGGTTGTGGTTGTGGGATGGTTTGTGCTCTGGTGACGTTGTATTCAGTAGGACTACAGCTGATGCACCTTGTGTGTGGGATGTTTTTGGCAGCGGAAGGGGAGTGAAGCTGCAGCAAAGCACTCACAGCCACCATACAATGCCAACCAACACCAACCTTGGCACCCACCCCCTACTGGATGGTCTCCACAACAGAGTGCACCATGGGGAGCCCCCCCTGCTTCGGGGTCGTGGCGCAGGCTTCCTGATGCTGGCACGTCACAATGGAGGCCTCCCACATCTCCATATGGCCCTCCCCCCTCCGGCACACATCAGTCACCCCCCACAACGTATGACGGCGTTGCTCCAGAGCATGGGGGCAGGAAACGGTCATCAGAGCTGAGGAAGGAACAACGCCATGCCATGAAACAATGGGAAGGAGATGGAGAGGGAAGGGTGGCTGCAGGGCTAAAGCGCCACAAGGTGGAGGTGCATGGAAATGGAGTCATCAATGTTGGCTACGAAGTACCATGTCAACAGTAATAGAGGGCATAAATGGAATGTACGAGTACACACCTATCCCTGCCAATCGTGATTTTATAGTCAAGCAATGTGGGAAGATAATGAAAGGAGAAAGAGCAAAACTGAAAGATAAATGGGCGAAGACTGGTGTGAGGCCAATGAACACTGAACCCGCCTATTGGGATAAGCTTGTTGCCTACTGGGAGTCCCCTCGTGGACTTGCAAAGGCCGAAGGGATGAAGCAAGCGCGTGCTTGTGTCACGAACCCCTCGCGTTGGGGCCGGGCAGGAGTTGCAGGCCAAGCAGCCCGTTTGGTAATCTCCCACACCCCCTTCTCATTGCTCTTACGTTGTGGCATGTTGTGATGGAAGAGACACCCACGAGTGGGTTTTATTCCTTGTGCAGAATTAGTTGTTATGTGATATGCAGGGCAGTGCTTTGTCCATATGCTCCTGGCATTTTGTACTGAAAGTGTGTGGATGGGCAAATACAGAAAAGACGCAAAGCGCGGAGCCCGTCACTGTCCGAGCTCGGGGCGGAGCAAAAGAACGTTGCGACTAGCACCCCATCAGAGTCTGTTTTGAGCCAGGTTTGTTTTGAAGTCCGGTTTCCATTCATGAATCTGTTGTTGTACTAAGATTTGGTGGGTATGTGGGGCCCCCATGCATGGTACACGAGGGGTGTTATGCCAAACCCAGCCATCTCCGAATGCCTGAAATCCTGCACATTCGGCCTCTTCTTCTGGTTTTTAACAGTACGGGTGGGTGTTTGTATGCGTAGGGAGCGGGGAACTCAATGCCAGCCCGCATCGGGGCCCTGGAGAGGCTTGCGGCTCTCTCTACGGAGCGGGAGAGGGGAATGGAAGCACAACTAAAGAAGATAGTGGAACTTATGATGGGGCAAAAAGGGGGTGTGACGGGTGGCATTATAGAAGACCCCCCTGCTGCCTTGTACCTGACAAAGAGGAAGTAATTGTAGTGGGTAGGGATGTGACCGAGGTCCAGCCTGTTGTTGATGATATTCACAGTGGGGGGCAGGGTCCACTCGTTGAAGAGGGAGAGGTCCAGCAAGTTGGTGGGGATGACATGGACGATGGGGGGTCATTGCTGATGATGGGGGAAAAGGGGAAGCTGTAGGGGGAGAGGGTGGTAGTTTGCCCGGTCCAGGCTGCAGGGGGACCGAAACTTTGCCCTCCGGGGTGACTGTTGTCTCCCAACCCACTGAGGTGAGACCCCGTGACACCCCTTCAAAAGCTCCTTGCATTGAAAAGTCGAAACTAATTGTTCTAGACCTGAACGGGATCCTGTGCCACTCTATTCCTAACTTTCAGCCCAACCCGAGGCGTCATTGGCCAAGGGTGTTGACCACCAACAAGTATGTTTTCCCAAGGCCCCAGGTCTGCGAGTTTTTAAACCTTCTCTTCCGGTATTTCTACGTTGGGATATGGTCCTGTGCTTCCAAGGGGAATGTTGCAGACATCTTGAAAGTGGTGATGCAGGGGGTCAAGGGTTCTCCCCTCTTTGTGTGGTCACAAGAGGAGTGTGACCCCTTGACAGAGCCACACCCCACAAAAGGGCCTGCCGTACAGAACTTACAGAAGAGACTGTCGAGGGTGTGGTCACAATTTTCTGGATTTAACGAATCCAACACCCTCTTAGTGGATGATTCACCACACAAGGGGAGGGGGAACTCCCCTTTTGAACATGGGTCCATCCATTGTCGTTTGATGTCACGAGCAATGTCAGTGAGGGGCCCGATTCAACTACCTTTTAGAAACAGTCTGGCCCTACTGCCAAGATTTGTTTTGCTCCAAGGATGTGTGTGTCTTCACAAGCACGCGGAAGTTGACCCCGACTGGCAGCTTGAATGTGGGAGAGGATGGGGTCGTTGGGGGAAGTGCTTCTGCGCCCATGCAGGTGAAACTAACCTTACTGTTTGCAACATGACATCGAAGCCAAAAGAGATGTTTGTTTTGTTCCCCCCGGATGCCCTCTCACGCAAGGCTGGCACTATATGTTTTGTAGGGACCACAAGGAGTGGCACTGGGGTCGAATGTGAAGAAGGTGGGTCCTGCGCCAAGGACCATAGTGCTACGGCGCCAACATTCCGGATCTGCCCCCCGGCATGAGGAGGCAGCGCCCAAGGTATGGTTGTTCCCAGCCCCTCTCCGCAAACTTACTTGGTTGGTTTCTTGCTCCGTGGAGGTGTGTTTATACCATTGCAGCCACCAGAGTTCATGTTATTCTTATCCGTCTGACTAAACCTCTTTTTGCTGCTGCAGTTGAAGACACGTGGGCAGCTTTCCTCAGTTGCCACCCTCAACGACGAGCCTCGCTTCAAGGTACGTTGGTACACCATAAATTTGCTGTTGATTCAGTATCGTGGCAACCAAGATCGTTTCAATGCCCAGCTGTGCTTGACTTTCACCCTGTCATTGCTATGTTTGTTGCTGAGTGGACCCTGATGTTGGTGTCTGCAGATATCAGATCCTGTGTTTCTCCTGAACCCCAATGACAAGCGGTCAAAGACAGCCGCCGCAAAGGCGGAAGTGGTGGGAATAGCCGGGGTTGACAAGTTCCATTGCAAGGACATTCGTTCCGGGTGGTACAAGGTGAAAGTCCACGAGATCATGCTTCCAAGTGTTACATTGCCTTGCCCAAATGTGGACGATGCCCCCCCCCAGACCACACTAGCGCACGTAAAAGGCACGGTGACTCTGTGGCAGGAGAAGAGTATGAGGAAAGGTGAAAGTATCAAGTGAGATTTCATGTTTGTAGTCCCTGTTGGGTGTGTAATGATACTCATAGAAGTGTGTATGATACTCACGTTACCAGTTTTGAACATTTGGGCCATGACAGTTTATGTGATGTCCGGCAACCATGTATGTTGGCATTTTGTCTTGCTCATACGCAGGTGTGCCGTGACGGTCTCTTATTTGAATGTAATATCTCATAACCCTGACTTGTCATCGTGTCCGTCCACCTTCTATGTGTATGTGTGATGGTCTTTGGTCTCCCTGGACTACGTCTATTTGGTTCATTAGCGTGATGTTGTGCATGCATTGTGGTCTGTGTTCTGAGTCTCGCCCAGTATCATTGCTTCTCAATTCCCCCTGCATATGGGTGAACCACTAAAACCACTAGAATGCATCAGAGCCATACTTTCAGCTTAGAATGCAGGTCATTTGGACAACTCACACAAACCACTACAAGTGCTCGATTGCAGTGCTTTCCTACTGTAGTGGCCAAAGCAGTCCCGAGAGGGCACAAGCACTCTGTGTCTTTCCACTAGCAGTCGTACCCCTCACTGCCATTGCATGGGGAAGACGCCACGCGTTGACCCACACACTCTCCACGTGGTCCCCGTGGATTCGTCTGCCGGCAGTTGTGTGGTCGACTTTGTCAGTCGCTGTTGCCACGTGACATGCAGCACTCCAAGTTTGTGGCCGACTGCGATGTGGCGTCTTGGGCCCGTGGCCACGCGGCAGCATTGCCGCTCGTCGCGGTGCCGCCACATCGGCGTCCACGTCCGCATCCACGTCCGTGTCCATGTGTCACCGCGCCCCGGGTGAGTCAGTCCACTCATCCGGAGGGAGAAGTCAAAGTCAGCCCAAAAAGAAAGACACACGGGCGGCCGGCCTGGTTACGCCACGTGGTTCTTCAGCATTAATCGCATTAATCGCTGAGCAGTTGTTCGCGCGTCTGTGTCCTTTACCACTCCAATCATTGGATGTCCAACCCAACTACCACGTCTGTTGTAACTAGTCGTTTGTAACTTCCAGTCGATCCCATTTTTTGACTTTTACGACTCAAAATGAGTCGTTACCCCAGTGGTTAATGACACGAATGCTTCTAGTGGAACATGCTTGATGCGATGCGGAGATCGTTATACCTTTGCATGTTGGCATAAATGCTATCAACGCTACGGTTCGATATGCGTGCGACACGTTGCAAGCCTGACAGTGCCCGCTCTACCCGTGCTTCTCTGGAGGCCAAATGGGTCGCCCATTGTACCCAATTCTCCCAATCGCTATTCAATGGGACCCATGCCTGAATCTCCAGCGTTTTGGACAAGCGCCATGTAGTTGTCATGGCAATGTCCCGCTCATTTGTAACGCGGTCGACATCTAATATCGGGTTCATCTCCGATTGAATGGCGACCCTCGAGCATTCCCCGGTTTCCAGTACTGGTTCTTTTCTTTTCCTCCTTCTCTCATACGCAATTTGTTGTTCCTCAACCATGGTTTTATCGGCCACAGGGTCAAGGACGTCCGTAACTTCCTGAATGATGAGGTCAATACTGCAATCGGGCATCGCAAACTCCGCGTCTATGTCCACAACGTTTGTTCGAACCTCATTATGGACAACAGTGCCTTCATTGTTTGGAGGCATGTCTTGCAATCTAGCTTCCAATTCGGCTATGCGCAGTGTTTGCCAGTCTAGTCGGTCCTGCAGGGTCCTGATTCGCTGGTCTCTTTCCGCTAGTTGTTCCTCTAACGTTGCAGCCGGTTGTATTCCGAACGTGTCCGGGATGTACTCCAAATCTTAGGGGGCGGTCCATGTTCATTGGGGTCATCTCTTCCATGACGGTCATCGTCCTGGCCCTCTGCCATTCTACAACAATCGGAGCAACACTAAACGAGGTTTTCTAAAAAGACGTAACTCTAAACCCTTCCCCCGTTAAGTAGGTTTGAGTAGGTGTGAAAATAGTTCCTAAAAGCTAATTTTGTAGAATAAAATGATCCTGGAAGCCAGATGAGGGCCTATGGGAGCATTCTGCAACGACCTCACAGAAATCGCGGCAAAAAATACCCCCCACCCAACCAATGGCCTCCTTCTCCACGTGACTACGTGTCGTGGAATAATGAAATGTCACGCACACAGAAGTTGTGTGGAGAGGAAGTGAGGAGAATAAGCCTCCCTTGGCTTATATCCCCTCCCGCCTTCATTTCTCGGGCCACGTGCAGGGCGAATCTTCTAGAAGCGACCGCCAACTTGGCGGTCGCTCGATTTTCCGGATAGTAAAAAAATAAGCGACTGGCAAAACTGGCGGTCGCTCCATTTTTCGGGAAAAAAAAAAAAAAAAAAAAAAAAAAAAAAAAAACGACCAACAACATAGGCGGTCGCTTCATTTAAAAAAAAATTAAAACGCTTAATTTTCAAAAACTTTAAAATAAATAAGCGACCGCCAACATATGCGGTCGCTTCATTAAAAAAACATTTAAAACAAATAAGCGACCGCCAGCATAGGCGGTCGCTTCATTTTCAAAACATTTAAAATAAGTAAGCGACCGCCAACATAGGCGGTCGGTTCATTTTCAAAAAATTTAAAATAAATAAGCGACCGCCAACATAGGCGATCGCTTCATTTTTAAAAAAATTAAAAAAATAAGTGACCGCCAGCATTGGCGGTCGGTTCATTTTCGAAACATTTAAAATAAATAAGCGACCGCCAACATAGGTGGTTGCTTCATTTTCAAAAACTTTAAAATAAATAAGCGACCGCCAACATAGGCGGTTGCTTCATTTTCAAAAACTTTAAAACAAAAAATGCGACCGCCAACATAGGCGGTCGCTTCATTTAAAAAAACTTTAAAAAAAATAAGCGACCGCCAGCAAAGGCGGTCGCTTCATTTTCAAAACATTTAAAATAAATAAGCGACCGCCAACATAGGTGGTCGCTTCATTTAAGAAACATTTAAAATAAATAAGCGACCGCAAACATAGGCGGTCGCTTCATTTCAAAAATAATTAAAATAAAAGCGACCGCCTGTAATGGCGGTCGCTGCATCTTAAAAAATAACCATTACAGCAACCGCCAGAAATGGCGGTCACTGCATTTTGTAAAAACAAAAACTGCCAGTAATGGAAGTGAGGGGAGAATGATTGAGGGCTTATATGCCCCCGCCCCCCCTCATTCCTCGCTCACGCAGAGCAGACCTCGTAGAAGCAACCGCCACCATGGCGGTCGCTCTATTTTTTAAAAAAAAAAAAACGACCGCCACAAATGGCGGTCGCTCCAAATCGCCAAAAAAAAAAAAAAAACGACCGCCAGTAATGGCGGCCGCTGCATTTATAAAAACAAAAAAGAACTTCAAGCGAAGTGAGGGGAGATTGTCCCGGAGCTTATATGCCCCCCTTCCCCCCGCCTCACTCCTCGCTCCATGCGCGGGGCACACTTCGTAGAAGCAACCGCCACCTTGGCGGTCTCTCCATTTTCATTTTCAAAACAATTAAAATATAAGCGACCGCCATAAATGGCGGTCGCTCCATTTCCAACAAAAAAAAACAAAAAAACGACCGCCAGTACTGGCGGTCGCTTCATTTCCAAAATAATGACTGGGAGCTTATATGCCCCCCCCCCTCCTCATTCCTCGCTCCCACGCGGAGGGCAGACCTCGTAGAAGCGACCGCCACCTTGGCGGTTGCTCCATTTAAATAAAAATGAATGCACAGTTGGAAGCATGGCACAATTTTTCTCCATTCCACAAGCAAATCACCGAACACAAACATGAGCAAGTGACGGGGCCTTTGGCCGACATTTTGGCTGGTATACACATGGGCAACATCTTTTATTTTCCAACACATACACAACAATAATACAAATACTCATAGTGACAATGATCACATTGGTATTACTTCAGTACAGAAATATAAACATGTCCACTAAAAAGTGCTGATGCATGCCTACAACTATTTTGCTTCAATTCCTTCTACTGCTTCGACGGCGGGACGAAGAAGATCCTAATCCTAATGCTCCGATGGGTTGAAAATCCGGGTCACCCTCGACTTCACCACCGTTGCCATGATTAGTGCTGGAATCGTCCTCCCTATCCGACCTCATATGTCCAGGCCTTTGAATCTGCAAGCGACCTCGAACCTAGTTCTCTCTGAGGTCGACTCCTGCTCCGGTCTTGAATACCATCCACGGTATCTGGCCTGTTTGTGGGCCGATCGCCTACAAAAGGTTGGACTGTTCTCTGTCGTTTATGGACTTGGGACGCAATCGAAGGTGGTCTCGAAGGAGGTACCGGAGGGGGGACTGCCCGAGATGGATCGGCATTACATAGTCCGGCATGTGAGGAACCACGGGTCTGATGTGCAACACGTCGGTTAAGGTGGAATTGTAGTGGCAGGTTGTCATCATCCGATGCTTCAACTTCCGCCCGGTCAAATGCAGCAGAATGATACATGCGTGTGGAAAACAGATCAACCCTGTTGCTCCTTAATGCCCGCTGTGTTGATGGGGAGCTGGATTGGTTTTGGCATTGTGGTGGAGCTGGTCATATCGGTGAGGCATGATCCCGTCCCGTCGACTGTATAATGGATTCGACACCATCGTTTGTATGAACAGGGTTGCGTACGTCGATCGGTCCTGGCAGTACATCACCCCTAAGCTCCATTGAGGCACTACCGGTGGCTTC
This sequence comes from Takakia lepidozioides, assembly GCA_030704615.1. Lineage (NCBI taxonomy): Eukaryota > Viridiplantae > Streptophyta > Takakiopsida > Takakiales > Takakiaceae > Takakia > Takakia lepidozioides. The sequence goes on along the minus strand of CM060732.1, from coordinate 1,626,688 downwards.
AGCGTGTAGTGGGGGCCGAGGGTCGATCCCAACTTCATTTTGAGGACCATGTTCTAGGGATGACACAATTGCAGCTTCACCTTCATCTGCGATACGCACTTCTTCAAGAAGGTTATCAAAGATCGGCTGGATATAAGCATCCTCCTCTGTGAATGTAAACGGGTCATACGCATTTTCGGGAGCATCATCGGATCCATCTTCACTATCGGAGGCAGATGATTCTCTCAAGTGTCGGGTTCAGACGAATTTCGGCGCCGAAATTCATCCATTTCAAAGAGAAATAAATATTGGAGAGAGAGAAATGAGAGCCAATATTCTTGCTCCAGCTCCAATCAGATCCCACCATTCATGTGGCAGCATATTGAGCTCTTTTGGATCCGGCATGTCCTCAAAAGGGTCGCGGCGATCTGAAAAGCATTGGTACTCGGATATAGCTCTCTCTGCATGGTTCGGCGGAGCCAGTCGCATGAGCACTCGCACGAGGCCGGCCTTGGCATCAGCGTCGTCTCGGAGCATGGTATTGTCGAGCAAGAATAGATTGAGCAAAGCCCGCGCATAATGCAAGTCTATTCGAGGATTTGCGGAGGCTGCATTTGGGTTCGTGCCTCCTATATATTGCCAAATGAATGTGGTGTGTATGGATGAACGACACAACAGTCTTCGCTCGCTTGACAAGTTGTTTCATCAGTTTTCACCTCTGTCTTTCCCCCATCTCCAAAAGAAGGTCAAGGATATGACAGCACAACTTGATAGTACATTGAGGATAACGTGCCAACAACATGTCTGCAGTGTTTCTCATGTTAGCGGCATTGTCTGTGCATATTTGCACGATTCTATCACTTCCGACCTGTTCGATGAAGTCCGTCAATAGTTGGCATTGATAATATCCATCTTTCTTCTCGCCGCTAGTGTCGATCGATCCCAAGAATTGTTCCCCAGCTGGACATACGAGCATGACATTGAACAACGGTCTGTTTGTGACAGAACTCCAACCATCGGCACATATAGTGCTTCTATATTTTCTGATGCACTCGCTCGTCCTATCGTTGACCTTTTGGGTAAGCTCGGTCATGACGTCTTCTAGCAATCATGTGCGGAGATTGTGATAAGTCGGAGGCACGTACGTGGATCTGGACTCCGAGGTTGCTCTAACGGCAAAAACAAATGCCGGAAGCCTTGCCACATTAAATGGATGTTGCCCTCGAAGAAAAACTGCGCCCATTTTTTATCCAACTGTCTTTTCACACACAAGTTAAGACCTTCTTGCATGGATTGCTGCTGTAATCCTCTACTCCGTTGAAGTGTAGGGGTACAAAGAGGTGTTGTAGCAGGTGTTGCTCTGGCACAACCCACTTGTCCAAGGACACCCGAAGCCTCACAAGAGTCGCCCTGGATACTAATCGGGGCATCCTGACGGGAAGATGAAGTGTTATGCTCAGAGGTCATGTCCAGATCCAAAGACATTGGAATATTGCCTCCACACTGGGTAAAGTGGCTTTTTACCCGCATAGATGCTTTGGGGCATAAACCCACCCCAGCGCTCTTTACACCTTTATAGCCGAGGTGAGCGAGCAACCGATCCTTACGATAAAATTTTTTAATCCACATAGGTTGCACTCAACACTACCAGTGGCACTGACAGTGTTCGGGATTGTCGTATACCAAGGGCTCCATTCCTCCCTCATCTTCACCCAATATCCACTCCCCTGGGACCTAGCGATGCAAGCAACAAAAAACAGTCACCTATAAATGAACGTGTTGTGAATGTAGAGTGCAATGCGATAGCCCAACACTTCTACACCTGTCAGCAACCCAAGTGGGTCGATGTGGGTTGTAGTGTTGAGCTTATACACAATTTGCTGAAGTGGCTTTGATGGAAGCCACAACGGCAAAAGGTGCGCACCCTCCTCTTGGGCTACACTCTCATTCAATGGAAAAGAACATCCAAAGCAACCTCAAGTGTTTGCGCCAAAAGAAGTGAGGAACTTGGTGACCCTCCTCCCTTATATATGATCCAAGAGGGATGAAAGTGAAATGAAAGTGAAATGAATAAATGACGAACCAATAGCGCCCACCCGAAAAAAGCTGTACAACCATATTTGTTGTAAATTTGAAATTAAGCGACCGCTATACTACGGTCGCTATTTTTTTTTAATATGAAAAACAAGCGACCGCCACTACTACGGTCGCTTTTATTTCCTTTCATTTTGTGCAATATTGCTGTCACTTCTATTTTGTATATTTTTAAATTTAAGCGACTGCCCGTATGGCGGTCGCTATTGTTTTTTATTTCAAAATATAATGCGACTGCCGGTATGGCGGTCGCTTCATTTGTTAATATATTTAAAATAAAGCGACCGCCAATATGGTGGTCGCTTTTATTTTTAATATTTTAAGAAAAACGCGACTGCTAGTAAGGCGGTCGCTTTTAATCTTTATATTTGATGGCGGTCGTTTGTTTTTCTATATATTCCTTAAATTAAGCGACCGCCCAATGGCGGTCGCTTGTTCTGTACATATTTACAAAATTGTGCGACCGCCAATACGGCAGTCACTGGTTTTCTTTTTTAAATTAGGGGACCGCCAATGCGACCGCCGATCTTGTTTAAAAATAATAATAAATTGAAGCGACCGCCAAGATAGCGGTCGCTATTTCTTTTTTTAATTCAAAAAATAAAGCGACCGCCACTACGACCGCCAATCTTGCTTTAAAAAAATAAAATTGAAGCGACCGCCAATATGGCGGTCGCTATTTCTTTTTCTATTTCGAAAAAAAAAGCGACCTCTAGTGCGTCCGCCAATCTTGCTTTTTAAAAAAAAAATGAATGACCGCCAATACGGAGGTCCCTATTTCTTTTTTCATTTCGAAAAACAAAGCGAATTGGCGGTCGTGTTCATTTTGTTAATTTTCAAAATGTATTTCCCACCGCAACCGTGTCGGCGACGTGGCTGCTTAAGTGGCAATATTTTACCTGGTACTATTTTTACCTGAATATTCCCCGAACCTGAAGTGACGGAGGTCCCGTCAGCGTCAGGTTTGAAGTGACCTGACGCTGACGGACGGACGTGACACTGATAACCGGGTTTGATGTGCTATTACTCTGGTCCTGTTGGACGGGTTTTTGTGTGCACATGATTTTTTTATCATTCCGTTTTTGAACCATGTGTCTAATGACGACATATGCAACGTGCGTGCCAAATTTCATAGCGAACAAAAGTTATTAGGACCCAAAACCATAGTTTATTCCCTAATTTGCACTTCGAACTTGATTTGTCTTTTACTTCATGCACTCTTCATAAAGAGTTCTGCAATACTGAGCCAAGTGAATACTTTAAAAAAAAATCATTTTTGTTTGGTCCAAAATTTTGTAGGGATGTAGCAGTGGGAAGGTAGAAGCCAGAGAATAAGATTGAGCAAAATAAAATCGTTACGCAGTAGAAAACCCCAATCAAAGACAATGTAAACCTATTTATTTGCTTTGAAATTCATTTAAACTCAATTTAATTGTAAATTGGTGGAAGGACGAGGGCGTGGTTGGGAAGACAAATGTTTGTTTCTTCTATTGGTTCTCCGCACATGTGTTGCATACATATTCAAGCACATGTGGGCAATAAATGGGCCTCAACCTCATCCGTTCAATGGGTGCATTGGCCGTTCATCCATGACAGGATTTTATTTTCGCAATGAACAAAATTGGATGACACATGAATGCCTCATTGGCCCATTGAATGACTTTCGATTGATTTCATATTACTCTGGGACCTGTCAGATGGTACATTGGACATACTGGCCAAGTCTCGAAGCGAACGAAAATCATTTGGATGTGCAACGATCTGTTGGCCCATTGGACGAATTTCGTTTCATCTCATATTACTCTGGGACTTCTTACATGGTACATTGAGCACACTGACAAAGTCTGAAAACGAACCAAAATCATTTGGATGGGCAACCATCTGTTCAGCCATCAAATGAATTTCGTTTCATCTCATATTAGTCCGGGACCTGTGAAAAGGTGTACTGACAAAGTTTGAAAACAAACAAAAATGATTTGGATGGGCAACCATCCGTTCAACTGTTGGATGAATTCCGTTTGATGTGCTATTACTTTGGGACCTGTTGGACGGCGCCGGGTGCACATGATTTTTTTTTCATTCCATTTTTTAACCATATGTCTAATGACGACATATGCAACGTGCGTGCCAAATTTCATAGCGAACAAAAGTCATTATGACCTAAAACCATTGTTTCTTCCCTAATTTGCATTCCAAACTTGATTCGTCTTCTACTTCATGCACTCTTCATAGAGAGTTCAGCAATAGTGAGCGAAGAGAACAATTTAAAAAAAAAATCATTTTTGTTTAGTCCAAAGTTTTGCAGGGATGTGGCGGTGGGAGGGTTGAAGCCTGAGAACAAGATTGAGCCAAAAAAAAATTTGTTACGTAGCAGAAAACCCTAATCAAAGACAATGTAAACCTATTTATTTGCTTGAAATTTATTTAAACTCAATTTAATTACAAATTGGTGGAAAGACGATGGCGTGGTTGGGGAGGCAAATGTTTGTTGCTTCTCTTGTTTTTCCGCACATGTGTTGCACACATATTCAAGCACACGCGGGCAAAAGATGGGCTTCAACTTCATCCGTTCAATGGGTGCATTACCCGTTCACCCACGAGGGGATTTCTTTATCGCAATGAACAAAATTGAATGACACGTGAACGCCTCATTGGCCCATTGAACAAATTTCGATTGATCTCATATTACTCTGGGACCTGTCAGATGGTACATTGGACATACTGGCCAAGTTTCGAAACGAACGAAAATCATTTGGATGGGCAACCCTCCGTTGGCCCATTGGACGAATTTCGTTTCATCTCATATTACTCTGGGACCTCTTAGATGGTACATTGAACACACTGGCAAAGTCTAAAAGCGAAACAAAATCATTTGGATGGGCAACCATCTGTTCAGCCATCAAATGAATTTTGTTTCATCTCATATTAGTCCGGGACCTGATACATGGTATGTTGAACATAGTAACAAAGTTTGAAAGCAAACAAAAATCATTTGGATGGTCAACCATTCGACCGCCATTCTTTTTCGCAATGAGCGAAATTTCATGATAGGTGAACGCGCCATTGGCCCATTGAACGAATGTCATTTCATCTTATATTACTCAGGGATCTGTGAGACAGTATACTGAAGACGTTGCGGAAGTTTCGAAGCGAACCAAAATCATTTGGATGGGCATCCATCCGTCGGCCCATCAAACAAATTTCGTTTCATCTCATATTACACTGGAACCCGTCTTATGGTATGTTGAATATACTGGCAAAGTCTGAAAGCAAACCAAACTCATCTGGATGGGCAACCGTCCGTTGGGCCATTTAACAAATTTCGATTGATGTCATACTCGTACGAGACCTGTGAGACGGCGTACCGAACATACTGGCAAAGTTTGAAAGGAAACAAAAATCATTCAGATGGCCAACCATCCGTTGTCCAATCGGATGAATTTCGTTTCATCTTGTATGACTCCTAGACCTGTTGGGATAAGCCATACGACGGCAATGACAATTGGAGATCAAAGGGAGGGCCTTCGCATGCCAGGGCGGCACCCGGTGCTCCGAAAGGAAAAATAGGTGCGATGGCACATAGCGGGCAGAAGGCGACCTTTGATGGGGTGTGCTTTAATTGCACATGGCCAAAAAGTGCCCGAAACCCCGACAGTTGAACATGACAACGACGACCATGGAGCTTTCCGAAGACTCTATCAACTGCTTGGTGGAGGCAGTGGTCGCCAAGACTTTGCAAGGTAGACGACTACACGTGTGAGCTGCTCCAGGAGGCTGGAGCATCACGTAGCGGAAGCCGCTTCATGTTCATAAGTAGCAAAATTTTCGGAACTAACGTGTCGTTGTCGTATAGGCGGTCGCTTCATTTTTTTTTAAAAACAAAAAAGAGCGATTGCTATTGGGCGGTTTATAAATACCAAAAAGAGCGACCACCATATGGTGGTCGTTTCATTTAAAACAAATACCTAAAAGAGCGAATGCCGTATTGGCGGTCGCTTCATTTAAAAAAAAAAAAAAAAACGACCGCCATAGGATGGTCGCTTCACATTTTAGAAAAACTTAACAGAGCGACCGCCGTAGTGGCGGTCGCTTCATTTTTTTTTTAAATGAAAAAGAGAGACAGCCATAGGGCGGTCGCTTCATTTATTATTATTATTTTTTAAAGAAAATTGAACAACAAAACGTAAACGAGCGGCCGCCGAATTGGCGGTCGCTTCAGTTTCTTAAGAAGTGAAGAAGAGCGACCGCCGTAGGTCGGTTGCTTCATTTTTTTCTTTAGAAAAACTTCATTTTTTAAAATATTAATGTTTTGTTTTTAAGAAAAAATCTTGTAGGAGCGACCGCTGTATTGGCGGTCGCTTTAGTTTTTTAAAAAGCGAAAAAGAGCGACCGCCATCGGGCGGTCGCTTCATTTTTTTAAGAAATAAAAAACTTAATTTTTTAATTTTTTTTAAATTTTAATCAAAAATAAATTAAAGGAACGACCGCTTTATTGGCGGTCGCTTCACTTTCTTAAAAAGCGAAGAAGAGCGACCGCCGTATGGCGGTCGCTTCATCTTTTTTAATTAAAAAATCTTATTTTAAAATTTAACTATTTAATTATTATTAAATAAAATAAAATTTAAAGGAGCGACCGCCGTATTGGTGGTCGCTTCAGTTTTTTAAAAAGCGAAAAAGAGCGACCCCCATATGGCGGTCGCTTCATTTTTAAAATAAGTAAACGAAAATGAGCGACCACCGTAGTGGCGGTGCTTCATTTTTTTTAAAAAAACGACCGCCGCACTGGCGTTTGCTTTATTATTTAAAAAAAACAAAAAAGAGCGATCGCCGTATTGGCGGTTGCTTCCTATATTTTTTTTAAAAAAAACGACTGCCATAGTTGCAGTCGCTTCATTTAAATTTCTTAAAAAAAAGAGCCACTGCCGCTAAATGGCGGCCGCTAAATTTCAAAAAACAAAACGAGCGATCGTCATTTGGCGATCGCTGCATTTAAAAAAAAAATTTAAGAAGCGACGGTTTGGCAGTCGCTTCAATTTAGAATAAAAATAAAAATATGTGACGGCCGGCGAATGGCGGTCGCTGTATTTTTTAAACTACGAGCGACTGCCAATCTGGGCGGGGTCGTAATTTTAAAACTAGTAATTTTCAAGCGACCGCCAATATAGGCTGTCGCTTAATTTAAAATATAATAAATTGCAAGCAACGGCCAATATGGGCGGTCGCTCCATTTAAAACTTCATAAATTGCCGGCAACCGCCAATATAGGCGGTCGCTTAATTTAACAAAATATTAAATTACAAGCGACCCCCAATATGGGTGGTCGCTTGATTTAAAAAATAATAACTTTTAAGCGTCCGCTAATATGGGCGGACGTATTCTTTTAAAATAAATTAATAAATTTTAATAATTGGTCACGTCTGTTTTACACCTATGCTAAAAAGGTCACAGGCCCTTCTGGGTTTTCCTATGCTGAACATCCTTCACTCATGTGAGGGGAGCAGCAACCACTGCTCTACAACTCACATTTTACCCCCTCACTGCTTCTGACTTTTCTCTCTCTTCGAGGAGTGCTGCAGCGGGGCAAGGTGAAAATGACAAAAGGTTTAAGGTTAGAATCCCCGTGCAGAAAGTCGCTGTGCCCATGCAGGGAACATCAGTTTACTGCGGAGTGCTTGATGCAGGGAGCACTTACTTTTTCTCGAGATATGCTTTGAGCAAACACAGATATATTCTGTGATAGAAGACAAAAAATGATCGACAGTGTGCATTGAACAAGAGTGCATATATTAGCCATCCCATTGTTCCCATTCCTGCACCTGTGGTTCTTCACTTGGTGAAGAAAAATAGAGAAACTCACAACACGTGATTTTCATCCCTCCAGCATCTCGAGTCGTTCTTTCAGGGACTCGGATGTTGCCAATCTCTCAGTGATAGCCAGTCGCAATGAGGGAATCTCTGTTTCAATGGCATAATGGACTTCACCCCGTAAACCAATGAAAATGGGGTGTGTCGAATGGTTACCTTATGTGTAGTGCTAAACGCCCACAAAGCTGAGATCAACTTGGTGTCCCAGTCCCGCTTGTGCTCCCTAATTGTTTTGGAGAGGATGTTGCACAAGGTTTGATTGGCGCGCTCTACTTGACCACTTGTCTGAGGGTGATAAGGGGTAGCCTTGCGATAATTGATGGAGAACCTAGTTATCATTCCTGACGTGACATGGCCCGGACACGTCAGACGTCACCTCGGCCGTCACGTCACGTCGAATCTGGACGTTTACCCAAGTAATTTTTTTTTATATTTGACTTTTACGATTTATTTCTACCCTTTGTAATGACATGTGTTGGTCCGTCTATTACCAGAGTGTAGTCCTCTGAGGTTCAGAAAGTATCCAATCTTTCAGATGTCTCACCATGAACTCTGCGATCCTGCGAGTCATGAAGATAGTTACCAGAGTGTGGTCCTCTGAGGTTCAGAATGTATCCAATCTTTTCCGTTGACGCGGGAGCTGCTCTTTAGCCCTCCCAGATGCTTCCTGTTTAGGGGCATTTAGGCCCGTCCGAGCTCGAGTCGAGGCCCTAACATTTAGAACCAAAGTCTTTCCAAGGCTGTGTTAGAATAGGATTATCAAATTGCACCGCGCATATCTTTCTTGCATCATCTAGGGGATTCGAACCCAGTCCGGTGGGGGAGAATGGCGGTTTTGAAGTATTTTTTATCTGGGAACTCCAACTCTCTCCGAAGAGGGTGAGTCGGGTGGTTTTGAAGTATTTTTTGGCATTTTATTTTATTTTTCCCTCCTCTCTCCCGGAAGACTTGAACTCTCTCCGAAGAGGGAGAGCCGAAGGGAAATTACTCTTCATCTTTTTCATGTCACTTAAGAGAGTCGTTGACTCCAAGGGATATCAGTGATACCCTAGTAGGGGGATTGTGCGAACCAGAGATTTTGAGTTCTTTTACACTCGGGGCAAGTGTTCCCCATTGGTCGTCATATATGTAGATGCATATATTGGTACATATTTCTTTTCAGATCGTTTTTTATCTTAAGGCAGACAGTTTAGGCATTGTATTGCCAAAGCAGGGCAGTTTGTGAGTTATCTGGGAATTGCTGGTAAAGCACGTAGGGATTTAGATTATGTCTGAGACGACCATGGAGGAGCTCTGGCGTCAAAATGACCGTAGGGAGCTGCATCGACAGCGAGTTAGGCTGCCAATTCGGTACCAGTAACGACAACATGCACTTGTTCGAAACAATTCATGACGACTGTTTCAGTCCCGGATTGCGATCTTTGTATTCTCCCGCCTTTCAAGTCCAGTAGGAGCACGTGGCGAGGAGTCTTGGCAATTGGAGGAAACAATCTGTACAGCGATGAAATATCGCGACAAAACAAGTGCTGCATCGGAGCAAACGATGGGTGAAGGAGCTTCCGGACGAAGTTTTGAACTCCTCAGCGATGCAAAGTGTGTAGGAGGAAACTCCAGATGATCTGTGACCCAGTGGCAGGGCCAAAGACCCCCTGGGGGCACCACCAGTATTTTTACTGCCAGGACGCGACAGACTGCCTGTATGGTGAAACCATGGAAACCAACCAAAGGTGTGGCTTTTCTTCCCCGATTCCCTTGAGATTTTGTGGGCAGCTACAAGGTGTGTAATTATAATTTGTCACTAAGTTTGAGGATTTTTGGAGGTGATGAGAGATAACATCGAATTATCACACCGGAGGCAGTTGCGAAAGGCGATTAAATGGAATTCTAGTTCATCCAATGGATGCAATCTAGAAATTCGACCTGCAAGCTGGAGGGATGAAAAGACAACCTAGTGCCAACTGGTCATCCATTGGATGGATGAAAAACCAGATTTATTATTAACACCAAGGTTTTCCATCCGTGGTTATTATTTTATGGTGTTCTATCGTTTTAAAATTATAGATGCATGTAGGAAATCATAGTTTAAGACTATCCTTCACTAGTTTAAGAGGCCCCAAAAACACAATAAAAGAAGAGCAGGCTCTTCTTGTTCTTCAATCTAGTCTCATTTCCTTGTTTTGGCCTCTTGTTTGTGTAGTTAGTTTTGAGCTTGAGGGAGCTAGTTCCTAGAGAGTTGAGCTTGTGGCTCTCTAGTATTAGAAGCAAGCATATTGAGAGAATGATAGTCCTAGCTCAAGGCCTTGTGGCCATTTGACGGCAAGAAGTAGAGGAAGCGCTCCATGGAGTGGGAGACTTGAGGACGAGTAGGAGTGCCGGAGGAGGACCAAACTTGAGTACCATTCTACCGAGCGATTTAGTGCATCCCAAGCACCACTTGTTTCAGAGGGTGACTTACTATACATTCTTGACCTTTGAATTCATTCATTTCATTTGCTGTTCAAGCTTTGTCCAAGGAAAGGACCTTATAAGCATTGTTTGCTAAAAATCTATAAAAACTAAACCTCTTTCAAAGAGGATGTGTGTGCATCGCTATGTACATGTGTGAAGAGCACAGGTGTGAAGCCCCAGGAGACAGGGCCTTAGGAATCTAACCCAATTACGTCATGGAAGTGAGGGTAGATGTCTATTATTATGTTTAAGGAGAGGGCGAGCTTGCATGAAGTGGCGAAGCTCTTGTCAAATTTCCCTTTCTAGCTTAGTGGCGACGGCCATATTGCATGAGACGGCGAAGCTATCGCCAAAATTTCCATATTATTAAGATCATATCTATGATTCATAAGCCCCCTGGCCATAGAGGACCATGGGAGACGTTGCTAACTAACTTATAAGTGGTTAAGCTATTTTGTAAAGGGTTGCCAAAAAGGGCAGAGCCCAGCACTTAAGTGCCGGCGCCTTAGGCGCCTTTGGGTTGGAGGTCAACCAAGGAGGTTGCCTAAAATCGCCATGGAGTGGCGCATCTACCACGGATGGCGCAGCCTGCCCCCGTGGGGGGAGTTGACCCCTGGAGCAAAGTACGCTCGCTGGTGCCCTGCGTGGCAGCACCAGGCACCATAGTTGGGCCCGCGCAGGTACGACACGAGCGGCAGAGACGACGGAGCCCGCCTATTAACGGCTGGACCCGCGCCGGCGGCGGCCAGCCACGTCGCACCATGTAGCGTTGGCCGCGGGGTATCAATCTTAACCGCTGGGTAATTCGACGGACCCCGCCAGGGACTGTTGGTCCCTGGATCGGGTATTTTAAGGGGGGTTTTCTCCTTATGCCCTTGATTTTTTGTGCATTATTCATGGTATTCTTCTTGCATGAGAATAAGGGCGTGTTTTAGCGAAGGATAAGAAATGGTTGGAACCACCCAGCGAGGCCATCAGTTTGATATGTATTCCGGGGTTTGTGAAAGCACGGCTCACGGGTAGATGCCACAGGAAGAGAGAGTGAGCCCAGAGACAAGGATGAGAGAATCCTTGGTGGGGTTTCACAAGGTAGAAGATGACATGTTTCAACTTCGTTCTAGGTTGGTTGCCTGCATAAATTAATCAGATTATATTGGAAGTAGGTGGAAGAGGCGCAGGGAATGGACCCTGGGACCCACTGAATGTTTAATCATTATTTACACATCAGGGTGGCGAGCAGATGAGAAACTGACGGGCGACAGATTTCATTCATCCTGGCCCGGTGATGGTTTAAGTTGCTAATGAGTTCTTGAGTGGTTTGGTGTAGGAATTTAGGGGCGCTCCCAAGTGGAGAGCGGTTCCCTAACGCTCTCGGCATAAAGGGGCATTCCCAGGGCGTTCCCCTGGTACCTTGAGGGTAATTTAGTTAGCTCGAGCATCCTACGACTATTTCTACGAATTTCATGTATTTGTAGGAATATTTTAATGATTTGTCTTTATTGTTTAGCAGGGTAATTCGTCTTTATTAAGGGATTTTATCCGGACCCCCTTAATTTCGAAACGTAAGTTTTAAGGGCGGTATCGTCCCCTGCCACCGAGGATATTTGAAGTCAAGTACCCGGCCGCTGGGGGGGGGCTTGGGCCAAGGAACGGCCATTGTTATTAGATCTCGAGAATTACCTAGAGGTTTGAATTGTTATCATTCACCCGATGGACTGACCATTGAGGTTGCATTTTGGGATCGCTCTAAGCAGGAAAGATTGACTTGGGAAAGCGGATCCGGTCCCTTTCTAGGAGGTAGGACACTCATCCACCTCAGGATTTAGGGGGGGGGGCAGTGGGCAGGAGATAGATGATCCCCGTCTCCCTGGGCTCGGGATTCGTTTTGTGAAGGGATTTGAAGGTTCGTCCCGACTATAAGCGTGTTGGGAGTCCAGACATGTAGGAAGTAGTAATAAACAAAGACTTGGAACGCAATTACGATTAAAGACGTAGAAAACCCATAAACAAAACGTAGGACTAGGAAATGTAAATCGCCCTGTGAAGTAGAGTTGTTAAGCTTTGCTTTGCCGGTAGGAAGTTGGACTATCTAGATCCGTCCATAGCTGCCACGGACCCCTGCACTTACCGCAACCGGGTAGGCGGTTCGTTGAGCCCAACCTACACCGCAACTTGCCACGATCCCCTAGGCTAGTATGCCGTCACCCTGGCCGTGCGCGACCAGGGCTCGTCAACAATGCAGTTGCATTACAGAGGTGGTTTGTTCTCCAGAGTGAATTTTCGGGTAGTTATTGGAATCCACAAGGACAGGCCTTGGGATGCGGGGCACATAGCGTGCAGTAATCTAATCCACCTTGTAGAATTAGAATCCGTCTGATATGGCATAAGCTATGAAAGCTATGACCATCCAATTGCCAAGTAGAAGACTTCATACATCTTCGTTACTAATCACGTGTTGTGAGTTTCTTTTCTTCTGTGGAGAACCACAGGTGCAGGAATGAGAACAATGGGTTGGCTAATATATGCACTCTTGTTCAATGCACACTGTCGATCATCATTTGTTTTTTTTATCACAAAGTCTATCTGTGTCTGCTCAAAGCATATCTCGAGAAAAAGTCAATGCTTGATGTATCAAGCATTCTGCAGTATACTGATGCTTCCTGCATGGAGCACAACGACTTCCCGCACGGGGATTCTTAACCTTAAACCTTTTGTTATTTTCACCTTACCCCGCTGCAACATTCCTCGTAGAGAGAGAAAAGTCAAAAGCGGTGAGGGGGTAAAAGGTGACTTGTAGAGCAGTGGTTGCTGCTCCCCTCACATGAGTGAAGGGCGTCAGGCATAGGAAAACCCATAAGGGTCTGTGACCTTTTTAGATAGAATGTTACATTGTTCCAGAGTATGGTCCTCTGAGGTGCAGAATGGATCCAATCGTTTCTTAGGTCAAGAATTTCATCATGAGCTCTGCGAAATCCATGAGAGGTCCCTGCGAGTCATGAATCAAGTTAGATTGTAGTTAGGAATGGTGCGTTTATTTCATGGGTAGGGTCCTCGGGTATCCAATCTTTTCTGTTGTTGTGGGAGCCAAGAATTGAGACTCCCAGAAGCATCTTGTTTAGGAGCTTCTAGACCCTTCCGGATTCGAGTCGAGGTCGTAGTTCACAGTGATCGATTTATCACGGGCTGTGCACATCCATGAGAGGTCCCTGCAAGCCATGTCAAGTAGGGTAGAACCAAAGTCATTCCAAGGCTATTTTAGAGTAGAATTATCAATTTGCACCGCGCATATCTCTCTTACATCATCTAGGGGATTCGAACCCAGTCCGGTGGGGGAGGATGGCGGTTTTAGAGTATTTTTTAGCTGGGAACTCCAACTCTCTCCGGAGAGGGCGAGCTGGGTGGTTTTGAAACATTTTTTTGGCTTTGTTTTTTATTTCCTCCTCTCTCCCGGAAGACTCGAACTCTCTCCGAGGAGGAAGAACCTGAGGGGAATTAGTCTTATCTTTACTCAAGGGAGTCGTTGACTCCAAGGGATATCAGGGATACTTTAGTAGGGGGATTTTTACGAACCAGAGATCATGGATTCTCTTACACTCGGGACGAGTGTTCCCCATTGGTCGCCATATATGTAGATGCATATATTGGTACACTTTTCTTTTCAGCTCGTTTTTTATCATAAGACAAGCGGTTTCGGCATTGTACTGCCAAAACAGGTTAGTTTGTTAGTTGTCTGGAAATCGTTGGTAAAGCACGTAGGAAATTAGACAGTGTTTTGCGACGACCATGGAGTGGAACTCTGGCGTTAAGATGACCGTAGGAAGCTGCATCGACAGCATATTAGGCTGCCAATTCGGTACTAGAAACGACGAGTTAATCCTGTTCAAACAATACAGGACGACTGTTCAAGTCCCAGATTGCGATCTCTCTTTTTTCCCGCCTTTCAAGTCCAGTAGGAACACACGGTGAGGAGCTTGGCAATTGGTGGAAACGACATGTATAGCGATGAAATATCGCAACAAAGCAATTGGCCGCATCGGAATGACAGCAGGTCAGGGCGACTTCAACGGCAAAGTGTGGACTTGTTAGTGGTGCGGGACAACTGGAGGGGACTCCGGACAACCTATGACTCAGTGGCAGGGTCAAAGACCCAGAGCCATCACCAGGGATTGATTTCCAAATATACCACAAAATATGTGTGTAGCGAAAATACGACGAATGGCGAGAAGCGCAACTTTTTACCAACGATGGAGATGAGAATTTACAGTCTGATACGGGGTATATAATTGTAGTTTGTCACCAAGTTTGGTGATTTATGGAGCTGATTAGCAGTGGGGCCAAATTATTGAGTCGACGGCACTCACAAGGCCTATTATTTGCATTTCTACTTCTTGGATAGATGAAAAATCCTGGAATTCGTCTTGAGGAGCTGGATGGATGAAAGACAACTTTCATTTGCCTCTAAGACTTTTCATCCATATGGAATAGTATATTATAGATCCTTCTAGGAAATAATAGTTTAATAAATATTTTCCCTTAAACTATTAGGCACAACAACAGTAGAAAAGAGGGGACAAGGCTTCTATTATTCTCATCTAGCTCATTTGCTTAGTTTCCTCTTGCTTGTTGTTGTAGTGCTTGCTAGCTTTTGGCTTGAGGAGGGGCTAGATCCTAGGGAGTGGAGCTTGAAGCTCCATAGTTAGGTATGATTCTTGTAAGCTAAGGCAAGTGGCCTAGCTTGTGGGCCTTTGAGCCATTTTCATTTGTGAAGGAAGACGGCAATTTCATGTGGATGAAAGTGACTTGAGGACGAGTACGAGGGGCTGGTATGGACTTATGGACGAGAGCCCAAGTGAAGGCCGCATAGAGTACCATTACTTGAGTTGATAGAGCTTCCCAAGCACTCTCGCATAGAAAGGTTGATCCCATCTTACCATTTGACCATTTGTGTATGTGATTCATTTATTTTCCAAGCAAAGCTTGAAGTTGAAAATCTGATTTAGACTCTTCAAAAGAAGAGAGTGCATTGTGGAGTCCCATTATTTCATGTCTAGAAGTGACAAGGGGGAAGACCCCCATAGTCTATTGGTAAGGGCACCAATAGAGGCTTGTATTTGAATTGTTGGAAGAATGAATCTTTGTATTTGATTACTAATTTGAAATATAGCCAGCTCTGGCAAAGCAGGCCAGTAGGTTGGATCTATGATATAAGGCCACTATAAGGCCTCTATGTGCTAATCCCCCCCCCCCCCCCCCCCACTAGCAAGCCATGGAGGCCTAGGGGAGGGTGGATTGTATTTTTTGTCTTGGGGTTGGGCGGGCTAATTTCGCTTGACAGCAGCTATCCCAAAGTCGCGAGCAGCCCGAGAGGAGCCCGGGTGCTGCGCCTAGAGAGTAAGGACTCGATTACTAAAAGCGTGGAGGCAGCCGTGGTCTAGCCACGACGTATGGGTGCGGGGCCCCAGCGCTGACCTTAAGTCGTACTGAGATCAAATACATCAGCCGCGTGGCACAAGCGTGAGGCCCTGAAGCGTGTGAGCAAGGCGCGGGTCTTTACCCGCTGGATAATCAAAAGTTGAGATGGATCGGCGAACGCTGGCGTTAACCGCAGCGGTCCACGATTTGGACCGCTACGCGCGGATCTGTGCCCCGCCACGTGGCGGGGGCGTTTTACCCAGCGGGCAATGCGTCTGCAAATTCCCTTAAAGGGGGGTATTCTTACCTTTAGCTATTAGATTCAATTTATACCCCTCTAAGGGTTAGGAGCCATTATCTAAGGCGCCAGTGGTAGATAAAATCTAGGATTTTGGGAGGACGTAGCCTTGGAGGGGAGTGTTCTTAGGACCCCAAGAGGGAGCCAAGCGGGCCTAGGGTAGTGAGCTAGAGGCGGAGACCTCAAGAGACAAGGGAGGAGAGAAAGTACTCTGTCCTAAAAACTCGGCTACAGTGAGCCTTTGTGTCAGAGCCCAAGGTAGAGGATGATTTTTTTCACGGAGGGAAAGCGCACTAGTGCCTTAAAATAATGTAAGGGGGTGAAATCTGGCTTGGACCCACCAGTGGTTATTTTATTATTTACGCATGCATGTTCTGGACTAACAAATGTAGTGGCAGAGATGAGTTCTCAGCGAGATTCATTCATCTGATAAGGCCGCGGCAGTTCCCCGCGGCAGGGAACAGTTCCCAGGTGGTCCTCGGTTCTCATTGGGTTCCCATAGGGTTCCCAAGGGCATCTTTAGGCACCAAGGGTATCTTTGGATTCCCCACATGATTTCCCATAGGGGAGGTATTTTTTCTGATTTTCTTAATTTCTTTTATTTTCCAGCATTTCTGATTTGCAAAATTGCTTAAATATGATAGATGCACGTAGTGCTCGTTATAGCCTGCAGGGCGTTGATTAAACTGATTGAACTTGTTGAGTTGAGGGGCTTAGAACCACCTTATTGAATTGGTTGAACCTATTGGATGACGATAGGCATTTTGGCCACTCCGTTGCTATAACAAATATTTAGGCACTGGGGTAGGAAGCGTTGGCCCTTCCACTTAGAACTTGAACTCAAGCCCTCGGCGAAGGAGGGGCAGTGGGAGAGGACGATTTTCCCTCTCCTCTCTAGGCTCGGCAGGTGCCTTGTGAAGGGATTAAAACATGTCCCGACTAAAGGCGGCTCGGGGGCCTAGGCGGTAGGAATTAGACAATAAAACACAAAGACTTGGAAGGCAATTACTAAGTAGACTGTAGGATACCGTAGGACTTAGAAACGCAAACTCGCCCTGTGAAGAGGAGTACGTGATTTCTCTTTGCCGGTAGGACTTAGATAGTGATCATAGCCACCATGTACGACCACGGACCCCCTGCACTAACCGCAGTCGGGTAGGCGGTTCAGTGAGCCCAACCTACACTGCAACTTACCTCGGCTCCTCTAGACTACTATACCGTCACCCTAACCGCGCGCGCTTAGGGCTCGTCATGGCCATACACATTCGGCTTTATGACAAGTGCTTCATGCTCCGCTGGTGCCACCGGTGTAGTCTGTGACTGCATCTGTGTTTCAAGATGCAAATCATGCTGCAATGGTCTATCATGGATACCACTGTATCCCTTCAACTTATTGGCATTGACTCTACCAAGCATCTATTTGTTAATGGTTTGTAATAGAGCTGTGTTGTTATCATACATCTTCTGTATGACATAAAGTCCTTTCCATGGTGATTTAAGCTTAGAAACTTTAATCTTTCTCTTCTTCTGCAACCACAGTACCCAATCACCTGTCTTAAAAGTTTTCAATTTACCTTCATCAAACTGATCCATCCTCTTCATCTGAATTCTGGTCATGTTATCTGTTGCATCAGCACGTACTTCTTCCACATGATATAGTTCATGTTTCCTTACTTTAATTGAATCCTCCAATTCCATTCTCCTCCCCCATTCAGTTCTCATGGTAGGGTAATAAGAATTCCACTGGAAGTAAAGCATCCATACCATAAACTAATTGGAATGGTGTATACTTGGTGATGACTTTGTATGAAGTCCTGTATGACCACAAAGCTGTCAACAACTTTGTATCCCAGTCTGTCCTGTTCGCATTGACTATCTTAGCCAAGATAGTGTATAGTATTTTGTTGGTGGCCTCTGCCTGCCCATTGCCCTGTGGGTAATATGTTGTACTCTTCCTGTGCACAATCATGAACTCCTTAGTCAACAGTTCAATGGTCTCGTTAATGGAATGACTTCCCTGGTCATTGATAAATTCCAGGGGACAACCAAATCTTGTGAGAATGTTCTCATCTAGGAACCTTACTGTGGACTTAGCTGTGTTGTCCCTCAGAGCCTTAGCTTCCACCTATTTTGTGGTATAATCAATGGCTGTGATTATGTACTTGTTATATGTATTCTTGGCTGGTGGATTAATTGGTCTAACAAAGTCTAATCCCCATTTTTGGAATGGTTCAGTAGGCATCGTAGGATACAAAGCCATCTTCCCAGATCTTTGCAAAGGTCCTAGCATCTGAAACTCATCACAACTCTTGCAATATTTGTGTACATCTCTAAACAAGTAGTAGGCCACCAATAACCTACAAGTAATATTTCCTACTAGTAGTCTCTTCTCCAAAATGACCTCCAGCCATTCCCTTATGAACTTCTTCCAAAACTTTATTTACCTCATGGTGGTACAAGCATCGTTTAAGAACTCCATCAGGTCCTAGCTTATACAATCTTCCACCTATCATAGTGTATGGTAATGCCTTGATAGCTATTCTTTTCCTCTGCTCCTTCCCATAACTGGGTGGGCACTGTCCATGAGTATATGATTGGCCACTGCCAATCTAACCAATCATGATCTGCTCCCGGCACTTCCACTGCAAATAAACTCGCATCAGGCAGTTGATCGTCTACTTTTGTGGCAGGTTCTCCTGTTGAAAGGCGTGACAAGTGATCTGCCACAAGATGCAAACGTCCAAGCTTGTAAACAACTTCGAATTCGAACTTGTGCAAGATAATCAACCATCTTGATATCCTGCCATTTATCAAAGGCTTGTTCATCAGATAAATCAAAGCCTGATGATCCACATAAAACATAAACTTCCTTCCAAGTAGATAATGCCTGAATTTCTTGACTGCATAGATCATTGCCAAAACTTCTCATTCAGTAGTGCTATAGCTCATCTCAGCACTGTTTAATAATCTGCTAGCATAGTACACAGGTGAATCTATGTTTTTGTGATATTTTGGGCTAACACAGCCCCCAATGCTTTTCCTGAGGCATCACAGTGTACCACATGCTAGTGAGGGTTAATCAGTACAGGTGTAGTTGTTACTGACAATGTAAGTTCCTCAAAAGCCTGTTGACATTCAGCTGTCCATGCAAACACTACATCCTTCTTCAAAAACTTGCTCAATGGTGCTGCCATCTGTGCATACCGTCTGACAAACCTTATGTAATAGCTGGTTTGTCCAAGGAATCTCCTTAGAGCCTTAACATTTACTGGTGGTGGGGATGCTTTAATGGCCTCAGTCTTTCTAGGATCCACAAGCAGTCCCCTCTTACACACAATGTGTCCCTGAAGTACCCCTGAGTTCACCTTTCTGCTGCTGGCATCAGTCCTGACCCAAATAAGATCCAGGCTGTGTGGAACTATCCAACCCCTAGAGATAAAACATGTGTTAAGGCCTTCTTGGGCTTGGGCTCTTACTATCGTCGCTTCATTTTTCAATTTGCCAAGCTTGCTGCTCCACTCACTCGCTTATTTGTGTGGAGTACTGCAGAAACATCTGCCTTTGAGAAGCTCAAAATTGCACTAACCTCTGCTCAAAGTACACTTTTTTTGATTCAGACCATGACCTCTCATCCTGCATCTGGCCAAACATAATTCCAACTTCTGCAAGTGCTCATTCTTAGAGCTGTACACACTGAAGTCATCTAAGAACACTTGCATGAAATCATCCAAATACTCATGGAAAGATATCACTATCTGGAAAGTTGCTGGTGCATTACAAAGTCCAAAAGACATGACTTTGTATGCATAAGCACCCTAGTCAGTAATGAAAGCAGTCTTCCCCTGGTCTTCTTCAGCTACTTGTACTTGGTTATACCCACTGAAGCCATCCATGAATGAGTACATCTCATGGCCTGCCACAATGTCCAGTACAGTGAATGACAAAGGAAATGGATATTTCTTTGTACAATCATTCAACTTCTTATAGTTCACACAAACTCTCAATTTGCCATTCTTCTTGGGAACTATCACAATGGATGATAGCCAAGTTGTATACTCTATCGGGTATATGAACTTAGCCTCAGCCAACTTCTTAATCTCTTCCCCAACCTTCTGTGCATAGTTGGGATTCATCTTGTACCTTGCCTGTCTGATTGGTACTGACCCTGGTTCCAGTTCAATCTTATGCTGGCAGATCTCAGGTGGTATCCCTTTCAGATCTTCATAGCTCCAAGCAAATACATCTTTGTATTTGATAAACATGCTCCTAACTTCCTCAAAGAATTCTGGCTCCAAATCAGCCCCAACTTTCACCATTCTTGGTTCTTCCTCAGTTCCCACATTCACTTCTCTCACCTGCTCTTCAGCTGTGATTGTCATCCAGCCACTACTTCATCCTGTAAACTCACAGTGGCTGGTTCCTCTAGGATTTCTATTTCTCCCTCTCTTTCTTCATAGAAATGTGGTGGGTAACTACTTGTTTCCCCCTCAATTGGTGTTGATGTTACTGCATCACAGCATATACCTTTAAAGCAACTCAGGCCTCCCAGTTGCATTTCTGCAACGTGCTCCCACTCTGGGTGTGCAGCAAACAGAGTAGCTTCCTGCTCCTCATCAAGTCCTCCCCTCCAGTCATACTCTCTGACTCCACGAGGTCTCCGTGTAGCAGGTAGCCTACCAGATTTCTTAGTGGTGATCTGTATCTTGTGCTTCCCATCATGCACAGTCAGTAATTGGGAATTCCAGTCATGGAATACCCTGGCATGTTTCAGCCATGGTCGACCCAACAATAAAGAGTAAGCTTCCATGACATCATCCATTTTCAATACAGTCATAGTGATCTTAAAGATCATCGTTTGAATCTGTATCTTTACTCCTCTTATCAAGCCTAATGGCTGTACACTCCTTTGATTTGCCATTGTTACTGTGAATGGGGCTGGTTTCATGTTACTTAGACCAAGCTTCTGTCTTAACTGGTCTGTCATAATATTCACTCCTGAGCCTCCATCTATCAGTACATCAGTCAAGTATGTGTTTCCAATTCTCAATTGGATTACTGGCATGGAATCATCAAAGTCCATGACTGTTTCTCGTCCTTCACGCTTCACATTATAACTTGTCACCTTGCTGTTCAGGTCTATGTTCTCTGTCACACGAGCAATCTGATTGATTGCTTGATACAGCCTGTGTCTACAATGGGGTGCTACAGCCAATAGCTGCCCAATTGTAATCTCAGCCTTGGACTGGCATATTACTTCAGCCAAAGCCCCTTCATTATCCTGCACCTATGAAGCCTCTTTCTTCACTTCATCTTCACCTTCTTCATCTCTTCTTTCAGAATCAGAAGAATCTGCCTTAGGGATATCAGTATCCTTCTGCATTTCCCTTATGGTATCAGCCACTTCCTTGTGCAGTTCTTTCTCATCTCTCCAAGCCTCATCATCTTCAGGCACATCACTGCCATCTTCATTAACATCTTCTTCCTCATCCACTGGAGGTAATAGTTTAGCTTTGCTTCTGGTAACTATTATTGTACTTACTTCTGGTACAAAACATGGCATAACCATGTGAGCTGCCACTACTGGGTCTTCATTCGCATGAGCTCTCATCCCATTCTGGTGTCTGATCCAGAATGGACAGGCTGCTTTGCGATGTCCTGCCTGGTTGCAATAGTAACACAATTCTTCACCATTGGGTCCTCGCCCTTGGTCTATTCTGGGATTATTTCTATAATCCTGATTCCCTGGCTGGTAATTTCCCCTTGGATTACCCTGATAGTTGCCTCTAGGATTGCCTTGGTAATTCCCTCTTGGATTACCTCTTCCTGCCATACCATTGTTATATCCACCAGGCCTACCATAGTGGTCCTGGTCATTGTTTCTTCTTGGCCGGGGTTGCACATGATGCTCCCTCACTTGCCTAAGTTCTCTTGTAGCTGTCCTTCTATTGTAATAACAATTCTTAGTAGAATGGTTATCCATTTTACAGATAGTACAGTGTTTCTCCTTAATGTGGCATTCAGCTGTGGTATGGTTTTCATTTTGGCACTTTGCACACCAAATACCCTTCCTCCAATGTGTTGCAGCCTCTGTGGCGTATTTTTTCAAGATTTCTTCTACTCTTTTCTCATAGTTATCCCTCTTCAACTTTTCCTTCTTCTTGCTCTTCCTCCTGAGCTCTTGCTCTTCTTCCTCATCTGACTCATCTTCAGAGTCATCATCTTACCTTTTATCTCTCCTGAGCATTCCCAATTGCTCAATTTTGTTGGCTGTTTCGAATGCCTCCTCCACTCTATTATGAGGTAGCATATCCACTTTCTTTTGTAATTCAGGTCTTAGTCCACTCACAAACCAAGTCTTCTGTAATCCTGGTGCTAATACATCAGCCAGCTTTTTCATCATTAACTCTATTTTCTCCATATATTCTTCAACAATTTCATGCTTCTTTTGCCTTAACTGTTGTAAACTCCCATACACTTCATCCTCAGTTTTGCTTGTCCTGAATCTGTTTCGGAATGCTGTACTAAGGCCATTCCAGGTTAGGAAATGATTATTAGGAAACCTTGCATACCATTCACTCGCTTTCTTGATAAGTGAACAAGGAAACAGTCTCATTTTGGCATCATCGCCATTCTCATTGTTCACAATACACATGTGCTCAAATTGGCTGATGTGTACATCAGGATCCTTTTTTCCTGCATATATTGGAAAATGTGGTTTTGCTTGTGTTGGAGGTACCGCCATCTGTGGCCCTACACCCTGCCCTTTGACAGGTGCTGGTCCTCCTGTAAAACTCCCACATGGTGTTGGCCCCTGAGCACTCCCTGCTACTGGCCCCCTTGTACTTGCAGTATTCCCAGCTTCAGTTGCACTACTTCCCACACTCCCTGTCCCCCCAGAGCCAGATCCAAGCTGCCCGCCTGATCCCCCTGAGCCGACACCTTTGTTGGCCTGTGATCCAAGTGCTCCACTTGATCCAGGTCTAGCAGGTTGGGATGTCCTGGTTGTAGTCTCTACCTCAACTGTTGGGTCTACTTCTTCATATTCTTCATCTTCCAAATTCTTCTCTCTGTTTTCATCTTCCAAGTTCTTCTCTTGGATTTCTTCTTCCTCACTCATATAACTCAGCTGCAATGGTGTTGGAGAGTCTGAACTCTCCATTGGCTCTGCCACATCTTCCTCTCCTTCTTTGTCTTGTGCTTCAGAAACTGGAGTTCCTGCTTTTGGTGTTCCATGCCAACTTTGATCAAAGATTTCTGTCAAATCTTTAACCCAGGGATGTACCTCAGATCTTTCCCCTCGTGGCTGATCTTATTCTTGTATCAAATTCCTTAATCTTTCTTGTAAATAATAAGGAGTGGTATCCAACTCTGGTTCTTCCGGTACGGGTGATGTACTCTCTGGCCTTAATGGTGTGAGAGGTCCAGATGATTCCCCTATGTCTATTCCTCTCTCCCAGAGATGTGGATAATTAACTTTCAAATAACTTTCCATTTTCGCTGAATATCTGTGGAGTCTAGCTTCCATTTCATCACTCATGTCCCATGTCTTTAATATCTTTAATGAGGCAATAACCAAAACTCTCTTCTGTAGTATCTCTCGTATATGCCTGGATTTCTTTCAAGCTTTAATGCACCCTTGTCTATACTAGAAGGCTCCGTTACCATATAACCATATGGCAAACACGTCTGAAAAGCTGTTCTTGGTGTAAGTTTGATTCACAAGATATCCTTAGGAATCCAATTCTTTAACAGTACAAGTTCTTCATGCATGTGAGTGTAAACATTCACCTTCCGTTCCTCCCAGCTTTCAAACTCCACTCGTTTAATGGATAGCAACGCTATCACATAAACCAGTGTTGGTAACCAACTTGTTCTCCCTCTACAGGCCGCTTGATAAATCTTTATCATTCATTTCTCCAGACCCCACTTTGGATCACCATCATGCACTCTCTTAAGAATGTTTTCCTTGCAACCGTCTGGCAATTCCAAGAACCCCTGAAAGAATTGTTTGGACAATCTTTCTTTCTCAGTTTCACAGGGAATTTGATTCACATTCCTTGATTTTCCATCCACCATGATCCCACCAGATCCTGTCACATCTGGTTGTTTTTGCCTCAGTTCCCCAATATGGTCGCCAAATGTCGAGCGGCTTTTACTTACCCATCCCTTAGCTATCCGAGGTGGAAACTCCAAGATAGAAGAGTTGGAAATCTCTAAGTACTCAGCCCGCTCAGAACAATCAGTCATGACCTACAACTAGTGTATCATGGGGGTGCTTCCTATTTGTATTCCTTCTCGCATTCATGTTAACATGTTACCTTACTATCTATGACTAAGTATCAGATTGCTTCTGCAATCTACCATGATCCATCTACTCAAGCATCCATTCCACAACTTCACTCATATCTCTCTACACGGTGTGAATATGGAATATGAATCATATTAATATCTATCATGTATCAGGCCGAAGCCATGGTGCCTCTAATCTGCTCTACAGTGCATCTCTACAGCTTGCATGAATCAAGCATCATCTCGTCGTATCTCCTCCTTTGTGTAATCTCCATCCCTGTGCTCCAAGATCATGCTATCCGCCTGATCTTCTCAAGTGATGTCCAAGAGGTGATCTCATAAGTCCTCCCTCCATGTTGCTACTCTGCCTATTCTACCTGCAAGCTGTTCTAACCGCCTAACTAACTAATGTCATCCAAGTCAGAATGCACATTCCCTCTGCAGATGTCGTTCCCACACAGTCGTTCCCTGCCAATGATAACCGTTCCCTGTGAGCACTGTGACGGGCTGTGCCAAGCTGTGTCGGACCGTGACTGGCTGTGTGAAGCTGTGTCGGGCTATGACTGGCTGTGTCGGGCTGTGTTAGGTTGTGTCAGGCTGTGTCAGGCTGTGTCAGGCTGTCACTGACTGCGTTAGGCTGTGTCAGGCTGTGTCTAACTGTGTAAGGTTGTGACTGACTATGTAAGCCTGTCTACCACCCCTAAGGCCTGTGTTGGTCTGAGTCTACCATCCGTAAGTTTGCGCAAAATTAAGAGTACCCCACAGAACCCGTAAAACTGTCCAAGTCCCATACAGCCCTCTAACAACTTCATGTTAATATAAAAACTGGGGAGTAAATGCACAACTGGAATCAGTACAAACCCTTTCCTATGTTGTAAAAGAGAGGTGGGGGTATATACACACACGACCCATTACCATGTGGGGCACAAACAAACAAAGGAGAGGTTCCAGTTACGGTGTTTGCATTTCATGATGTAGCACCAGAAGTGGAAAAGCATTGGGGATATGCACATTTAAAACTGAAATGCCAAGGATGAAGCCCACAATTCCACTTGCACACTAGGCATCATGAGTTCATTGGTTTCGGGCCTTACAGTCATCGAGCCCCCTCCACATTGAGAGCCATAGCCCTTGTTGCTATTTTTGCTCCCGACAATCTCGTTTAGCAGGGGTGGACGACCGGTTGTGGCTGCATTGCAATTTATACATGGACACAGTGAGGAAACTGACTGCACATATAATCTCACACAAGCCAAAAAAACGGCAAGGGACTTCCATGTAATGAGAACGTGGCAACGGAACATTATTATTTGCATGGAAACAGTGTTCAGGATGTACCAGCCTTGTCTCCACACCGCTAGAATGCCTGAGCGTCCAAACCTGCTCGGTAGTTTTACATGCGACCTCGTTTTTTTGCCATTCTGCGAACTGGCTTTCCACTCCGGTGTAGACTATAAAGAACACAATTGTGCTCAAGTTTTGTCTGCAATATGGTTGGGTTTGGGTTTCCCAAGCTTGTACACCCTCTTGTACAACTTCAATCGCTGGTTTTTTAGAACGCCACCAACCTGGTTCGTAGTGCCTTGTCAGTCATTGGCCTGCTATACTCCCAGTCAAGATCCAAAATGTGCCCAATCTCAACAGTCTTCTCCATTGGCACTTGAAGAATTGGCACTGACCAGTCAAGAAGACGCTGACATTGTCCACGCAGGGCACACAACCAGTCGTTGCGTGCATCGTCCATTGGAGCGCCTTTGGGATCAAGCTCAATGTAGAATATCTTCCTCCCCGCTGCTGCATTTTCTGCTGCCTGCGCTTTCATCTCCTTCTTGGCAGCTCTTCTCACCTTCCTCAGGTGAGAAGCTCGTTCCTTCGTGGTCATGGGTGTTAGATCCGGAGTCACATTGGAGTCCTCCCTTCCCTCTGCCCCTTCCATGTTGCGAGGGCCTGTCTGCACAGGTGTGCCTTGCCACCCAGGCGCTTGCTGGGACTCTTTTAGTCCACCGCCACTTGCGCCAGGCCTGGATACCGTGAAATGTAGGGGCCTTTGGGCTGACAAGTTGGGAGTGGAACCTGCTTGTCCAGGGTACTGACCATGCACCTCGGGCCGCATTGCGGGACTTCTGGGATAGTGTAAGGGAGGAGGACGGTAAGCAGGGTTCAGCGGGTTTATGGCAGGATACCATACGCCTTGGTGGTAGTGGCCATTCATCGCATTGTCAAGCGGTTGCTGCCCCGCTGAAGCGGTTGCTGCCCCGCTGTCCCAGCATAACATGAGTACTCACCTGTCAGGCTAGGGGGAGGCTGGTAGTTTGGATACGATGGTGGCCCTTCATTATAGTGCGATCCATGTCCAGAAGATGAGCCCTGGTGCAGCTGGTCACGATAGCACTGGGGATAGAAGCTGCCTGGTGCGGCTGCACCTGGAGGAGGGGGAGGCCCTGGCACTGGCAACACTGACGTCTGGCCCACTCTGGGCATTTTCTTCCCTGCATCCTGCTCACACATGCCAAACAGTCACCACACCTCATCTTAGCAATCATGGGCTAATAGAAAGGAAACAATGCAAAGTCTTGAAACCAAAAGTGCAGAGAAGAAAACCAAATTAGAATGGCAAAGCTGTTACAGGATATCCGCCTGTAATTTCCCACTAGAGACTATACTTGATGGACTGTCGAGTACCACATAAGTGTCTTCAAGGTTCATGGCAGTGGGTGTTCTTCTTCTTTGAGCATCTCCTTTCTTGCAAACCTCTGAAGGTCAACAGTCGCTCACTTGATTTTTTCACAGAACCTTCCACACAAACCATGGTAGGTAGTGCAGATTTTGTTTGTATGGGGCAATCTGAATCCCTTGACATCATACAACTGACTTACCATCAACACCACAGCTTGTGCCAACACAGTGGTAAACCACATCCATTCCAAAGATAATAACTGTGGAAAAAGAAGAAGAAAAGAATGACACTTTATAACGTCTCCAGGAAGGTCAAACAACTTGTTCGACAAAGAAATGAAAAGGTACTCTGTAACATCCACATGAAGCTGTAAGAGGTTATGGAAGAATGAACAGCATTTTGACTGTGAGAGGCCTGGAGGACCCTATGACAAAAAGTTGAAAGAAGGCAGTGCTGGAAGAAATATAGAATTACTGTACAGGCTACCATATGACAGAAGAAAGAAGCATACTGGCTACTATCCATGGAAAGCTCAAGGAGCTTATGGGACAAAACAAAGCAAGATATAAAGAAAGAATGCAGTCAGTAAACAGGTACCCTCAAAAACAAGTCATGAACACAAAGAGATTCTCTAAGGTGGTGGAGCACTGGCCGAATCCCCCATGCCTAACAATTCTGCTCCTCAGAGTGACAGACCTCAGCAAGGGGTTGGCTGTCCCAGAATAGACAGTAACCCCATATGTCATAGTTGAAAGAAAGATATGCCAGAAGGAATACCTTATACCAAATTACACACACTGCAGTAGATATTGTTTCCTCGTCCCCAGTTTGCTCTCAACAAGAAGGCTGCCCACCATTTAAGCTGATTGTGAACATGACATACCCAACTTCAAGCAATCAACAAAACAAGAGGCAGCCCCGGACCTGTACATTGGCATAGTGTCAATTCTACCTGCAATCCAGAGGCAAAGGCCAATCCGGCTTGTTCAGAGTATCCTTGATGATGGTGCATGAAGAAACAAAGGGCTTGACTTTCAGTAACCACATTGATGCCCAGCCTTTTCAATTCCATCATGAGAACATTGTACAGTACCTTGGCTCAAAAATGCAAGAGGATAAACTTTGGCTATGGCTCTTCTGGTCAAGACTGACTATGGTTTTCTGAGAGTGGCGCTGGAAAGACGGGCACACATTTGGCTTTTTGATGATGTCTGCTGTTGGCAACCTCAGCCAATGGATGA
Organism: Takakia lepidozioides; assembly: GCA_030704615.1. Classification (NCBI taxonomy): domain Eukaryota; kingdom Viridiplantae; phylum Streptophyta; class Takakiopsida; order Takakiales; family Takakiaceae; genus Takakia; species Takakia lepidozioides. The sequence continues at coordinate 1,598,385 of CM060732.1, read as the reverse complement.
AACTCTATCTCGCTTTCTCTATCTCTCTGTATCTGTCTCCAATTAGGGTAAATTATCATATTATCATCTGCGGGGAAGCATGTGCTGATTGGCATTTCATACCTGCTTTGCCATGTACTTAATGCTACCATTCTTGCTTGAATGTACATCTTTGTCAGTACAATGTGTAAATGTTGGGATCTGCTTGCCATGCTTTGGAACCCTGATTGGTTCTAGACTGTGCAAGCTTACGTACATGTGAACTACAGGCCTTGTACATACCTTGAATGTAGTTGGTACTGTCGACATTGTGGATGTTCAGAGTGGCCAAAATTGTCCCAGAAGGTGGTCACACTCAAAATTAAACATTCTAAAAAAAGGGTGCTTTTACCACAGGGCACCAATGGATAGTTTCCTGTTGCAAAAGTGGTAAGCTAAAAGTATGAATCCTCCACAAGTAGTCTTTTGCAATGACATAGGACAGTGAAAAGAAAAACAAAATGAAAAAAGAAGTTGAATACATCCATGGGTGCCAAGGGACTACAGTAGGAGACGACAGTAGAACCATACAAACAAGTACACTTGAAGCTCAACCATTGCTCTAGTGGGCAAATCATGAACATGCACTTTTGAAAGAGGTGCACAGGGTTTATGCCACACCTGTGCATGGGAAGGAGCCTGGCTCTCTGGTGCCCGACGCTTCAATGATACTGGACTTTGTCCCTTGCGCAACGCTTCGATCAGATGGTCGACAAGGTCGTCACCCGATTCTTCTTCCTCTTCGTTAGAGTCGTCGTCCGGGTCGTCGTCAATATCGTAGTCAGCATCTAGTTCTTGCTCGTTCTCCAAAGCATCGTCCATGTCCAGACCTTCCTGTTCTTTCTGGGTACTGGCCTCCATGTCCGATTCTTGCAGCTCCATCGGCGCAGGAGCCTCCGCCTCCTCCATGGACGCCATTGTCAAGGTCTTCAGGCGGCCGCTTCGGCGGGGAGGCCCACTATGCGCAAACTTGGCCTTCCTGCTTGGCCTGCGGGTGCTTGCTGCTAAGCTGCACAATGCCAGCGACGTCGCCCCCTCATTTTGCAATGAACCAAAAACTGAACTAAATTTTGAAAACAAGCAGCAAAAACAAAAGTATTCCGGAAAGCCCAAATATGAGATCTTCAATCCATCGTGACGAACCTTTCCTTCGTGCTTGTTGGGTTAAGCATTGCCAGCGTTTCCAGGTTGCTCTTCACTCGCGCGTCTCTCGCGGCCTCGTATGCATTCTTCGTCTCGGTCTCTTTCATGTCATTACTGGAAATGTTGTCCAGATCACAAAATGACACCTCACAAAGCTTCACCATGCTCAGGCGGTGAAAACGCGAACAAGGAGACACTGGAACAAAAACATGCAACGCTCTTTATGTGGAGGGCACATAGTCACATTATCACGCACGCATAGGTAGTGAGTGGGAGCAGTAGACAATAAACCATTAATATGTTCGTGGGGAGGTCAAGTCATTCAGATGATGGCACAAGCTCCTGGTCGAGAACGTCCACTACCTCCAAACGTAGACGCGCTTCTATGGCAACAAGAAGAACAAAATGCGAGGAGACTGGGTATGGTGAAAATATGGTGCCCGTGCAATGACTGCCATGGTGGGCGCCTGCAGTTCGTGCACACTGCTCGAGATCATTTGCTTGCTAATCAGCGAGATCCCAACCTACGCATTCGGCCTGTGAGGATGCCTCTCCTCTATCCTCTGGGTCCTATCTCAAAATCCTCAATGGTTTTTTGATTTCCGCTTTGGCTCCTTGCAGAAGGGGGATGGCACGTAGGATAACACGTGCGGAATTGACTTGTGCAGGGAGACGGGGGAAACGGGGATGTGCCGGATCCTCCATAGGACGATGATGCTCCAACTTTCCGCCCGCTTGTGGGTGGGGAAGGATTGGATGGGCAAATGGACATGCTGAGGATGTTGCGGGAGACATTTTCGATTGCGGACAGTGTTGGACAACAACAAGTGAATGCCGAGGAAGACATGGGGCAAGCCGGGGGAGATGAAGACTGTGCAGATGTTCGTGTCGCATCCGAGTATGAATATGCGGCGAAGACCCCACTGTATCTTGGCTGCAAAACAAGCAGACTGGCAGCCACCTTGCTGCTGTTGAACGTAAGTGCTACTCAAGGTATTTCTAATGCAGCAATGGACGAGTTTCTCAAATTGATGCAAGACATCTACCGCCACAACCTAATTCCCTGACTAAGCCGCACTATGAGGCAAAGAAGCTCATATCAAGACTAGGCCTTGCACACATGAACATCTATGCTTGCGCCATAGCTAGACGCAGCGAGGCAACTCGAGAAAATTGAGCCCACCGCCGATCTAATTGAGCCCACCGCCGATCTGCCGCGAAGATACCGTCAGGTACCACATACGTTGACCCCTAAATTGACACTTGGGTCAATCCCAAATGTCAATATAAAAATTAACTATTTTCTAGCTAGTTTCACACTAGTGATAAAATATCTTGACAAGATAAATATCTTTACAAAATGCATGAGATGATCAACCATAATTCTCTTCTCTAAAGTAAGGTTTAGTAGCTCTTGAATCCCAGCAATTGCATGCTTCTCATGCATCACACGGATATTGTCATGAAGGCGGCCACTTACGTCCTCATAGGGCGAAATGAACGGCTCATCTCGAAACCTAGTCAGCGTCTTTTTGTGTCTTTTGGACAGCTTGTAGATCTTTGGCAAATGCAGATCAAACAAATCATGGGCCGTTTAAACTCATGTCCTACACACTTGTCCAAGAGTGATTATAATGGGTAGAAAATGGCATGGCACTGCTGGCCACTGGGCTACATTGTTTCTATTATTTTTTGAATGAAAAATACAACAACTTTCATATCACATAGACATGCTATTACAATGAAATAGGAAGAATGAAATAGGTAGACGTGTCAAATGTGAGTGGATTTGAGTGTGGAAGTGTGTGCATACTGGTTCAACTCCCCCTCACTTCTTGGGCATAGATAGATAGATACAATGAAATACGGAGACGTGACATGATAGCTTCTGCAATACTCCGCCATTCTTCTTCCGAAAAACAATGAAATATGGGATGTATGTATGTAACACCATGGGGATGACCCACCCCTTTTTGTGAAAATTGAACTTAGTTCTCAAAATTCGTCGCTAGTAGTGCGGAGCAATGCGAACCCCTAGGCTAATGTTCATTCTGCCAGACAACCAAGTTGTAGCCTAGTGGCAATGGGCACATACCACCTCGGAAGTGGTTGTGGGTTCAATCCACGGATTGGTGTTGCAAAGGTGTCCAGGCAGTAGCCCTTGGGGGTGAAGAGACACCATAAGTTACGCTTCCTTAGGGAGGCGACATACTTTTTTTTCTTTTTTTTTCCATTCCGCCTTTCATTCCTTGCGCAGTACGAGGGAAAATGAATTTTCACTCATTTCATCCAAAGTAGGTATAAGAAGTCACGTGGATGAATAGAAAAGACCTGATGCGTTAAGTAGAAAGGATATCCGTCAGATGAGGCGCCGGCCCTGGCATGCGCAAAGGAGTGGTGGCTCTTCGAAGTGCTTGACTGAGCGCGTGCTGGCCTGGTGGAGAGACCACACTCACTCCCAGCCAATATCGCGCTTCGTTGCTCCTATCTCGGCTCGTGTAGTCTTCGGTGCATCGTGTGTTTTTCAGGTATTACTTACATGAATTCCTGACGAACTGGGATCCGTCGGCTGCTCTTTTACGCTTTTTGGCCTGGATATTGGTTATGGAAAGGTCTTATCCGGGGCCGTATGATAAATCCTGTAGAACTCTCTGCCATCTTGTATGGATCGGGTAGGAATATGAATAGAGTGAAGAGACTTTTCTGGTTGCTCTTTGTCCCTTGATTTTGGCAATGCCTCCGGTAGTCCTCATGACTTCCTGGAGTCTTTGATCCAATATCTCTTGAGGGGCGGGTCACGGTTGTCTGGATAGCTGTGGGTGGAAGTATAGTTAATGGGAGCTGATATGTAGGAACTAAGTTGAGAGAGAGGCATTGAGTTTACTTGTTCCTTCAATGTCTGTTTCCTTCATTGTATTCCACTGCAGGTGCCTCGTACCACGCTTGCAAGGCCAGTGCGTGTAAATCAAGTAAAAGATGTATACAGTGATCACAATTAAGATGCCTGCTGTGACTCATTGAAAGTGTAGTATTTACAGTCTCGTCGGAACCTAACCTTATCGAAGTCGTGATAGTATCTGCTGCCTGAGTGTTTTTCCCACGCAGGTCCGTCTTGTAAGGTTTTGCTTCATGATTTTGTGAGTGGAGTGAATGCATTACCCTGTACATCTGTAATGTCAACCGTAGGGTCTGACATGTCACGACCATTTGGATTCTTGGTTTTCAGGTCGTTCCATCTCGAATGTGCAGAAAACATGAAATAAAACCATTAGATTCCTGTTCTTTTCTGCCGATTGTCTCATTATATGCAAATCAGTTACTTCGTTGCATTGTTTCTTTCACCCAGCGTTAGATTATTATCGTCTTTAGCAGCCACTTCTCATCTCAGGTCTTTCTATGCCCGTTGGTCTGTTGAATATGAATAGTTCGAGTTTGTGGTCTGCGCATCGTTTCTGTAACCATGTGACAATTCTTGTTGGGAAACTTTGTATTGTATATTTCCTTCTCTCTGCTTCAAGGGCAAGTCTCGGAGATAGTTGATCCAGCTTCTCATCGATAGTGGAGCCCGATTAACTAGTGGATAGAAGTCTCTACGTTTGAAGGTTTCTGGGAATAGATCAGGTTCAAGCAGTGACAGCCTTTGGACCATTTCTTACCGATGCCCTGCCTTTGGGGCTGATTGTGCTGCTAATGCGAGTTGAAATTTATTGGACCATGTCGGAGCTCCCTTCCATCTCCACGTGGAAAGCTGGTTGTCCTTTCTGTCAGATTGTATTGGCCATCAGGTCCACACATCTGGTTGCTGTGGAGATATATATTGTAGCAAGCCCAGTCTGGTGATCTCACGAAGTGTGTGGCTGCTGTGCTGCAGCAGTAGTACATGAATAGTCGGTGTTAAACTCTTCAAGTTGTTGTGTCCACAGGTATGACGAAAGTTTATCCAACAGTCAGCAATGAGTACTTGGTAGCTGTGGAAAAGGCTCGCAGGAAGCTGCGTGGTCTGATCGCTGGTATGTTCTGTGTCTGCTGTGTTGTGTACTTTTAACCTGTCTCCATTGTTGAGAGTTATTCACAGAAAACAACGGCTTCTAGCTCTTTAGTGTTTTATGGTACACGCGGGCTAATTTCTGCTTGTTGGATAATCATTTGTTGTGTGCAGAGAAGAACTGTGCTCCTATCATAGTGCGCCTTGCGTAAGTCTCTCTCTCAGTCGCATGCTCATTGTATGGGGGTTGTTGATTATGACCTTTGAGTATACTGAGAATTTGTATGGTAAAATTATGGGTCATTTTGTCTTCAAATGGATATCACTCTGTTAAGAGTGTGTAAGCTGCATACTGGCTGAAATCACTGTAAGCAGAAATTATAGCATAGCAAAGTAGGGACGTATCCGGGATTAACATTTGACCTCATGCATTCCCTGCAACAGATGGCATGGAGCTGGAACATTTGACTGTAAGTCGAAAACAGGGGGACCATATGGCACCATCAGAATGCTGGAGGAGCTTGGCCATGGAGCGAATGCTGGCCTTGACATAGCTGTGAAGCTGCTTCAGCCTGTCAAGGACCGGTTCCCCATCTTGTCATATGCTGACTTCTACCAGGTAAAGTTGACCATGTCAAAGATTTTCCATTTTGGTCGGGTGGTAATTGAATTTTCCATATGCCTTCAGTTTTCTAAAGATATGAACTGAACCTGCCCTATCTGAATCCAGCAAAGTCAATTATTGGTTTAGTTGTCCTTGAGCCTGAAAGCATCTGTAGCAGAATACTTGTGTTAGTCGGCCATTGTAATGTTGATTAGGTGCTTGTTGCAGGAAGTCTTACTCTGCTTGAGTTATATTGTCAAATTGCATGTGTGCTTATTTGCTTCATGTGGAGTCTTCCTTGAGTGTGAGTGTGCATGTGTAGTATGGAGGGATAGAGGTGAGAGGAGAGACAGAAATAGAGGTAGGAGGGCACAAAAATTGCAGGCCAGTGATTTGTGGATACCAATCAGTGCCGTTATAACTAGTTGTTCAGTAGGAATCCTGTGTAAGCGTTATGCGTGTGATGTAGCTTGCTGGAGTTGTTGCTATTGAGGTTACCGGAGGGCCTACTATCCCTTTCCATCCCGGAAGGAAGGTAAGCCTGCCGCATCCTCATTAAATGGATGTCTGTCTCTTCTCAAGGTCTCCTGGTTCCGCTTTCTAAGTAGTTTTGGAGAGATTTCCAGTATCTTTCTGGTCTTCTTCCTCGTGTTATCATTTCTTCTTCCCACTTAGCTTCCTGCAATGTTTTATGCTGGTGCATTTGTTTTCATCTTTGAAAGGGCTTTACCTTGGATGTGGCTATTTCATTATCTTTGATCGCCTTCTCAGATATGAGATCACACTCTACTAGGCCCTAAAATTGAGTATTTAAATTCCTAGTGGTTTTACTAAGTGTTTGATGCCATGACTAGTTTTCTGGTTGTTTCTTGATGTTGTATTAAAAGCAATCCAACTTCTGGTCAGATGTAAACCCCCGCCACTACCTTTTGTCGTAATTTCTTGGCTTGCTTTTCTGATGGATGGGCTTTGTGCTGCAGCTCATACATGACAAATGATTAGATGCATTGTGGTGTTCTGTTTGTCCTATGGGTGGCTTCTCTGATGGCCTTGCAGGATTTGGACGTGTGTCCCGTGGAAGGCCGGCTACCTGATGCCACCAAAGGTACTCTAGAGTTGTATAATCTCAAGATTTCCTGTTTCAATGAGTTCTTTGCCTGTGGTGGTGCAGGTTGGTTGTGTAAAAGGCACATAGGTTGAGTGTTGTAACGCTATATTGGTGGTTGAAGACTTAATTTCGTTACTGTTTAAAGCTCTCTTGAAGGAGGGCACTGCCCATAGGAGAGGGAAAAAGTCTAGTCAGTGTCCTAGCTCTGCTTGATTGTCTGCTCATAGCTTGTACTGTGTGGTACAATTATTGTTGATCAGGAGCCGACCACCTTCGTGAAGTGTTTGGGTCTGCCATGGGTCTGTCCGATCAAGACATTGTGGCCCTTTCTGGTGCCCATACTCTGGTTCGTTTCATTCTTTTCTATATGAATTTGCACACCGACATAGATTGGAGGTGACTATGACTGCCAAGAAGTCTGTTCGTGTGACTTTTTCAAAAGCTTTCCTTTGGAAAGTTCCTCAATGAAGGTCTTCATTCAATGTGGTTGCATCATTATTGCATGGGGGTCTCTGATGTACGCAATTCAGCAGGGTAATAGGGGATTTGTTCAGGAGCACTTAGTTTTTTTAGCATGTGTTTGATCTCATCCCCAATTCACTGGCAGGGGAGATGCCACAAGGACCGCTCAGGATTCGAGGGTCCATGGACTCCCAACCCCCTCCAGTTTGACAACAGCTATTTCACGTAACTGCCAAACTTTCTGTTTTCTTCTAGGATTTTATATGATCTCATTCTGCTCTCCTTTGGTACTCTAGCCTTCTAGGAATGGCTTCATTTCCTGCTTGGTTGCAAGGAGGTCTAAGCTCATCCATATGCTGGGGTCATCAAAATTGAGTCGAATATACTAGTCTTGCATGCCATAGTTTCTAGCCAATACGGTCTGGGATGTTTTCAGCATTAATACAGTCAGCATCCGGTAATCTGTACTGTATAGTGTCGACATTTGTGGGGTGTGTAGTCAGACACCCCACAAATGGTACGTTTACATTCTCAAGTTGCAGTGAGGCATCCTCTCTCTATTTATCTCTATTTGCTGGAGTTCTAATAGGAACTTGAATGAACAGGGAATTATTGAGTGGTGAGAAGGAAGGACTCTTGCAACTTGCATCTGATAAGGCACTCCTAGAGGATCCTACCTTCCATAAGCTGGTGGAGCTGTATGCCAAGGTAGCAAGCCCGTTCTATAACTGTCTGTGTCCTAGGTATCTTGCAGTGGAGTATTTTGTACTATCTCTACATCCACTCTGTTGACCATCATGAATCTGTGGCGAGGGTGGCTTCTTCCTGGGCTGCTGGTTGTGCACTATTTCTTGATCTCAGATTTTGACAGTATCGTGTTCAGTAGTATTGTGTATATCACACCGATCTCATGGTCTCTATTGCAGTGAAAGACAATGGTAAATGGTCTGTTAACCTTCATTACTGTTGCCATGGTAATCTCTGCTGTTGAAACTGTGCGTTCCAGGATGAAGACAAGTTTTTTGAGGATTATTCTGTTGCCCACCAGAACCTGTCTGAACTTGGGTATGTTCACCCGTCTGAAAAAATAGATTGCCATATATGTGCGGCTGGGTTGAGTGAGAAGAGTTGGTGTGTGCACATCTTTATGTAGTCATATCTTCTGAAGAAGACTTTTCTGAAGGTGGATGCACTCATGTTAGTAGGATTAGGATCGGCAGACAAGTGACGTGTATTGCCAATACAGAAATTCGAACACCAGTGAACTAGAGTGAGAATGGGATTAAATTCACTGGAGAACCAAACAGCATTGCATTTGTGGTAATGAATGCCAGCCTATGTGATAATACTGAACACCAGTTTCTTCCCCCTACCTTCTGTTAACAGGATAGTATGACTGGCTGGCCAACTTGCATTACCTGCTGATCATAGCAATGTGCTGGGTAATCATTCAAGAGTGGCTACTTGTCGAGAAACAACAGCTGATTCCAGATATGCTTTGCAGGTTTGGCACCGCATGATGTGAGATGGACATGGGTGCATGATGAAGGAAAAACATGGTCGCTAAGTAGTAAAGTATGTGAAGGTGTTGTGCGATGCTCACTACTAGACCTCGTGCAACTCCGTTCATAGATTTGCGGTAATTAACTGCTTCAGGTGCTCAGCCAATAAAAGGTATTAAAGTGATGGGATCTTGGGTGCCTTTATCAGCCCATGACAATTGCAATTCAATGGAGACAGGTAGAATTGGGTGAATTGATGGTTGAGATCCCTTGGCAGTATTCCTGGCAGAGAGACAATTGTACTGGACTATTTGTTGATGGAGCCTTCCGGTGTGTTTGAAGTAGAAAAGGGGGGCAGGGGGGAACAGGGTTAGGTGTGGACTGGTGGACTGGCCACCGCGTAGCATGAATTGTTAAGACTAAGAGTGGTTTGCACATGTCAATTATTATAATCACCAAACGAGACCACCACCATTCTTGGCTTCCTGTTCCTATTGCAGCTAAAGATGAAAGTTAAATGGGCTCACTTGGTCCCTTGTGGCATGGCCAGAAGTCTGGCATAAGAAAACATTGAAGCACTCAACCTTTCCGCCGAAATTGTGAAATTGTATCCTCCCTCATCAAGATCACTAACTGTCCCTAACAATCTAAGGACATGTCCTAGAACACCTGCTAAGCTGTAGGCCCGTTTTGCTAACAGCTGCTATAACCGTCAGTATCCCTGCTGCACCAGATTAAGCTTAACAAGTTTTAGTGCATAATGTTAGTTTTTAACACTCTGTTTCGCCTGTGCCTGCCCGACTTTTCCCCTGCGTTAAGGCTCATTTCATCCCGGTGCTTTTAGTACCTTATTCATCCATCCTAACGGACACGTTCATCAATAGTATTTTTCGGCTTTATATCGTTGGATACGGTTTACATATCATGACTACGCAGGGTGAACCCTAGTATGTTGGCTCGATCCTGGCCGTTCACTCATTCCATGGAATGATGCGGCGGGCCTATCACGCCTCGCCATCCGACAGGTGGGCTCAATCCTAGGTCTGATGTATAAGCCCGGGCAGACCTTGGATTGGGGGTCTTTTGATGAAAGAGTGTATTTTCCGTGTAACATGGTGTTGGATGTGCACGCCGTGTAGCTCGGGACTGTGTGTCAGTGTGTGTCAGACTTCCTCTACGCGCAAGATCCCTTCTCGTCCGCAGAGCTGGCTCTTCTTGTTCATGGCCCTGACAAAGTGACATCTAGGAAAGGACATGAGCATATCCTCTCACGCACAAAATGTTGTGGAGTCTCGCGTAGTATGTGTCCTTGTTCATCGCTGATACTGACCGGGGCTGTGGGGCGTTTTAGGTGTTGCGCGGGTGATTTGGGCGCTAAGCAGTGTTTTTAGAGATGGCAGCCAGCCACCTTGCCTCATTCTTGCTCACTGCTCTGTTTTCTCATTGTCACCTTGCTTGTCTTGCTTTTGTTGCATGTTATGGCTTCGGCAGTGGTCTCTAGGTGTGTTGCAAGTAGAGACGGGGAGTGCTTTAGGGTGAAGCTTGATCTTTCTTTAACCTTGCATTCTTCTTCGGGCGTTGCTGCCGAACAGCTTGGCATTGTTGCCTCTGCTGAGCCCCTTGTCATTGAGCCAAGCACTGACCCTCAGAGTCCCGTTGTTAGACTGTCGTCTCCTGTTCACAGTGATTATGACAACATTTTAGTTGCTGAGGCCTGGACGTTGAGGAGCGAGCGGTCACCCAGTCTCTGGTTAGTTACGATCCTAAATACTATAACTTTGACAACTTTCATGACCCGGGACCTGACTATCTTGATCCTAGACAATGTGAGCAAGAGTTTGAAAGAGAGATTGAGAGATCTTAGGAGTTTGATGCTTCCTTGTGTGACCTACTTTCCGCTGATCGTTTCTGGTTTGCAAGGTAGAAAGGACGGTTGTTTTTTATGCTTCATACCTCACCAAGTATCATGAGTCGGTTCTCACTTGTCCAAATTCTGATCCTGTCCGAGTAGCAGAGCAGGCTCGTTGCTAAACTAGGCAAGTTGTTGATTTGTGGAACACCCCACGACTGTCTCAGGGAGTTTTTAAGACTCGATTTCTACATCATCGAGCCTTGTCTTGGCAGGAGTTGGGTCTTCGTCTTCCACTGTCCGGAGAACGTACTCAGCAGAACCGGATCATTTCCGACTTGGTGGAAGATATCTGGTTGTCCTTGGGACTCAGAGGCTTGGGTGCTTTGATCCTTCGGGTGCTTTGATTTCATCATCAGACGTGTCGGGTTATACCGACTTCCTCATATTTGATTGACGGGCTTTCGGTGATAGTTTACTCAGGCAAGCTTCTGATGTGATCATTCTGTCGGGTCCCCACTTTGAAGACCAGCGAGTTATCTGTTCGCGGGTTCTTGAGGCACTTGATCGCCTACCTGATCACTTTGTGTTGTCATGGACGTGGGAAGACGCTCCCACTATCCGTATTGCTTTTTGGATCAAGACCGCGAGGGCTGAGAAGGGGTTGGCCCTCTCTGTTCATGAGTTGGATTCCCACTATGGTCTAAGAGTCATCTCTTGTTCTACTTGGTCTCCAGGCCCTGTGTGCCGGCCTTGGGTGCCAGACATTGTTAACCTCTGACTGGTGACTTGAGCGAAATGGGCTTCCATCAGTACAGCCCATGTCCCTAAGTACCCAACAGAGGTTGTCCGACAGTATGTCTGCAGAACGATTACATGGTAATCGTTAGTGGTGGGCTGGAACACTATAGTTCCACAAATCATCACTCCCTTTATTGTCGAGTCCTCCGCTCCGTCGCCATCTGCATTCCGGATTCATTCAATGGTGGCCGGGGCTTAGGCTAAGCTATCTGCTCATAGCTGCGACTAAGTCCTGGCCGTGCAAATAATGACACAAAAGCTCTCCCTCACATTTGCTCTACACAGAAGTGCTAGAAAACCATGGCTTTACTTCAGAATCATTCCTCAATCAGTCTCACATCATAGCACAAGTACAGTTCACTGATGGCTACTAAGTTGCGTGCAACCTTTTTATACTAATGCTTAAAGAGCCGTTTTACAGCCTAAGGTCGATGATGACAGTTGCTTAACTACCTATGCAACCTTGAAAGGTTAACAAAAAAGTGGCCCGTGAAAGTGGCCCGTGTTAGTGGCCCGCGTGGTCCTGCGTCATAGTGGGTCATAGTGGCTCACGACCACTAAACTACTAAGCCTAGTAAAGCCTATGCTCCCCTGCTGGACCGCGGTCGTGTGATATCGTGGTTCACGACCCACGGTCACTACACTGCTCACTATTGCTACTCGTGGTAGTGGTGCCAGTCTACTCTGCTGCTAAGTGTTGAGCATTTAGCCGTTTCTCCTTTGTGGCCTTGGTAGTGAAAGGTCAACCACTACCCCGCCATTGCCAAATCGTGGCTTAAGCTGCCATGCCCTCTTGGCACTCGCACTTAGCCGTCGTTATCATTTATCTCCTCCCCCCCCCCCTTTCTTTTGAAATTGTCGTGCACCTAAGCATCGTGCCACAACATACACTAGAAGCATTCGTGTCTTTTTCGAATCGACTGGGTGTCCGCCAACCACTCCGGAAACCACTTGGTAGTAAACGGGACTACTGGAGAGTCGAAACGGACAATGTGGGCCCACGGGGGCATTTCATACAGCGGACAGAAGTGGGGTCAACCCCACGGGGGCATTTCATACAGCGGACAGAAGTGGGGTCAACGACTCCGGAGTAGTAACAAAAATCCGGTCTATTTAATTACATGTGTAAATACATAGAATTTGAAAAAACGGAAATTACAAGTGGTTCTAATTACTGCACATGCGACTAGAAATTTTCATTCCTAATTCGATTAATGGAATAAAGATATTTATTCATTAAAGTGAATATGTAGTCAACTCAACGACTCCATGAACCACTGCGCATTGATTGCACCCGTGATTCGGGGGCACATTTGCTGACGTGTGTTTCACAAGAACAGGCAAACAAAATCTGGCCTTGGGGGCTTGCATATTTTAATATGTACTGCCTCCACCTGGAAGTGACATGGAAGGGTGACATCGTGAAAGCTGGAATTGTAGGGTTTGCCATTCTGAACACCGCCCTGGTGGACATGTATGCCGAATGCGAGAGCATTGAAGATGCGAAGGTAGTGTTCGACTGTGGCTCAACGAGCGTGGAGTGCGATGATCGCATTGGCAGCAAGGCAAGGATGTATGCATGATTTGTGCAAAGCCAGTGATAGCTGAAGGAGCAGGATAGAGTGTGGGTCCATATTCATCCAAGAGGGTCGGATTTCAAGCTCTAGATTACCTATGGTTCCCTGTGGAAGGATAGCTGTAGCGGCACAGTTGATAAAATCAGACACCTCAACCATGACCACAACTTCTGGAAGAGGATCAAGAGAGGGAGTCCACAATGCCTCTTCTGCCACTTATGGGCATGTGAAGATGCTTTATGAGGCAGGTAGAGTGAAAGAGGCTCTACAGACTTTAAACCAAGGAGGCATTTCAGCAGATGTAGATACGTATGTGTGTCTCTTGCATAAGTGCATCAAGATGAAAGGCCTGGAAGCTGGAAAGCAGGTGCACACTCACATTGTCCAAAGTGGATTCACGCCGAACGATTTTCTACTCAACACCCTTGTCAACATGTATGTTTAAGGGGAGCATGATGGATGATCACCAAGTGTTCAACACAGAATGCCTCAACGATCACGTGGAATATAATGTTGGCAGGATTACCAAGCATGGGCGTGGTACGAATGCTTTGGAGACCTGTGAGCAAATGATGCGCGAAGGGGTGAAGCCCAACCACATCACGTTAGTTGGTGTTTGCAATGCGTGTGCAAGCCTGGAAAAGGGGAAAGAGGTCCATGGTGACATCGGTCAAAGCAGGAATTGCACCAGATGTCATTCTGAACACTGCCCTGACCTGGACATGTATGCCAAATGTGGATGCATCGAGGATGCAAAGGGAGTTTTCGACACTATGGTTGAACGAGATGTGGTGTCGTGGAGTGCGATGCTTGCAGGGTATGCACAACAGGGACGTGGCATGGAGGCTTTGGAGACCTATGATCAAATGATGGGGGAAGGGGTAGCCTGGCCACATCATGTTTGTGTGCATTTGCAATGCTTGTGCAAGCCTGGCAGCCCTGGACAAGGGCAAAGAGGTGCATGGGGATATCATCAAAACTAGAATTGTACCAAATGTCATTCTGAACACTGCCCTGGCAGCTCTAGAAAAGGGGAAAGAGGTCCATGGCGACATCTTCAGAGCTGGAATTGTACCAAATGTCATTCTGAACCATACCCTGGTGGACATCAGACCCAAATTATGGGTGCATGACAAGGGCAAAGAGGTGCATGGGGTATCATCAAAGCTGGAATTGTACCAAATGTCATTATGAACACTGCCCTGGCAGCTCTGGAAAAGGGGAAAGAGGTCCATGGCGACATCTTGTACCAAATGTCATTCTGAACCATACCCTGGTGGACATCAGACCCAAATTGTGGGTGCATCGAGCCCTGGATAAGGGCAAAGAGGTGCATGGGGTATCATCAAAGCTGGAATTGTACCAAATGTCATTCTGAACACTGCCCTGGCAGCTCTGGGAAAGGGGAAAGAGGTCCATGGCAACATCTTCAAAGCTGGAATTGTACCAAATGTCATTCTGAACCATACCCTAGTGGACATCATACCCAAATTGTGGGTGCGTGACAAGGGCAAAGAGGTGCATGGGGTATCATCAAAGCTGGAATTGTACCAAAGGTCATTATGAACACTGCCCTGGCAGCTCTGGAAAAGGGGAAAGAGGTCCATGGCAACATCTTCAAAGCTGGAATTGTACCAAATGTCATTCTGAACAATACGTTGGTGGACATGTATGCAAAATGTGGGTGCATCGAGGATGCGAAGGGACACTATGGCTGAACAAGATGTGGTGTCGTGGAACGCGATGCTTGCAGGGTATGCACAGCAAGGACGTGGGATGAAGGCTTTGGTGTTCTCTTGGTGTTTTATGATCAAATGATGGGGGAAGGGGTGAAGCCCGACCACAAAATGTCTGTGTGCATTTGCAATGCATGTGCAAGCCTGGCAGCTCTGGAAAAGGGCAAAGAGGTCCATGCTGACATTGTCATTTGCAATCCCCCTTTCCTCTGTGCATCTGTTTGCTATTCAAAGGTAGGCTTCCTGACCTGAGTTTGAATTTCATTGTAGTGCCGAGAGTGGGTAAACCCTTGAGGTCGTCCATGATGTCCTCCCCTATGTCACAGACTGGAAAGAAGTTCAGGGAAGCTTTCTACCATTTTCATCAAAAAAATTCATGGCAATAGACTTGGCTTTGGACACTGTAGCCTGTAAGTCAGAGTTATCCAGCAGGGTCAAGACTTGCGGACTTAGATTCAGATCCTTGAAAATCTCTTCTTCCCTCTTCCGCCAGGACTTATCCTGTTTGATAGGGTGAGATATAGAGTCAATTAACTTAGGGTATCTGATATTACTCATACGTATCTAGGCTGTCATTGTCAGCTGCTAGCAGCAAGGCAAAGATGTATGCATGATTTGTGCATAGGCATGGATAGCTGAAGGAGCAGGGATAGAGTGTGGGTCCAGATTCATCCAAGAGGGCCGGGTTTCAAGCTCCAGATTACCTATCGTTCCCTGTGGAAGGACAAGTACAAGAAACAGATTGTCAACTGGAATCCACATCAACAGTGGCACAATTGATAAAATCAGGCATTGCTAATGAAGGCACCTTCTTCAACACATTTCACCCTGTTTTTCCCTCTTATCATAATCGGCCCTAATTATTCATGTCTGAATTCTGCAAGTTAGCTGGTTGAGTGAACCCTTGATAGTTTGGAGTGACTTCGATATGATACTGCCAATGTGACACAAAAGGGCCAAAATGGATGGACAAGAGTGTGGCAACCCTACCTCTGATGCTGCTATGTATTGGCGTCTTCGCCTTAAAACACTACTGAATTCTAGAACTGTGTTACCTCACTGATAATACGACTATCATTGGCACTAATGAAGGGTTGAGTAGCTTCAAAACACATTCCTGGTTAGTTATTACCAGGAAACACCACCAGTGCAGTCAGTAGCCTGGCTTTCCATGAAGACATCGTCGGGTTCAATGAATATAGCCAATTTGTGCTGCAGATTTGAAGAAGGGGCCACGCAGTTCAGAGACAATGTTGCAGTCAACCCCAATGATACAGAAGAAGCAAGCACACTTCCCTGCATTTGTGTGTAGTTATGATCCCTACATTTAGACACCTTTCATTTAAAAGATTTATGCAGCCACTCATTGGGTAATACGCACAAATGCCACTCGTTGGATGGTTATACGACAGGTTACTAGTGAAGTGACTAAGTTTCCAACCTTGTACACTCACAGATGAGCTCGCCCATTTTCAATCGCAAAGAAAGGAAGACAATAACTTGTTTCATAGTTTTGCTGGAGAACTCAAGTATGTAAAGGGGGCTGACAAGCATGGAATGGTTGGGTGAAGGGCAGCACAAGCAATCTGGTGCTTCTTGTGTGAGGCCAAGTTGTATGGGCCAAATGAAGCTTGCAGACGCTTCCTAAACGTGCCCTTCCATTCACTTTCTTGCTGGTTCATTTTGCTTTGTTTGATAGGCATTTGCAAACAGCGCAGTATTGTCTGTGGCTTGCCTACGTGTGTTGGACCTGTGTTTTATGGACCCTCTTTGGATTTGTAAGAAGGTTTCACCTTGACTGTGTGCATCTTGTAGTCATGAAAGTTGATGATGTTTTCCCCAGATTGATGTCTTTGAGTACGTGCGCACAGATACTATGGATTTGCTGGCAGTTTGCAAGCTGGAAAACACAACCTTGCGGGAGCATGGTCAGCTATTGTCTTGAAGACTGCTGCTACCAGCAAAGAGCTTCACGATCAGAAGAAATATGAGTTCAGCTTCTCGAGGTAAGATCATTGTACTAATGCTTAGGTAGGTAGAAGAGCAGCTCAGTATCCAGAAACAGGTAACAGAGATGAGGAGAAGCTGTGGAATGAATACTTTTCTGACCCCAATCAATGGTGGGACAATCGAGGCAAGAAGATGAATGCTTGATAGAGAGTAGCAGATGCAATTGAGCATAGGAACTAGTGTGATAAGCTGAGTTGGATGCTTCCTATCTAACAAATATAGGTTGTCATTGTCAGCTGCTAGCAGCAAGGCAAAGATGTATGCATGATTTGTGCAGAGGCGTGGATAGCTAAAGGAGCAGGGATAGAGTGTGGGTGCAGATTCTTGGGCCGGACTTCAAGCTCCAGGTTAACTATGATTCCCTGTGGATCAATAGCTACAAGAAACCTGCATGGGTAGATGGTCAACTGGCAGCAGCGGCACAATTGATAAAATCAGACATTGCTAATGAAGGCATCTTCTCCAGCAAATTTCACCCTGTTTTTCCCTCTTATCAGATTCGGCCCTAAATTTCCATGTTGAATTCTGCAAGTTAGCTGGTTGAGTGAATCTAGTTTGGAGTGACTTTGACATGATACTGCCAATGTGACAACATGAAAGTATCAAGAAACAAGTAACAGAGATGAGGAGAAGCTGTGGAATGAATACTTTTCTGACCCCAGTCAAGGATGGGACAACCAAGGCAAAAAGGTGAATGTCTGTTACATTTCAGAGAGTAGCAGACGCAATTCAGCCTAGGAACTAGGGTGATAAGCTGAGTTGGGGGTTTCCTAGAACAAATGTAGGCTGTCTTTGTCAGCTACTAGCAGCAAGGCAAGGATGAATGCATGATTTGTGCAGAGGCATGGATAGCTGAAGGAGCAGAGATAGAGTGTGGGTCCAGATTCATCCAAGAAGGCCGAATTTCAAGCACAAAATTACCTATGATTCCTTGTGGATCAATAGCTACAAGCAACCTACATGGGTAGATGGTCTATTCCATGGGACTCAATCTGTCACTAAAGTCTTGCTTACAATCTCCGTTGCTCAGCCATGCACAAGCCAATGATCCATGTCAAGCAATTGAGATCCATTGCCTAACCCAACACCTGACGTCGTGATGCCTTTGACAGAGCCGACATAGCTGTAGTGCCCGTGGCAAACCCCATTGTCCGCTCTCGCTCATCCGCACTAGGCTCCACCAATTGCTGTAACGCATTGTCCCTAATCAACCTTGGACCATTGTCTCGAAAAGCATGAGACGAGGGAAAACTCATGAGTGTAGTAGAGGCCGCACGTGGTTGCCCCAGTCGATTGACCACCGCCAAAGGTGGACGATCATCATGTCGCACTCCTGTGGTTGCCTCCCTTGGTCCAAAATGCCCTCAACCTTGAGGTTGGGTGACCGTTGAATGGAATCATAGGCTCTCTTGAGCAACTCTGACCCAGGTGCAAGATTGGTCCACCACAACCTAGGCCTATGTGCCTGTGAATCCACTGCAGCTGCATCCAACAATACGGCTGGTCCAATCCATGACCGGATCTGATGCACACTGGCCATAACCCTGGCCCGAGAATCCCCCATGAGAGGAACATTCTCCAGGATGTAAGTTGGAGGTTGCACTTGCCTCACCTGCAAGTCACGCAACACTCGCAACATCTCCCAAAATAGATGCGATCGTGCATCATGCAAACCATTACCATGACCTGCGGGAGAATATCCTTGGCAAGGCCACCTTGCTATCACCAAGTCACTGGGACCATGCCGATCCAAATCCTCCGCCCCCAGCATGATAATGTCTGCTGACAAGGCCTTTTGGTACCCTTGAATTGCTGAGAGCGACAACAACTCAAAATACTGATGTGTGAGCAAGGCAACATGGCACATGGAAACACGCCGAGCAATCTCATCCTTCTCCAGATATAAGTACTTGTGTACTTTGATTCCTACTTGCAACACTCCTGCAAGCCCAGTGCTCATGCCTCTAAACAGGTCCAGCAAACAATTGCCTGAATCAAGTGGTTGCTAGATAATAGGCACTGTGTCCAATGGAGCTAACTGAGGAGGTCCAAGTGATGTCACTGAACTCCCCTCACCCACCAATGGAAAGGCCTCCTGCCATGCTTGCTGCACACACTGGCTTGTCACTCGTTGCAAATCCCCAACTATACCCCACAATGAGCTATGCACATGCACATGAGGAAGCAACTCAGCCTTGTATGCCAATTGTTTGTCCTCATCAGGTGGTGGGCTATCTTTTGCATGGCTATTGCCCTCCAAGAGCTCACCACCCCAAGCAGCGTAGCTATGGCGTGAGCCCAGCCCCGTGAGCCTGGGAGCTGAGCTCACGTTGTAGCTGCAAAGCGTGAGCTGAGCTCACGCTTCAGGGAAGCGTGAGCGGCACAAATCTGCTGGAGTTTAAGTTAAAAGTAGCCTGCAGGCCTGATGGGATGAGCAAATCAGATTCTTTGTGCATTGGTATCTGCAAATAGTGGTAAAGGTTCTCAGCGCATCCACTGTTCACGTGAAGGTGGTTGGTACTTGGCAGTTGGGCTGTGAAAATGTTACGGACTCTTAGAAAGGCAAGCCGGGTGCACCCGCGACGGCTTGCAGGGAAGCCTTTCATGTCGGGGGGTTGTAAGGGACGTGACCTGGAAAACGTGCCGGAAAAGGCAGACAGGTTTGGCCACTGATAGCCCGAATTGGGAATAACCGGAAATTTCATCTAAGTATACATCTGATCATCCCATTTTGGAATTTACCTGTCAAATTTGGGCAGGCTTGTGTGTACTGTTGCAGTGCACCTATCTACCGCCGGAATTTTCATTCCATTGCATGGCATGTAAATCTGATTACAGCCTATCATGGTAATGTTTTCCCTAGGTACCCAGACATAGTATTTGATCTTGGGCTTTGGAATTAAATGCGGGAATGTTACTCTACCCTGTCATTGAATTTACACACCAACCCCAGATCTAAAACAGATCATGGGGAGACAAGCATGGTGTCTATAAGTAACTTGATATGCTAAGCAAGGCAGATGATTATACCTTGTCGTATAAGCTGCCAAAAATCAGTATGTAACCATGCTTTGGTGATGATCTTTTATGCAAAGAAGTGCCCCTAATAAGCTGACCAAAAAAATACTGATTGCAGCATCATGAATGACACTTGAACAATTGTTACAGAGATTTCATTTGTCTTTGAAGTATGGGATTTGTCTTAAAGCTGACATATGAATGAAGTGTGGTTGATAATGCCTTGTTATGAGGCTGATTTGTCTTTAATTTGACAATGACCTAGTCAGGTCTTGTCCATGTCTTGACAAGACATAGTATCTTCCCTCTCTTGTTTTTTTTTTTTTAAGAAGCACAAAAGAGAGGGAAGTTAAAATGTCTTGTCGAGACATGGACAAGACCAAACAAGGTCTTTGTCAATTTTTACGACAAATCAGCCTCGTAACGAGGCACTATCAATCACTCTTCATTCATAAACCAGTCTGATGACATATAACAAATGTCACGGTTCATGAAATCTCTGGGTGGGGGGGTGGGATTATATAAAAATCCGCTTCAGTACATGCTTCATTAGAATGTTTGTCCAAATAGGGACCCAATCATGTATCACATGTCTGGGTATGCTTTCAGTTCTAACAATAGCCTGTTCATAGCAGGAAAAACTTGTTTATCCTGCTAACATTACTCCCCATGATTACATTAACACTCTGAAAATGAAGTTCTAGTTTTTATGTAATCTTATGGCCATATCAAAGCATTAGACAAATTGTGAACCATTTACACATAAGGGGTATGACCTCATACCTTGTTTTTTTGCCCCAAGACCTAGTTTAGGTCTAGGGCCATTGTATAAATGTGGTAACAAGGTGTTGAGTAGCAAGCAGTTATACATATTGCTACTTTTACCATTGTGCAGAGCAGGAAAGCAAATCTTAAGATTGCTAAAATTTATCACCCATGGTTACATTGTAATTTTGCAGATATTTCTAAGCACCATGTAAACAGGGAACATAACAGAGGTTATTGTATTATGTTCCATAGCCTGGTTTCAGTCTGGGTACAACATACACATGCCCTAGCAAAGTGTTTATAAAATCACAAAGCATCCATATAAGTACATAGAGATACATCTGGGCTGCATAAGTTTAAACCCTGATGTCTTACAAGGTTTTAGACAGATTGTCTGGGTTCCAACAAAGACCTCACTACTGTGTTACTTGGTACAAGCCAAATCAGTAATGCCAGCAAGGGTCATTTTAACACAACATGTAGAGTAGAGCTATAACCAAATTGTTAATCAGCCTGTTATCCAGATTTAGACATTACATGTTTTGTCTTTATTCCCAGAGCCTGGTTTAGTTCTGGGGGCAATCTGTGGCAATCTCAGCAGGGTATTTGTCTATCACAGACTGAAAGGAAATCCAAAAAAACAAAGGGCCTGCATTAAACATCATACATGGCCAAGAGCCCAATGGCTGGGATACCATACGATCTCCTACATTGCTGCTTGGTATGCTCCAAGTCACAGTAGCAGGCCAGTATTGTAAACAGGGAACATAACATAGGAATTGTATTATGTTCCATAGCCTGGTTTCAGTCTGGGTACAGCATACACATACCCTAGCAAAGTGCTTATAAAATCACAAAGCATCCATGTAAGTACATAGAGATACATCTGGGCTGCATAATTTGAAACTCTGATGTCTTAAAAGGCTTTAAACATATTGTCTGGGTTCCAAGAAAAACCTCACTACTGTGTTACTTGGTCCTAGTTAAATCAGTAAAGCCAACAATGGTCATTTTTAGTAACACAACATGTATAGTAGGGCCATAACCAGATTGTTAATCAGCCTGTTATCCAGATTTAGACATTACATGTTTAGTCTTTAGTCCCAGAGCTTGGTTTAGTTCTGGGGGCAATCTGTGCCTATCTCAGCATGGTATTTGTCTATCACAGACTGAAAGGAAATCCAGAAAAACAGAGGGCCTGCATTAAACAACATACATGGCCTAGAGCCCAATGGCTGGGTTACCATACGACCTCCTACATTGCTGCTTGGTATGCTCCAAGTCACAGTAGCAGGCCAGTAGTGTAAACCAAAAAATAAGAACACATATTGGGCTGTAAACAGCAAATCCAGCCCATGATAGAGTGTAGAAATCAAAAGTAGGAGTCTTTAAAAGAAAGTATGTATTCTAGTAAAGCTCATCTAATGAACAATGCTCAACAATGAAGGGTGGAAGCATAGCCAGAAGGTATATGGAAGCAGATTTGAAGCAGCTCCCTGAAGATCAGTTGGAGTCGACATTGCCTCAATTGCTTGGATTCAATCAACTTCAAGCTTCATAAGTCATGTTAAGTGAGGGCCCTCACCTGGTCCCATCACATGCAATCAAAAAACAATGAAGTTAGTGAAGATGTGGAACCCCAGGTGAATATCAGGCCTCACGCTTGTTATCGCTGTACAACATGCGTTCAAAAGCAAGAAGAGATCAAAAGAAAAGCAAAGATAGCCCACAACCTTAAGGGTTTGTGGAAGAGGATTCGACATAGCTCCAAGAACTCGACAATCGACAGCACAAACAAACAACGATTTGCTGATTTCTACGAGCATTTTATTAGGTGAAGAGACGTCCTGAAAGTTTAAGAGCAGCGCTGGATCTTAATGACCATTGAACGGATCGACAAACAATCACATAGGGTAGATTGTCCGCCAAGGGAAGAGACAACCTCATTGAGGGAAGCTCTGCCGCCATTGCGTACCCCAAGGGGGATCGAAAAGTACTGGAATCTTGCCAGAGCACTTGCAGGCTGTCATAAAGCTTCTCCATAGCCATCAAATTCACAAGATTCGTGTTTAAATCTCTCAGCTCCAGCAGAATCAAAATGCACGAGTATCGTGCAGATTTTTAGGGCAGAGGAAGAGATAGGGCAAACCTTTGCAATTTCATCCAAATTAGATGAAAAATAGGTAATGAGATGTAAAGAACTTCCCTGATTTCATCATGATGTCATCCAGTAGGGATGGCATCCAAAATAGAATCTGGCTTTCATTAGGGTTAGTTCTCATGACCAAAATCATCCAAAGAACCCAGCTACCAGAGAATAGTCTTTAATGGAGTTCATCCATTTTCATGATTACATCCAGTATGGATGAAATTAAAATATGGTTTAGACAGAATTAGTCCAAGCCTTCTTGGGTTTTGGAAAAAATACAAGCAAGTTCCTTGTATAGAGGGAGAGGGAGAGAGGGAGAGATCAGGAAACAAAAAAAATAAAAATAAAAAAATGTCGGGGGGGGGGGGGGGGGTGGGGGAGTGACTGAGCAGCTACTAACTCTTTGGATTTCATCTGGCCTGAACCTTTTTAATGCTGGTTATTTGGTTTTTCATCCAAAACTGGATGAATTTTCTGAAGGATGATGACCCTTACTATGCAGATTTTGGTTTTTCATCCTTATCTCTTTTCTCATCCAAATCTGGATGAAATTATTAGGATGATGACCCTTACTGTGCAGAAATCTTGGTTTATCATTTGTTTTCTTTTTTTTCATCCAAACTGGATGAATTCCATTAATGATGGTGACCTATTTTAATCCAAGAGATAGTAATTTTACCATCATTTATTATAAACGATGGCGGTTATTAAGCTTGAGCCTATACCTAACCCTAAAAGTTACCTTTTTAATGGATGTCATCCATTGACAAGTGCATCTCCTGCTAGAATGCGACTTTTCATCCCCCCTGGATGCGAAATCGGGGATCTGTGCCCTAAGCAGGTCCACCCAGTGTTGTGCAGGTATATTGATTTCAATATACCCTTAGGGTATAAGTAAGTTATTTTTGTCAAATCATTTACCCTCCGGGTATGTATAAATTGAAATCTCAAAAAATTATTTACCCTCCGGGTATGGGTAAATTAACTTTTCAGATTTCTATATAACCCCCGGGTATGGATATATATGCCAAAATATACCCTGAGGGTATGAATAGTTTCCGGGTATGGATAGTTATTTCCATTAATATATAATTTAATGGTTTTAAAGAATATCTGATGTTCTTCAATATGTACAAAACACAAAAAAAACAATCTATGGTAAAAGAGAAAATTGATAAGATATTGCATAATATTTTGGTGTTAATTTCCAATGCAAGATGGAGGAGGTTTGCGATTTAAAAAAAAACACATCAGCTGGTACCTCAGCTGGTAAGTGCACAGTGTGTGTCACTCAGGTGGTTCGGGGTTCGAACCCGTTGCCCTGCCCCGTGTGTGGGATTGTTCGTGTGACGGTATGTCTGGGCGTTGATCGTCCCGTAGGTCTCATGGCCCATAAATGAAAGGGGGTTAATCTTTCCCCCTCCTCAAGGGCCTGAATTGTGGGCTGTCGCTCCCATATTTCCTTAAATAAATAAATAAATAAAAACCCCTAAAGGACCTAAATTGTGGGTTGTCAGGTTTCCTTTTATGTATATATATGCGAGATCTAAAGAGGTATTGTTTGTGTTATATGACATTTAAGGAATGATATATATGTAACATTTGTTTTAGCTGTGATTGGAGCTTTCTTATAGCTCAAGGCTCCCTAACAACACAACAAAAAGAGAAAAGACCTAGCACATAAAGGCTATGAAGGCACATAAATGCCCTTATATACCCTGATTAGATATACCCTTCATTTTAACATATACCCTTCAGGAAAGTAGGGTATATTGAGGGTCTTGATGCAGGGTAAATATAAGGATAAGGGTATGTCATAAAAATGTACCCTGATATAAGGGTATACATCCGGGTACCTAACTTGCCACACCAAAGTATATATATATGAATATATCCTGATATATCAGGCGGGTATATCAGGGTAATTCATATACCCGCCCAACACTGGTCCACACCTTTCACAGCACAGAACTTGTGCTTCAGGGATCCTTGATGATGCGCCGTGTAAATCTGCTCCCCGGCTGCTGCATGGTACCCTGATGGCTGGCTCTTGGGATGCGCATTGATTCTTCTCTGGCAGGCGACAAAGCGATGATTGCTTTGCTCAGACCCTCATGGTTCTTTTTAATTTGCAGCGGCACTTTTACTCCTCGTTGGGAAGTACTCTACCCCTATTTATCTACAGATTACATATGGCTCTTTCACTTTGTATGAGCTCTTCTCTATCTGTGAACCCTTCTACTTTGATTGCATTCTGTTGGAGACGATCTGTTGGACGCCATGGCGCAGGGCATACCGCAAACACTCAAGGTCTTTTGAGGTTACCCTTGCTTGAATTGTGATTTGTACATGCTTTAGAATTCAGCACTGACATGGATAGCAACTGTGAAGACCTGCTACTCACCTGATGCATCCTCACTAACACACATCTTTGTGTGGTGGTTTTTGGGACGGGCACAGGCGAGGGTCTTCACTTGTCTTGAATTCTTGAAGCTTGCAGAGTCTGATTCTTGCATAAGGGATTGCTGCTGATGCCAGTTGTTGTTTCAAATCTGCCACCTTGCTGCCTCAAAACGGCTTCAAGTCTGTTAGAGGGCTGTCTGGGACTTAGACAGTTTTACGGGTTCTATGGGGTACCCTTAATTTTTGCACAGACTTATGGATGGTAGACTTAGACCAGCACAGACCTTAGGGGTGGTAGACAGGCATACACAGTCAGTCACAGCCTTACACAGTTAGACACAGTCCGACACAGCTAGTCACAGTCCGACACAGCCAATCACAGCTTGTCACAGCCTTAACAGCCTATCACAGCCTATCACAGTCTATCACAGCCCCACACAGCCCAACACAGCCAGTCACAGCTTGGCACAATCACAGCCCAACACAGTCCAACACAGCCAGTCACAGCTTGGCACAGTCACAACCCGACACAGTTTGGGACAGCCCATCACAGCATTCACAGGGAACGGTTATTAGCGGCAGGGAACGACTGTGTGGGAACGACATTTGCAGAGGGAATGTGCATTCTGTCTGGATGACAGTTAGTTAGTTAGGCAGTTAGAACAGTTGTCAGGTAGAATAGGCAGAGTAGCAACATGGAGGGGGGTTTCTTGGGGATCATGACTTGGTCATCGGGGAAGGGAAGGACCATCTGGAGCTGAGGGATGGAGCTGGAGCTAAGAATTCCACTGGAAGCTTCCACCCACTTTGTAGTATAATCAGTGGCTATGATTATATACTTGTTCTGTGTATTCCTGGCTGGTGGATTAAGTGGTCCAACAAAGTCTAATCCCCATTTCTGAAATGGTTCAGTAGGCATCGTAGGATGCAAAGCCATCTTCCCAGATCTTTGAAAAGGTCCTAGCCTCTGACACTCATCACAACTCTTGCAATACTTATGTACATCCTTGAACAAAGTAGGTCACCAGTAACCTGCAAGTAGTATTTTCCTACTGGTAGTCTCCTCTCCAAAATGTCCTCCAGCCACTCATTTATGAACTTCTTCCAAAACTTTATTTACTTCATGGTGGTACAAGCATCGTTTAAGAACTCCATCAGGTCCCAGCTTATATAATCTTCCCCCTATCATAATATATGGTAAAGCCTTGATAGCTATTCTTTTCCTTTGCTCCTTCCCATAACTGGGTGGGCACTGATGAGTAAGGTAATATCTGATTGGCCACTGCCAATCTAACCAATCATCTGCACTTCCCTGCACCTCCACTGCAAATAAACTCGCATCAGGTAGTTGGTCGTCTACTCCCGTGGCCGGCTCTCCTGTTGATAGGCGTGACAAATGATCTGCCACAAGATGCAAATGGCCAGGCTTGTAAACAACTTTGAATTCAAACTCGTGCAAGATTATTAACCATCTTGCTATCCTGCCACTTATCAAAGGCTTGTTCACCAGATAAATCAAAGTCTGATGATCCACATAAAATATAAACTTCCTTCCCAATAGGTAATGCCTGAATTTCTTGACTACATAAATCATTGCCAAAGCTTCTCTTTCAATAGTGCTATAGTTCCTCTCAGCACTGTTCAACAATCTGCTAGCATAGTACATAGGTGAATCTATGTTTCCTATGACATTTCGGGCTAACACAGCTCCCAATGCTTCTCTTCTTTCTAGGATCCACAAGCAGTCCCTTCTTACACACAGTGTGTCCCAATAGTACCCTTGAGTTCACACAGAAAGTACACTTTTCTGGATTTAGACCAAGACATCTCATCCTGCATCTGGCCAAACATAACTCCAACTTCTGCAAGTGCTCATTCTTAGAGTTGTACACACAGAAGTCATCTAAGAGCACTTGCATGAAATCATCCAGATACTCAAGGAAGGATTCGCTTATCACTATCTGAAAAGTTGCTAGTGCATTACAAAGTCCAAAAGACATAACTTTGTATGCATAAGCACCCCAGTCTGTGATAAAAGTTGTCTTTCCCTGGTCTTCTTCCGCCACTTTCACTTGGTTATACCCACTGAAGCCATCCATGAATGAGTACATCTCATGGCTTGCCACAGTGTCCAGTACAACTTCTGTAAATGACAAGGGAAATGGATCTTTCTTTGTACAAGCATTCAGCTTCTTATAGTTCACACAAACTCTCAGTTTACCATTCTTCTTGGGAACTATTACAATGGGTGACAACCAAGTTGTATACTCTATCGGGTATATGAACTTAGCCTCAGCCAACTTCTTGATCTCTTCCCCAACCTTCTGTGCATAGTTGGGATTCATCCTGTACTTTGCCTGTTTGATTGACACTGACCCTGGTTCCAATTCAATCTTATGCTGGCAAATCTCAGGGGGTATCCCTTTCAGATCCTCATAGCTCCATGCAAATACATCTTTGTATTTGATAAACAGGCTCTTAGCCTCCTCAAAGAATTCTGGCTCCAAGTCAGCCCCTACTTTCACCATTCTTGGTTCCTCCTCAATTCCCACATTCACTTCTCTCACTTGCTCCTCAGTTGTGATTGTTTATCCAACCACTACTTCATCTTGTAAACTCACAGTGGCTGGTTCTTCTAGGATTTCCATTTCTCCCTTTTTTTCCTCATAGAAATGTGGTGGGTAACTACTTGTTTCATCCTCAATTGGTGTGGCTGTTACTGCACCACAACAGATACCTTTAAAACAACTCAGACCTCCCAGTTGCATTTCTGCAACCTGCTCCCACTCTGGGTGTGCAGCCAACAGGGTAGCTTCCTGCTCCTCATCAAGTCCTCCCCTCCAGTCATACTCTCTGACTCCACGAGGTCTTCTGGTAGCAGGTAGCCTACTAGATTTCTTAGTGGTGACCTGTATCTTGTGCTTCCCATCATGCACAGTCAGTAACTAGGAATTACAGTCATGGAATTGTCGAGCGGCTTTTACTCACCCATCCCTTTGCTATCCGAGGTGGGAACTCCAAGATAGAAGAGTTGGATATCTCTAAGCACTCAGCACGCTCAGAACAATCAGTCATGACCTACAACTAGTGTATCATGGAAGTGCTTCTTGTTTGTATTCCTTCTTGCCTTCATGTCAGCAAGTTACCTTACTGTTATATTTAAGTATCAGATTACTTCAACAATCCACCGGGTTCCATTCACTCTTCCATTCATTCCACAGCTTCCCTCAGGTCTCTCTACACAATATGAGTACGGAATATGTATCAGATTAAGTTATATCAAATAACAGGCTGAAGCCATAGTGTCTCTAATCTGCTCTACAGTATCACCCTACAGCTTTGCATTTATCAAGCATCTATAGATCGTCTCTCCTCCTTCACCGTGCTCTCCATCTTTGCTCTCGTTCGTGCTCTTTGCCTGATCTCCTCTCCTCATGACCAAGAAGTGCTCTTCCAGAAGTGTCCTCTATGTTGCTGCTCTGCCTAATTTATCTGCAAGCTGTTCTAACCGCCTAACTAACTAACTGTCACCCACGAAGTAAGCACGTTCCCTCTGCAGATGTCATTCCCTGCCAATGATAACCGTTCCCTATATATGTTGTGACGGGCTGTGCCAAGCTGTGTCGGGCTGTGACTGTGCCGAGCTGTAACTGGCTGTGTGAAGCTGTGTCGGGCTGTGGTTGACTGTGTCGGGCTGTGTCTAACTGTGTAATACTGTGACTGACTGTGTAAGCCCGTCTACCACCCCAAAGGCTTATGCTAGTCCAAGTCTACCATCCGTAAGTCTGTGCAAAAATTAAGGGTACCCCACAAAACCCATAAAAGTGTCTAAGTCCCAGACAACCCTCTAACATTACCCCTCCCCCTCTCAGAAAGCCGTGTCCTCACGGTTTACTGTTTAGGATTAGCAAACCTCTGTGAACGAGGACCTTTCTGTCGGTGAGAGTCTCGTGGAGGGCTCTGTGTGCGAGCTTGAGCCCTATCACTGGCTGGTGGAGAGGACTGGTCACCAAATGGAAATGTCTGTCCCCCTTTGGTTGATAAGGAGGTAACTTCTCAGGCATAGGAGATCCCCGTCGTTTCTTCTCTGCCATCTGTAGTGCATAGTCCTCCGCCATGTCAAAAGATTCCTCCATAGAACTAGTTGTATCCGAATCATCGTCCCCCCTGTTGTCTTTCGATGCTCTGATCTTATGGGGCTTCTCGGGAATCCTGCGTGGCACACATTGTTTGCCCACCATATCTGGAAGTTTAAATTTTAGAACTTGCATCAATCTCTTGCGAGCATAATTAGTCTACTCCCGAAGCTCCTTGTCCATATAGGTGAGAGGTGTGCCAATGACCTTAGAACAGTGTAAGTATTTACAGGCTTCATGTCCCTTATAAAAAATATCGTCAAAGCCAAATTTTTCCTTGGCCAAACTGTCCAAAGCAAAATGGACCCAAAAACGAAGTTGAGGATCCTTCTGCAACATGACCTTTACATCATACAGATACGTATGGGGTGGAACTGAAGGTAAGATCCAATGATCCCCAGTGGAATAACTCTGAAATCTGGACTGCATCTTCTGTTGCTCAATGTGATAACGTGCAATGAAACAAGCAGCATAGTATAATCCACAGCCCATAACCAAACTAGGTACCTCCTTGGTCTTGGTGTAGATGTACCCATGAACAATTTGGAAGGCAATTAATTCTTTCAACATGGTGCCTGCCTCAGACCAGTACCTTGCAAAATGGTGATCCTCAATGGGTCGGTTGTTCGGAAGAACCTTAGTCCGAGTTGCCACTGGCAACCAAATGCGCATGATTTGGTAATAGTGTGCCAAAGACTCTAGATGACTGAATTCCTTCAAGGCCAAATCCATCACAATGGGAATTTGGTTGAAGGGCATAATCATAGCCCGATTGTACTCAAGTGCAGCAGGAGTCTTAGGTGGGTTAAAAACAACATCCCCCCAAACCTTAGATTGCTGCAGGGCCATGGTATCAACAGTGTCGACCTGCTGTGGTTGTTGTGATATGGCCGCCACTGTCCCTCCTATTGTTGACAAATCCTGCACCTCCTGTGATGAAGATTGGAAAATCAGAGTCTTCGCATGCAAATAAGTAGCCACCAGCTGCTCTTCAGGAACAAAGGCTCTTTTGTCAATGTTGGAACTCAAGTCATCCACTTGAGTTTGCACCTTCCACATCATCCTGCAACTCAAGTTATTCTACTATAGACATTGTCTATAGTGGTTGTGGCAATGTTCTGCACCTGCAGCCTGAGATCATTCATCTCCTCCTGTGTGAGCTTCCTTGGTGCCTTCCTTTCTACCGGCCCTTGTATTTACCACACTTGCATAAGATGATTATCCACCAAGTCATGTGTAGCACCCCTGAGAGTCTGCTCCTCCTTGAGTCTGCACATATCTAACTGCTGCTATAAAGCCTCCATGCGCTTCGCATGAGGTTCAACCAGGCCCGCATAGGCAGCAGCCAGATTATTGGCTTCCTTCCAAGCCTTGGTAGTCACAGAAAGCTCATTCTTTCGTGATGTAAGTGTTTGCTGCAACTCAAGGATGTACCTGTCCTTCTCAGCCTCAATCTGACTGCACTATTGGAATGTATCCTCATTGCGACGAATAGTAGCCTTCAAGTCAGCAATGAGTTTCCCTTGCTCCACTGTCTCAGCCTCCACCATCATACATCTCTCTGTTTGTTTGTTAACTTCTAATGCAGTTTGCTCCAGAGTAGTTGTTAGTGAGGCACATTGGATGGTCATTCTCTAATGAACTGCCTCCAACTCTGTATGAAGCAACTTCACTTCCTGCAGTTTGCCCTCATGCTTCACTTGCAACTGGTATAACTGCTGCTTGTGCACTTCATGCAACTTCTCCTGCTCCAAACTTGCTTCAATCAGGTTTCCCTTTGCAAGTTGTAAGGCAGACTGAGCGTCCTCCAACTCTTTCTGCAACTTATGGTTGGCCTCCACATCCACCTTATTTGCACACTCAGTGACAATTCTTGCCTCAAACTCTTGCTTGAGCTCCTCCCTCAATGCTGCCAGTTATGTGGAAGGAACATGAGAATTTATATTAAAATATTCGAGGTGCTAGACAACCGCGAAAATTTTGACTGTAGTGAGATTTTGACTACCTAAAATGAGCTGACTGAGACAACCAATTAAGCAATGGCATGTGTAATCACAATATATAAACTATTTATGGCAATATATACGTGGATAATAAGAAGTAAAAACATTTAACTATTTTTTCACTGACCCAACACATTAATAGTAAACTAATCGTGTGCTGGTTAAGGTTAGTGAAACAAAACAACTGAATTATCTGAACGAATGATAAATAAACGCCTTGCTGGCAGCTATTGGATGAACATATGAAAGGTTAGTGAAACAGAACAACTGAATTATCTGAACGAATGATAAACAAACGTCTTGCTGGCAGCTGTTGGATGAACGTATGAAATATAATTTGTGTGCACTGGATGAACGTATGAATGAACGGTAAAGCAAACGCCTTTCTGGCAACTATTGGATGAACGGAAAATTAAATGGATGGATGGATAGATTGATGGAAAACCAAAATCCATCCATCTACGATACATTCATCCAAATAATTCAAAATGGATTTAGGGTTGCGGGGTTGCGTTCAGCGATGAGTAAGTTATGGGACTTGATAGTTTTGCTGTGTTTGCGTGGGAGGATCTGCAGGATATGCAATAGCTTGGGTGGACAACCGCAATCGCAAGGAGTGGCTTTTCTTAATGTACGATGTGAAGATGTTTGTCCATCCTGCAAATGTGGGCTCTTAGTACCATGATTTGGTATTCTTCCTGATGTTTACAACGTTCTTGGGAAAGTCGGCTTGGTCTTAGCAGGCCGTGTTTCAATCTCCGCCCGCTCAGCTGCATCGTGGTGGTTCTCGCAGACCAATCCTCTCGCAGACCAATCCGACATTACCTGACTACAGACACAAGCAGCACACACACGAGGTGGTCAGTCAAATCCTCGATGGGTCATGACACAAGGTCGAGGACAATGTGGTGAGGGCACCTTCTTCGACGTCTTTCAGCCTGTTTTGCCCGCTCATCAGACTCGGCCCTGAATTTGCAGCACGGAGCAGAGCAGGCATGAATTTTGTAAAGATCCTTCACGATGGTGCGACAACCGCAATCGCAAGGTGTGGCTTTTTCTTAATGTACGATGTGAAGAAGTTTGTCCATCGTGTAAATGTGGGCTGTTGGCTCCTGTTAGTACCATGATTTGGTATTCTTCCTGATGTTTACAAGGTTCTTGGGAGAGAGCTTGGTCTTAGCAGGCCGTGTTTCAATCTCTGCTCAGCTGCACCGTGGTTGTTCTCACAAACCAATCCGACAGTTCCTGATGATGGACACAAGCAGCACACACAAGAGGATCTTTGGGTTGATGGTCTGTCAAATCCTCCATGGGTCATGACACAAGGTCAAGGTCGACAATGTGGTGAGGGCACCTTCTTCTTCAACCTATTTCTGCCTGTTTTACCCTCTCATCAGACTCGGCCCTGAGATGCATATTGAATTCTGTAAGTTAGCTCGTTGGGTGGATCTGTGGTGGTTAGGAGTGACTTTGACAAGTTACTGCCGATGTGGCAGCAGGAAAGTATCCAAAAACAGATAACATAGATTAGGAGAAGCTCGTTGGTGGATCTATGGTGGTTTTGGAGTGATTTTGACATGTTACTGTAGGTAGGGTTAGGGCGTCAGTGTCAGCTGCTTCAGCTGCTAGCTGCAGCAAGGCAAGGATGTGTGCATGATTTGTGCAGAGGTCTGGATAGCTGAAGGAGCAGGGATAGAGTGTGGGTCCAGATTCATCCAAGAGGGCCGAATTTCAAGCTCCAGATTACCTATGATTCCCTGTGGAAGGATAGCTACACGAAACCTGCATGGGTAGATGGTGAACTGGAAGCCACAGCACCAGCGGCTCAATTGATAAAATCAGGCACTTCTAATGAAGGTACCTTCTTCAACAGATTTCACCCTGTTTTTCCCTCTTATCAGAATTGGCCCTAAATTTTCATGTTGAATTCTGATACTTTTCTGACCCCAGGCAATGGCAGGACAATCGAGGCAAAAAGGTGAATGCTTGTTGGATTACAAAGAGTAGCAGATGCAATCGACCATAGGAACTAGTGTGATAAGTTGAGTTAGGTGTTTCCTAGAACAAATCTAGGCTGTCATTGTCAGGTGCTAGCAGCAAGGCAAGGATGTAGTATGCATGATTTGTGCAGAGGCATGGATAGCTGAAGGAGCAGGGATAGAGTGTGGGCCCAGGTTCATCCAAGAGGGCTGGACTTCAAGCTCCAGATTACCTATGATTCCATGTGGATCAATAGCTACAAGAAACCTGCATGGGTAGATGGTCAAGTAAAGGT
Source organism: Takakia lepidozioides (assembly GCA_030704615.1). Classification (NCBI taxonomy): domain Eukaryota; kingdom Viridiplantae; phylum Streptophyta; class Takakiopsida; order Takakiales; family Takakiaceae; genus Takakia; species Takakia lepidozioides. Next base: position 1,564,838 of record CM060732.1, on the reverse strand, counting down.
AGCAGCTGAAGCGGCACAGTTGATCAAATCAAGCACCTCAACCATGACCACAGCTTCTGAAAGAGGATCAAGAGAGGGAGTCCACAATGCCTCTTCTGCTGGGCATGTGAAGATGCTTTGTGAGGCAGGCAGACTGACAGAGGCTCTACAACTTTAAACTAACAAGGCATTTCAGCAGATTCAGATACGTCTTCTGTCTCTTGCTTAAGTGCATCAAGATGAAAGGTCTGGAAGCTGGAAACAGGTGCACACTCACATTATCCAAAGTGATTAACGCCAAATGTTTTTCTACTCAACACCCTTGTCAACATGTATGTTAAGTGTGGGAGCATCATGGATGCTCACCAGGTTTTCCACAGAATGCCTCGACCATCTTTGATCACGTGGAATATAATGTTGGCAGGATTTACCAAGCATGGGTGTGGTAGGAATGCTTTGGAGACCTATGAGCAAATGTTGCACATCACGTTCGTTTGTGTTTGCAATTCGTGTGCAAGCCTGGGAGCCCTGGAAAAGGGGAAAGAGGTCCATGATGACATCGTGAAAGCTGGAATTGTACCAGATGTCATTCTGAACACTGCCCTGGTCGACATGTATGCCAAATGTACGTGCATTAAGGATGCAAAGGCAGTTTTCAACACTATGGCTGAACGAGATGTGGTGTCGTGGCACGCGATGCTTGCAGGGTATGCATAGCAGGGACGTGGGATGGTGGCTTTTGATCAAATGATGGGGGAAGGGGTGAAGCCCGACCACATCACGTTTGTGTGCGTTTGCAATGCGTGTGCAAGCCTGGCAGCTCTGGAAAAGGGGAAAGAGGATGCGAAGGCAGTTTTCAACGCTATGGCTGAACAAGATGGTGGTGTCGTGGCACGCAAGGGGGGATTGTGGCTTTGGAGACCTGTGATCAAATGATGTGGGAAGGGGTGAAGCCCAACCACATCACGTTTGTGTGCATTTGCAATGCATGTGCAAAGAGGTGCATGGTTGCATCGCGAAAGCTGGAATTGTACCAGATGTCATTCTGAACAATACCCTCGTGGACATGTATGCCAATTGTGGGAGCATTGAGGATGCCGAGGGAGTGTTCAACAATATGGCTGAACAAGATGTGGTGTCATGGAACGCCATGCTTGCAGGATATGCACAGCAGGGGCGCGGGATGGAGGCTGTGGAGACCTACGAGCAAATGATGGAGGAAGGGGTGAAGCCCAACCACATAAAGTTTCTGTGCGTCTGCAAGCCTGGCAGCCCTGGAAAAGGGCAAAGGGGTGAAGCGCAACAACAGCATGTTTGTGTGCGTTTGCAATGCTTGTGCCAGCCTGACAGCCCTGGAAAAGGGCAAAGAGGTCCATGGTTGCATCGTCAAAGCTGGAATTGTACCAGATGTGATTCTGAACAACACCCTCGGGGACATACATGTCAAATGTGGGCATTGAGGACGTGGAGGGAGTGTTCAACAATATGGCTGAACGAGATTTGGTGTCATGGAACGCCATGCTTGCAGGGTATGCACTACAGGGGGGCGGGATGGAGGCCTTGGAGACCTATGAGCAAATGATGGTGGAAGGGGTGAAGCGCAACCACATCGCGTTTGTGTGCGTTTGCAGTGCGTGTGCAAGCCTGGCAGCCCTGGAAAAGGGCAAAGAGGTGCATGGTTGCATCGCCAAAGCTAGAATTGTACCAGATGTGATTCTGAACAATACCCTCGTGGACATGTATGCCAAATGTGGGTGCATTGAGGATGCGTAGGGAGTGTTCGACAATATGGCTGAACGAAATGTGGTGTCGTGGAACGCGATGATCGCAGGATATGCCCAGCATGGTCATAGGGAGGTCCTGCAACTAGGAAATGCAAAAGAATGGCTTGAAGCCGGACAGTCTCACCTTTATATGTGTTCTCTCCGCATGCAGCCACACTGGCCTACTGAATGAAGGAAATCAAGATCATGGTGTCACTCCGACAGTAAAGCACTTTGGCTGTATGGTGGACCTTCTTGGACGTGCGGGACAACTGGATGAGGCAGTGGATCTGATTAATAAGATGCCAATCAATCTAGATCTTGTGGTGTGGAAGGCCGTGCTTGGTGCCTGCAGAATCCATGGCAATGTGGAGATGGCTGAATGTGCGGCAACATCTATCCTCAAATGGGATGAACAGGATGCCGTGACTTATGTGTTGGTATCAAACATGTATGCTGCAGCTGGCAGGTGGGATGATACTGCAAAGGTGAGAAGAATGATGAAGGTCAGAGGGGTTAGAAAGCAGCCAGGTCGCTGCTGCATTGGGGTTGGCAACAGGGTGCACACCTTGCTGTAGATGACAAGTTGCATCCCAATTAAGGAAATCCATGCTGAGCTGAGAAGATTGTCTGGGCAGATGAAAGGAGGCGGGGTATGTGTCTGATACGCGCTTTGTATTGCATGATGTGGGGGAGGAGGAAAAGGAATTTTCTCTTTGCCACCACAGTGAGAGGCTGGCCATTGGTTTTGGGCTGATCAGGTTTGTGTGCGGTTGCAGTGCGTGTGCAAGCCTGGCAGCCCTGGAAAAAGGCAAAGAGGCCCATGGCAACATTGTCAGAGCTGATGTGGTGTCGTAGAACTCGATGCTTGCAGGGGCACTGGATGGAGGCTTTGGCTCCAGATGTTGTGCTTGGCACACTATGTAAACCCACTATGTAAGACCAGGGAGTAGCAGCTCAGTCTCAACCCTTTCCTAGTGCCAACAAATGATGTGGATTCACGCCAAAAAGGTCTGGAAGCTGGAAAGCAGGTACAAACTCACAAGTATCGCAGGGTATGCAGAGCAGGGCGTGGGATGGTGGATTTGGAGACCTATGATCAAATGATGGGGGAAGGGGTGAAGCCCCAACCACATCACGTTTTTGTGTGATTGCAATGCTTATGCAAGCCTGGCAGCCCTGGAGAAGGTCAAAGAGGTCTATGTTGACATTGTCAAAGCTGGAATTGTACCAGATGTCATTCTGAACTCTGCCCTGGTGGACATGTATGCCCAATGTGGGTGCATTGAGGATGCAAAGCAAGGAACTTATGTGTACTCTGTTTATATACTGGGTTGGCAGGGAGGCTTTGGAGATTGTGAATGGGTGATGCTTGCAGGGTATGCACAGCAGGGACATGGTATGGAGGCTTTGGAGACCTATGATCAAATATTGATGGGGGAAGGGGTGAAGCCCAACCACATCACGTTGCAGCATACTGGTACTTCACAGCCATGGCAGCTCTCTCAGCCCCTCCATTTTTTTTTCTTTTGGTTTTTTGGCGCTGGGAGAGAGCAGCAGCTCTGCTGTCTCCTTCCCCTTGCTTATGCCGATCGTTAAAGGGGAAATTGTCATTCTGAACTCTGCCTTGGTGGACATGTATGCCAAATGTGGGTGCAGCAAGCCTGATGTGAAGGGAGAGTTTGACAATATGGCTGAACGAGTTGTGGTATTTTGGAGTGCCATGATTGCAAGGTATGTGCAGCATGGGTATGGGATTAAGGCTTTGGAAACATAAGACCAAATGATGTGGGAAGGGATGAAGCCAGACCAGGCCGTCATGTTCATTTGTTTTTGTAATATGCATATGCGAGCCTAGCAGCCCTGGGAAGGGGCAAAGAGGTTTATGGTGACATTATCCAAGCTGGAATTGTACCAGATGTCATTCTGAACATTCCCCTGGTGTACATCTACGTCAAATGTGAGCCTGGCAGCCATCAAAAGGGCACAAAGGTCCATGATGACATCGTCAAAGCTGGAGTTGTCAATCTAAACACTGCCTTGGTGGATATGTATTTCAAGGCAGCCCTGGAAGTGGATGTCACTTTGGGTGACAAGGTAGCTGGCACCACCATTCTCTGGAACTACCTGAATTCATTCTCAAAATGATTTCTAATGTTCTCTTGACATGTCCACGATAGTGCTGGACCTAGCTGCACAGCAGATTATTCTTACTCAATGACTTCAGTTGGGCAGTGATCTATGGATATGGCAACATGGCCCTCATGTTGGTCATTTGTAGAATGTGGCCAAAACTTGTTTTGCAAATCACTCTTGATATAAAACCAGTTTTGAGCCATCCAAATGTTTTTGGTTCCGACCTGTATTTGTATTCTATGTTTTGTTGTATTTGTAATATATTTTCAATGCAGTGCAGCGAATCAAAAAATTTAAATACAATATCCACTAATTCACATACGTACAGATATAAACTAAAAGTAAATAAATAAAAAACGAAATAACAGTAATAAACAAAACAAAAACAAAAACAAAAAAAAAAGCCTCCCAATTCATATATATATATGTATTATTATATTTATATGTATATATGTATATACACCTCCAGAGTGAAACATATTTACTAAAATGTGTCCTCTTTTACTGTTTCACAGTAGAATATTACAATATACAAAATCAAGCAAACTCACTATCACTGATTTACAGTCAAACCGTATACTAAACATCATGAAACATAGTCAATATGTTCCACTTCAGTTAAACCACTTTATTACACGTCATGCATCCACGTCACTCTGCCCTTAAGCCACTCACTACACGTCATGCATCCACCTTATAATTCAGTTAAACCACTTTACTACACGTCATAGCCACGTCGCATCCACGTCATACTGTGTTGCCTACATGTCACCCCCTAGGTTTTACTGTCACATTTCACTGTCAGAACCTGGCATCTGGATTCGACTGCTTGACTGAAACGACTTGATCTTTAAGCCCAGCTTGTATTGTAGTGGATGATGAAAAAGTTGGCTGTTGTGCCAGCACCAGGGTTACAGAAGAACTGGTTTGTGAGTGGATTAAGACCTGAATTACAAAAGAAAGTGGATATGCTACCCCATAATACAGTGGAAGAGGCATTTGAAACAGTCAACAGAATTGAGCAATTGGGAATGCTCAGGAGAGAGAAAATGGATGATGAGGACTCTGAAGATGAGTCAGATGAGGAAGAAGAGCAAGAGTTCGAGAAGAAGAGTAAGAAGAAGGAGAAGTTAAAGAGGGATAACTATGAGAAAAGGCTGGAAGAAATCTTGAAAAAGTATGCCACAGAGGCTGCAACACATTGGAGAAATGATGTTTGGTGTGCAAAATGTCAGAATGAAGGCCATACCACAGCTGAATGCCACATGAAGGAGAAACACTGTACAATCTGTAAAATGGATAACCATTCTACTGAGAATTGTTATTACAACAAAAGGACAGCTGCAAGAGAACCTAGGCAAGTAAGGGTGCATCAAGTGCAGCCCCAGCCAAGAAGAAACAATGATCAGGACCACTATGGTAGGCCTGGTGGATATAACAATGGTATGGCAGGGAGAGGTAATCCAAGAGGGAATTACCAAGGCAATCCCAGAGGCAACTATCAGGGTAATCCAAGGGGGAATTACAAGCCAAGGAATCAGGATTATAGAAATAATCCCAAAGCAGACCAAAGGCGAGGACCCAATGGTGAAGAACTGTGTTACTATTGTAACCAGGCAGGACATCGCAAATCAGCCTGTCCATTCTGGATCAGACACCAAAATGAGATGCGAGCGTCTGTGAATGAAGGCCCAGTCGTGGCAGCTCACATGGTTAGGCCATGTTTTGTACCAGAAGTAAGTACAATGATAGTTACCAAAAGCAAACCTAAGCTAACACCTCCAGTGGATGAGGAAGAAGATGTTAATGAAGATGGCAGTGATGTGCCTGAAGATGATGAGGCTTGGAGAGATGAGAAGGAACTGCATAGGGAAGTGGCTGATACCATAAGGGAAATGCAGAAGAATACTCATATCCCTATGACAGATTCTTCTGACTCTGATAGAGAAGATGAAGAGGGTGAAGATGAAGTGAAGAAGGAAGCTGCACAAGTGCAGGGTAATGAAGGGACTTTGGCCGAAGTATTATGCCAGTCCAAAGCTGAGATTACCATTGGACAGCTATTGGCTGTGGCACCTCATTGTAGGCACAGGCTGTATCAAGCAATCAATCAGATTGTTCATGTGACAGAGAACACAGACCTGAATAGTAAGATGACCAGTTATAATGTGAAGCTTGAAGGACGAGAAACAGTGATGGACTTTGATGATTCTATGCCAATAATCCAATTGAGAATTGGAAGCACAGACTTGACTGATGTACTGATAGATGGAGGCTTAGGAGTGAATATTATGACAGACCAATTAAGGCAGAAGCTTGGTCTGAGTAACATGAAACCAGCCCCATTCACAGTGACAATGGCAGATCAACGGAGTGTACAGCCATTAGGCTTGATAAGAGGAGTTAAGATACAGATTCAGAAGATGATCTTTAAGATCACAGTAACTGTGTTGAAAATGGATGATGTCATGGAAGCTTACTCCTTATTGCTGGGTCGACCATGGCTGAAACAGGCCAGGGTATTCCTGTTAGAGGGTTGTCTGGGACTTAGACACTTTTATGGGTTTTGTGGGGTACCCTTAATTTTTGCATAGACTTACAGATGGTAGACTTGGACTAGCACAGGCCTTGGGGGTGGTAGACAGGCTTACACAGTTCGACACAACTTCACACAGCCAGTCACAGCTCGGCACAGTCACAGCCCGACACAACTTGGCACAGCCCGTCACAACGTATATAGGGAACGGTTATCATTGGTAAGGACGACTGTGTGGGAACAACATCTGCAGAGGGAAAGTGCTTACTTCTTGGGTGACAGTTAGTTAGTTAGGCGGTTAGAACAGCTTGCAGATAAATTAGGCAGAGCAGCAACATGGAGGACACTTCTGGAAGAGCACTTCTTGGTCATGAGGAGAGGAGATCAGGCGGAGAGCACGAACAGGAGCAAAGATGGAGAGCACGGTGAAGGAGGAGAGACGATCTGTAGATGCTTGATACATGCAAAGCTGTAGGGTGATACTGTAGAGCAGATTAGAGACACCATGGCTTCGGCCTGTTACTAGATATAACTTAATCTGATACATATTCCATACTCACATTGTGTAGAGAGACCTAAAAGAAGCTGTGGAATGAATGGAAGAGTGAATGGAACCTGGTGGATTGCTGAAGCAATCTGATACTTAAATATAACAGTGAGGTAACTTGCTGACATGAAGGCAAAAATGAATACAAACAAGAAGCACTTCCATGATACACTAGTTGTAGGTCATGACTGATTGTTCTGAGCGGGCTGAGTGCTTACAGATATCCAACTCTTCTATCTTGGAGTTCCCACCTCGGATAGCAAAGGGATGGATGAGTAAAAGCCGCTCGACATTTGGCGACCATACTGGGGAACTGGGTCAAGAACAACTAGATGTGACAGGCATCTGGTGGGATCATGGTGGTTGGAGAATTAAAGAATTTGATGTGAATCAAATTAACTGTGAACTGAGAAAGAAAGGTTGTCCAAACAATTTTTTCAGAGGTTTTTGGAATTGCTAGACGGTTTCAAAGAAACATTCTTAAAAGAGTGCATAATGCAGATTTAGAGTGGGGTCTAGAGAAAGGAGTGATAAAGATTTATCAAGTGGCCTGTAGAGGGAGAGAAAGTTGGCTACCAACACTGGTTTATGTGATAGCGTTGCTATCCATTAAACGAGTGGAGTTTGAGGCTGGGAGGAACGGAAAGTGAATGTTTACACTCATATGCATGAAGAACTTGTACTGGTAAAGAATTGGATTCCTAAGGATATCCTGTGGATCAAACTTACACCAAGAACAACTTTTCAGACGTGCTTGCCATATGGTTATATGGTAACGGAAACTTCTAGTATAGCCAAGGGTGCATTAAAGCTTGAAAGAAATCCAGGCATATACGAGAGATACTACAGAAGAGAGTTTTGGTTATTGCTTAAAGATATGAAAGACATGGGACATGAGTGATGAAAGAGAAGCTAGACTCCACAGATATTCAGCAAAAAAAGAAAGTTATTTGAAAGCTAATTATCCATATCTTTGGGAGAGAGGAATCGACATAGGGGAATCATCTGGACCTCTCACACCATTAAGATCAGAGAGTACATCACCTATACCGGAAGAACCAGAGTTGGATGCCACTCCTTCTTATTCTTTACAAGAAATATTAAGAGATTTGATAGAGGAAAAAGATCAACCACGAGGGGAGGTACATCCCTGGATTAAAGATTTGACATAAATCTTTGATCAGAGTTGGCATGGAACACCAAAAGCAGGAACTCCAGTTTCTGAAGCACAAGATAAAGAAGGAGAAGAGGATGTGGCAGAGCCAACGGAGAGTTCAGACTCTCCAACACCACTTCAGTTGAGTTATATGAGTGACGAAGAGGAAATCCAAGAGATGAACTTGGAAGATGAAGAGTATGAAGAAGTAGACCCAACAGTTGAGGTTGAGACTACAACCAGGACATCCCAACCTGTTGGACCTGGATCAAGTAGAGCACTTGGATCACAGGCCAACGAAGGTGTCAGCTTAGGGGGATCAGGCGGGCAGCTTGGATCTGGCTCTGGGGGGACAGGGAGTGTGGGAAGTAGTGCAACTGGAGCTGGGGGTACTGAGAGTACAGTGGGGCCAGTAGCAGGGAGTGCTCAGGGGCCAACACCTGGTGGGAGAACCACCACTACAACAGTAGGTCCTCTAGGACCAGCACCAACATGAGGACCAGCACCTGTCAGTGGGCAGGGTGTAGGGCCACAGATGGCGGTACGTCCAACACGGGCAAAACCACATTTTCCAATATATGTAGGGAAAGGGGATCCTGATGTACACATCAGCCAATTTGAGCACATGTGTATTGTGAACAATGAGAATGGCGATGATGCCAAGATGAGACTGTTTCCTCGTTCACTTATCAAGAAAGCAAGTGAATGATATGCAAGATTCCCTGATAATCATTTCCTAACCTGGAATGGCCTTAGTACAGCATTCCGAAATAGGTTCGGGACAAGCAAAACTGAGGATGAAGTGTATGGGAGTTTACAACAGTTAAAGCAAAAGAAGCATGAAACTGTTGAAGAGTACATGGAAAAGATGGAGTTGATGATGAAAAAGTTGGCTGCCGTGTCAGCACCAGGGTTACAGAAGACCTGGTTTGTGAGTGGATTAAGACCTGAATTACAAAAGAAAGTGGATATGCTACCCCATAATACAGTGGAGGAGGCATTTGAAACAGCCAACAGAATTGAGCAATTGGGAAAGCTCAGGAGTGAGAAAATGGATGATGAGAACTCCGAAGTTGAGTCAGATGAGGAAGAAGAGCAAGAGCTCAAGAGGAAGAGTAAGAAGAAGGAAAAGTTGAAGAGGGATAACTATGAGAAAAGACTGGAGGAGATCTTGAAGAAGTATGCCACAGAGGCTGTAACACATTGGAGGAAGGTAGTGTGCAAAATGCCAGAATGAAGGCCATACCACAGATGAATGCCACATGAAGGAGAAACACTGTACTATCTGTAAAATGGATAACCATTCTACTGAGAATTGTTATTACAACAGAAGGACAGTTGCAAGAGAACCTAGGCAAGTAAGGGTGCATCAAGTGCAGCCCCAACCAGGAAGAAACAATGATCAGGACCACTATGGTAGGCTTGGTGGTTATAACAATGGTATGGCAGGGAGAGGTAATCCAAGAGGGAATTACCAAGGCAATCCCAGAGGCAACTATCAGGGTAATCCAAGGGGGAATTACCAACCAGGGAATCAGGATTATAGAAATAATCCTAGAGCAAACCAAGGGCGAGGACCCAATGGTGAAGAACTGTGTTACTATTGTAACCAGGCAGGACACCAAAAGGCAGCCTGTCCATTCTGGATCAGACACCAAAATGAGATGAGAGCTCATGTGAACGAAGGCCCAGTAGTGGCAGCTCACATGGTTAGGCCATGTTTTGTACCAGAAGTAAGTACAATGATAGTTACCATAAGCAAAGCTAAACTAAATATCTCCAGTGGATGAGGAAGAAGATGTTAATGAAGATGGTAGTGATGTGCCTGAAGATGATGAGGCTTGGAGAGATGAGAAGGAACTGCACAAGGAAGTGGCTGATACCTTAAGGGAAATGCAGAAGAATACTGATATCCCTATGGCAGATTCCTCTGATTCTGAAATAGAAGAAGAGAGTGAAGATGAAGTGAAGCAAGAAACTGCTCAAGTGCAGGGTAATGAAGGGACTTTGGTTGGAATAATATGCCAGTCCAAAGCTGAGATTACCATTGGACAACTATTGGTTGTGGCACCTCATTGTAGGCACAGGCTGTATCAAGCAATCAATCAGATTGCTCATGTGACAGAGAACACAGACCTGAACAGCAAGGTGACAAATTATAATGTGAAGCCTGAAGGGCGAGAAACAGTCATGGACTTTGATGATTCTATGCCAATAATCCAATTGAGAATTGGAAGCACGGACTTGACTGATGTACTGATAGATGGAGGCTCAGGAGTGAATATTATGACAAACCAATTAAGGCAGAAGCTTGGTCTAAGTAACATGAAACCAGCCCCATTCACAGTAACAATGGCAGATCAAAGGAGTGTACAACCATTAGGCTTGATAAGAGGAGTTAAGATACAGATTCCGAAGATGATCTTTAAGATCACAGTGACTGTATTGAAAATGGATGATGTCATGGAAGCTTACTCTTTATTGCTGGGTCGACCATGGCTGAAACAGGCCATGGTATTCCATGACTGGAATTCCCAGTTACTGACTGTGCATGATGGGAAACACAAGATACAGGTCACCACTAAGAAATCTAGTAGGCTACCTGCTACCAGAAGACCTCGTGGAGTCGACTGGAGGGGAGGACTTGATGAGGAGCAGGAAGCTACCCTGTTTGATGCACAACCAGAGTGGGAGCAGGTTGCAGAAATACAACTGGGAGGTCTGAGTTGTTTTAAAGGTATCTGTTGTGGTGCAGTAACAGCCATACCAATTGAGGGTGAAACAAGTAGTTACCCACCACATTTCTATGAGGAAAAAGAGGGAGGAATGAAAATCCTAGAAAACCAGCCACTATGAGTTTACAGGATGAAATAGTGGCTGGATGGACAATCACAGCTGAGGAGCAGGTGAGAGAAGTGAATGTGGGAATTGAGGAAGAACCAAGAATGGTGAAAGTAGGGGCTGACTTGGAGCCAGAATTCTTTGACGAAGCTAAGAGCTTGTTTATCAAATAAAAAGATGTATTTGCATGGAGCTATGAGGATCTAAAAGGGATACCCCCTGAGATTTGTCAGCATAAGATTGAACTGGAACCAGGGTCAGTGCCAATCAAACAGGCAAGGTACAGGATGAATCCGAACTATGCACAGAAGGTTGGGGAAGAGATCAAGAAGTTGGCTGAGGCTAAGTTCATATACCCGATAGAGTATACAACTTGGTTGTCACCCATTGTGATAGTTCCCAAGAAGAATGGTAAACTGAGAGTTTGTGTGAACTATAAGAAACTGAATGCTTGTACAAAGAAAGATCCATTTCCCTTGCCATTTACAGAAGTTGTACTGGACACTGTGGCAGGCCATGAGATGTACTCATTCATGGATGGCTTCAGTGGATATAACCAAGTGCAAGTGGCGGAAGAAGACCAGGGAAAGACAGCTTTTATCACAGACTGGGGTGCTTATGCATACAAAGTTATGCCTTTTGGACTTTGTAATGCACCAGCAATTTTTCAGAGAGTGATAAGCGAATCCTTCCATGAGTATCTGGATGATTTCATGCAAGTGTTCTTAGATGACTTCAATGTGTACAGCTCTAAAAATGAGCACTTGCAGAAGTTGGAGTTATGTTTGGCCAGATGCAGGATGAGAGGTCTTGGTCTGAATCCAGAAAAATGTACTTTCTGTGTGAACTCAGGGGTACTATTGGGATACATTGTGTGTAAGAAGGGACTGCTTGTGGATCCTAGAAAGACAAAGGTTATGAAAGCCTCACCACCACCAAGTAACGTTAAAGGACTAAAGAGGTTCCTTGGACAAATTACTTATTATAGAAAGTTTGTCAAACGGTATGCACAGATGGCAGCTCCATTGAGCAAGCTTTTGAAGAAGGATGCAGTGTTTACATGGACAGCTGAATGTCAGCAGACATTTGAGGAACTTACATTGTCAGTAACAACTACACATGTGCTGATTAACCCTCACTGGCATGTAATATTTCATGTACACTGTGATGCCTCAGGAGAAGCATTGGGAGCTGTGTTAGCCCAAAATATCACAGGAAATATAGATTCACCTGTGTACTATGCTAGCAGGTTGTTCAACAGTGCTGAAAGGAACTATAGCACCACTGAAAGAGAAGCATTGGCAATGATTTATGCAGTCAAGAAATTCAGGCATTACCTATTGGGAGGGAAATTTATGTTTTATGTGGATCATCAGGCTTTGATTTATCTGGTGAACAAGCCTTTGATAAGTGGCAGGATAGCAAGATGGTTAATAATCTTGCACGAGTTTGAATTCAAAGTTGTTTACAAGCCTGGCCGTTTGCATCTTGTGGCAGATCATTTGTCATGCCTATCAACAGGAGAGTCCGCCATGGGAGTAGATGACCAACTACCTGATGTGAGTCTATTTGCAGTGGAGGTGCAAGAAAGTACAGATGATTGGTTAGATTGGCAGTGGCCAATCAGATACTACCTTACTCATGGTCAGCGCCCACCCAGTTATGGGAAGGAACAGAGGAAGAGAGTAGCTATCAAGGCTTTACCCTATACTATGATAGGTGGCAGAATGTATAAGTTAGGACCTGATGGAGTTCTTAAACGATGCTTGTACCACCATGAAGTAAATAAAGTTTTGGAAGAAGTTCATAAATGAGTGGCTGGAGGACATTTTGGAGAGGAGACTACCAGTAGAAAAATACTACTTGCAGGATACTGGTGGCCTACTTTGTTCAAAGATGTGCACAAGTATTGCAAGAATTGTGATGAGTGTCAAAGGCTAGGACCTTTTTCAAAGATCTGGGAAGATGGCTTTGCATCCTACGATGCCTACTGAACCATTCCAGAAATGGGGACTAGACTTTGTTGGACCAATTAACCCACCAGCCAGGAATACACAGAACAAGTATATAATCACAGCCACTGATTATACTACAAAGTGGGTGGAAGCTAAGGCTATGAGGGACAACACAGCTAAGTCTACAGCAAGGTTCCTGTATGAGAACATACTTACAAGATTTGGCTGTCCCCTGGAATTTATCAGTGACCAGTGAAGTCACTTCATTAATGAGACCATAGAACTATTGACTAAAGAGTTCATGATTGTGCACATGAAGAGTACAACCTATTACCCACAGGGCAATGGGCAGGCAGAGGCCACCAACAAAATATTATGGACTATCTTGGCTAAGATAGTCAATGCAAACAGAACGGATTGGGATACAAAGCTACTGACAGCTTTGTGGTCATACAAGACTTCATATAAAGTCACAACCAAGTATACACCATTCCAATTAGTTTATGGTATGGAAGCTTTACTTTGAGTAGAATTCTTATTACCTACTATGAGAACGGAATGGGGAAAAAGAATGGAATTGGAGGATTCAATTAAAGTTAGGAAACATGAAATATATCATGTGGAGGAAGTACGTGCGGATGCAGCAGATAACATGACCAGAATTCTGATGAAGAAGAAGGATCAGTTTGATGAAGGTAAACTGAAGACTTTTAAGACGGGTGATTTGGTAATGTGGTTGCAGAAGAAGGGAAAGATTAAAGCTTCTAAGCTTAAGTCACCATGGAAAGGACCTTATGTCATACAGAAGATGTATGATAACAACACAGCCATGTTACAAACCATTAACAAAGAGATGCCTGGAAGAGTCAATGCCAATAAGTTGAAAGGATACAGTGGTATCCATGATAAACCATTGCGGCATGATTTGCATTTTGAAACACAGAAGCAGTCACAGGTTACACCAGTAACACCAATGGAGCATGAAGCACTTGTCGTAAAGCCAAATGTGTATGGCCTGAGTGTAGAACACGAGCGTCACACAGCTTATCACAGCTCACCACAGTGTGACACAGCCCAACACAACCTACGTGGATTGCACAGTCCATAGGGTCGGTGACAAGTGGATGCGGGTTAACGTCAGAAAAGTGGCCGGTAAGTGTGAGGTCAGCTTGGGAGTCAAACTCGGAGAAAAAGCCACGCGGACAGAGGGAGACGGGAGAGAGTTTAAATTCGAACACGTGGCCTAAGGGGCAAAGCACTCCGCTTTGCATGTACTGCAATAGCGGGTGCCATCATGCGAAAAGACAAACTGGGCCGTCGAAGTACCTACCCGGTACAACAGCCGAAATTAATTGCGGACCCATTAATGCATCCAGGGAGCAGGTAACGGAACCCTTTATGCGTATAGCAAAGGGGGATCTTTGCCACATATGCTGTCCTAGTAGGCATTCCAAGTGGGAATGTGAGCAGATGGGGGTAAAATTGAGAAGTTACCCGAGGGGGCAACAACCAATCAGAAACGTGAATTTCATGCAGGTGGTTCCCTCCAAGAAACAAGAACAAGAAATTAGAAAAATTATGAGCGGAAAAGTCGGGCTTGCTCTGAATAACCAGTATCTCGGCGGGAGGGGCAATCAAAGCTATAGCCTTGTAGCTATGGCGGATATCACAAACTATACACTAGCATTATTACTTACGCAGTGGCGTAAGGACGGACGGGTGGAAAGGACATTCTCTCTCACTCACTATCTGCATGCCCCACAGGCTTACACTCATTTACATGTTCTTTTTTGTGCCAACCATACTTTCATGCTTTATGCCCTGCAAGCTTTCCTACAGCTATTCCAAACAAGGCCTTCTTGTTTGTCTGGGATGAAGAGAATTAGGGGAATGGAGGATATCAGGGTGAAGAGCACCACGATTCTACAGAAGCAAATAATTGCTACACCACAGGCAGTGCAGCTGCTGAAGGAGTTACGATTGGAAGGGTTGCTACGCAAAGAATGGTCCTTGCATCATCGGGGGTACATGATTCAATTCATTCAGAACTTTGAGCCTCGGACAGGAGTTACACAAGTGAGGGGAGTAGATATAGAGATTATTCCCCAGTACTTGCAGCAATTGTTTGAATTGCCATCGGGCCATGTGAATGTGGATGAGCACAGGGCAAGATTGCAAATAGGGGACTTGTTCCAATAAACGAGTTTCTTTAAGACCCAGGGATACACCTGCACCAGGGCCGAGTACCCAGGGTTAAGGGAAGTAGGCCAAATACTGAACGTTCTGTTTGCCATGAAACAGAACCAACAGTATCTTAGCAGGTCTTTCACGAAGGAAGTACTGAAAGCCTTGAGGGGAGAGGATGTGGCTTGGGCGGAGTTGATGCACAACGGTCTGGTGGAAGAGATGAAGCGGTTACAAAATAATACTGCTAAGTCCCCGATCATTGTGTCTGGCCCAATAATTGCGCAAATTATCCTTGACTAATGTTTGCTTGATGCGCGGGAACGCAAGGAGATGTGAGTGTTTGAGACAGTCACAACTGCAATTGAGGAGCAGGGCTCTTCACAAGGTGAAGAGGGATTGGAGGGGCAGCACCAGTCCAAGAGACAAAAGCGGGATGTGACGGTAGTGGCAGATCCACTAGCTACAAGGAAACCACCAGATGATGTTTCCATAGCTCTTGTGCAGGATGGGGAACAGCAGCACAGGGGGCTGTTATTGTTGAAAGCACGGCCTTTGGAGAGGGAGAAAGAAGTCACTTCAGTGTAGCCATCACAGCTAGTTGACTCAGTTGCCCCAGAGGTAACTCGGATAGTACATACTGTTACACCAGAGCCTATTGTTGTGGAAGGAGAAGGGTTGGACATCCCTACTTCATAGCAGGTAGTGGCAGAAATTGAGAAGGGTGACCTTCTCTATGAAAACTCTGGCATGGTCGGAGAACCAGTAGCACCAAAGATACAGGGTCTGACCAAAGAAATTCATGCTGTGCCAGTCATGCCCAAACCTGTGGAGGAGGTTCAAGGGGTAGAGTGCCAAGGCACTACAGCGCCTGTGGAGGATCAGGTTGCTCAGGGAGAAGATCTTGTAGGATCCTGGCCTGACTGGTTTGTGAAACATCAAACTGTGGAGGATCAGGGAGAACAGCAGCAAGTTCTCCATGAAGACCCACAGCAGGCCATGCTTATGAGTTCCATAAGTAGGACTCTCAACCTGTTGGGCACTTATAAATGGTTGGAACAGTCGAAAGTGACAACAGTCAACGCCAGCGTCAAACTAAATCGTCGAAATTACATAGGATGTGTTGTAGTGTCCATCTTTTCCATGTACTCTTCAACAGTTTCATGCTTCTTTTGCTTTAACTGTTGTAAACTCCCATACACTTGATCCTCAGTTTTGCTTGTTCTGAACCTATTTCGGAATGTTGTACTAAGGCCATTCCAGGTTAGGAAATGAATCTTGCATATCATTCACTTGCTTTCTTGATAAGTGAACGAGGAAACAGTCTCATCTTGGCATCATCGCCATTCTCATTGTTCACAATACACATGTGCTCAAATTGGCTGATGTGTACATCAGGATCCCCTTTCCCTACATATATTGGAAAATGTGGTTTTGCCCGTGTTGGACGTACCGCCATCTGTGGCCCTACACCCTGCCCACTGACAGGTGTTGGTCCTCCTATTGGTGCTAGTCCTAGAGGACCTACTGTTGTAATGGTGGTTCTCCCACCAGGTGTTGGCCCCTAAGCACTCCCTGCTACTGGCCCCACTGTACTCTCAGTACCCCCAGCTCCAGTTGCACTACTTCCCACACTCCCTGTCCCCCCAGAGCCAGATCCAAGCTGCTCCCCCTGAACCGACACCTTCGTTGGCCTGTGATCCAAGTGCCCCACTTGATCCAGGTCCAACAGGTTGGGATGTCCTGGTTGTAGTCTCAACCTCAACTGTTGGGTCTACTTCTTCATACTCTTCATCTTCCAAATTCTTCTCTCTGTTTCCATCTTTCAAGTTCATCTCTTGGATTTCCTCTTCGTCACTCATATAATTCAACTGAAGTGGTGTTGGAGAGTCTGAACTCTCCGTTGGCTCTGCCACATCCTCTTCCTTCTTTATCTTGTGCTTCAGAAACTGGAGTTCTTGCTTTTGGTGTTCCATGCCAACTCTGATCAAAGATTTCTGTCAAATCTTTAATCCAGGGATGTACCTCAGATCTCTCCCCTCGTGGCTGATCTTCTTCATGCACCAAATCCCTTAATCTTTCTTGTAAAGAATAAGAAGGAGTGGCATCCAACTCTGGTTCCTCCGGTATGGGTGATGTACTCTCTGATCTTAATGGTGTGAGAGGTCCGGATGATTTCCCTATGTCTATTCCTCTCTCCCAAAGATATGGATAATTAGCTTTCAAATAACTTTCTTTTTTTGCTGAATATCTGTGGAGTCTAGCTTCTCTTTCATCACTCATGTCCCATGTCTTTCATATCTTTAATGAGGCAATAACCAAAACTCTCTTCTGTAGTATCTCTCGTATATGCCTGGATTTCTTTCAAGCTTTAATGCACCCTTGGCTATACTAGAAGTCTCCGTTACCATATAACCATATGACAAACACGTCTGAAAAGTTGTTCTTGGTGTAAGTTTGATCCACAGGATATCCTTAGGAATCCAATTCTTTACCAGTACAAGTTCTTCATGCATATGAGTGTAAACATTCACTTTCCGTTCCTCCCAGCCTTCAAACTCCACTCGTTTAATGGATAGCAATGCTATCACATAAACCAGTGTTGGTAACCAACTTGCTCTCCCTCTACAGGCCACTTGATAAATCTTTATCACTCCCTTCTCCAGACAAAGATGCAATTCTGTGACTGACAGAGTGAAGAAGGATTGCACCAATGACAGGTAACAGGCTGCCCCTACTCAGGAAATGGATTGAACTCTGGCTATCAACCTGTGCGTGGTGAATGCACAAGTCTACTTTAACATCTCCAAACGGGTGTAAGCGCTTGCGAGCTGGTATGTGCAGACACATACTTGGATTTCAAGTCTAGTGAATAAATCTGATCCAAGTAGTGCATGACATTCTATTGAAACCTCCAGTCCTCCCACCTTGCATCAAATTTACTCTCGGTAGTGAAGTGCTATCGCATATTTACCTTGTATGCTATTATAATGCAAAGATCTGATCAGAAGTGCTACTCAAGAGGGCACATTCACGCTCCAATGTGCATGTGCCCTCCTGTCCTGGACCCACAATGATGCACCACCCATGGAAATTTCCACTTGCCGTCACCACAAATATCCTGGCTCTGAAAAAAGAACCACCCATTTCATCTTTTCATCTCACAACTTCCCACATGCAAGCCACTTGATGTAAGCTGGAGGAAACATTTCAGAAGGTTTAACTATTTGTGAAGCAGAATAGTTTCCAAAATGAGCTTGATGCATATAGTATTGCCTGTGCATTGGCTTATAGGTCTGATGCCTCTCTAACCATCAAATCACTTGCACTTTGTAGCTAGGCTATTCGGTCACCACAGATTTGAGCTTACACACAGTGGGAGAACACAAACCTATTGCTTCTTGAAACGGATGGTGCCCCATCACACCCAACATCATCCCCATGCCCTGCAATAGCACAATGACTGCCGCAAAGAAGGGAGATAAATGACAATCCAAACTGCCACATTGGCTAAAAATTGTATGCGAAAAACAATGTAGATGAGTCTCTCTTGTGATGCATGCAATTTCAAGAAGATGCCATTTGCAGTTGGCATGCAAGTGTCCACGAGAGGATTTAGGGTAGGAGTTGCACCTGCATACTCCTGGAGGAAATCCATTGTGGATGGTGACAAAGCAGCGTTCAGATTCCACCATGCACGGCCAAAAAGGTCCACCATGCAGCCATAATGTTCCACAGTAGCATTGAGCCCATGATCTCGACTCATGGAATCAAAATAATGCTGGCCTTCATCCAGTAGGCCCCCGTGATTACATGCCAATAGAAGACATACAAAGGTGATACCATTCACCCTTCCTGTTGCATGTGTTCAAATACATGGAGAGCCTCCCTACCATATTTGACATGCATCCTTCATGCTTCCACATTTGGCATACATGACCAAAAGGGCAGTCTCCACGACACCACATCTCGTTCAGCTAGAGTGTTAAAAACTTCATTCACATCCTTAATGCACCCACATTTGGCAAACATGTCCACCAGGGCAGTGTTCAAGATGACATCTGGTACAATTCCAGCTTTGACAATGTCACCATGGACCTCTTTCCCCTTTTCCAGAGCCCCCAGGCTTGCACACGCATTGCAAACGTGATGTGGTAGGGCTTCACCCCTTCGCGCAGCATTTGCTCATAGGTCTCCAAAGCATTAATCCTACCACATCCATGCTTGGTAAATCCTGCCAACATTATATTCCACGTGATCAAAGATCGTTGAGGCATTCTGTTGAACACTTGGTGAGCATCCATGATGCCCCTGCACTTGACATACATGTTGACAAGGGTGTTGAGTAGGAAAACATTTGGCGTGAATCCACTTTGGATAATGTGAGTGTGCACCTGCTTTCCAGCTTCCAGACCTGCCATCTTGATGCACTTAAGCAACAGACAGACATACATATCTGCATATGTTGAAATGCCTCCTTGGTTTAGAGTCTGTAGAGCCTCTGTCAGTCTGCCTGCCGCACAAAGTATCTTCACATGCCCAGAAGTGCCAGAAGAGGCATTGTGGACTCCCTCTCTTGATCCTCTTTCAGAAGCTGTCGTCATGGTTGAGGTACTTCCCTATTGTCACATTGGCAGTATCATGTCAAAGTCACTCCAAACTATCAAAGGTTCACTCAACCAGCTAATTTGCAGAATTCAACATGGAAATTTAGGGCCCATTCTGATAAGAGGGAAAACAACCTCAGCCTTGCTGCTAGCAGCTGAAGTAGCTGAGACTGACGGCGTGAAGTTCTTCCAGCAAACACCCCAACCCTACCTACAGTAACATATCAAAATCACTACAAAACACCATAGATCAACCAACGAGCTTCTCCTCATCTATGTTATCTGTTTTTGGATACTTTCCTGCTGCCACATCGGTAGTAACTTGTCAAAATCACTCCTAACCACCACAGATCCACCCAACGAGCTAACTTACAAAATTCAATATGCATCTCAGGGCCGAGTCTGATGAGAGGGTAAAACAAGGACCTCTTGTGTGTGCAACTTGTGTCTGCAGCGTTTAGAATGAAATCTGGTAATCTGACAGGCATTCACCTTTTTGCCTCGGTTGTCCCACCATTGACTGGGGTCAGAAAAGTATTCATACCACAGCTTCTCCTCATCTCTGTTACGTGTTTAATTTGGCATTCACCTTTTTGCCTTAGTTGTCCCACCATTGGCTGGGGTCAGAAAAGTATTCATCCCACAACTTCTCCTTTTTGGATACTTTCCTGTGTCACATTGGCAATATCATGTCAAAGTCACTCCAAACTACCATTAAAGATTCACTCACAGCTAACTTACAGAATTCAACATGGAAATTTAGGGCAGATTCTGATAAGAGGGGAAAACAGGGTGAAATGTGTTGAAGAAGGTGCCCTCTCCTCATCTATGTTATATGTTATTGGATACTTTCATGCTGCCACATCGGCAATAACTTGTCAAAGTCACTCCTAATCACAGATCCACCCAATGAGCTAACTTACGGAGTTCAATATGCATCTTAGGGCTGAATCTGATGAGAGGGTAAAACAGACAGATAGGTTGAAGAAGAAGGTGCCTCACCACATTGTCCTTGACCTTCTGTCATGACCCATGGAGGATTTGACCGAACATCAACCCTAAAGGACCTTGTGTGTGTGCAGCTTGTGCCTGAAGCCTTCAGAATGACATCTGGTAATCTGTAGGCATTCACCTTTTTGCCTCGTTTGTCCCACCATTGGCTGGGGTCAGAAAAGTATTCATCCCACAGCTTCTCCTCATCTCTGTTTACCTGTTTTTGGATACTTTCTTGTGTCACATTGGCAGTATCATGTCAAAGTCACTCCAAACTATCAAAGGTTCACTCAATCAGCTAACTTGCAGAATTCAACATGGAAATGTAGAGCAGATTCTGATAAGAGGGGAAGACAAGGTAAAATGTCTTCTCCTCATCCATGTTATCTATTTTTGGATACTTTCATGCTGCCACATCAGCAGTAACTTGTCAAAGTCACTCCTAACCACCACAGATCCACCCAACGAGTTAACTTACAGAGTTCAATATGCATCTCAAGGCCGAGTCTGATGAGAGGGTTAAACAGACAGAAATAGGTTGAAGAAGAATGTGCAATCACCACATTGTCCTTGACCTTGTGTCATGACCCATGGAGGATTTCACCGAACATCAACCCTAAAGAACCTCTTGTGTGTGCAGCCTTCAGAATGACATCTGGTAATCTGCAGGCATTCACCTTTTTGCCTCCTTTGTCCCACCAAGCAGCTGGTTTGAGGTTCATGAAGTCCTCTACCACCTCCACTCAACCTGCGCGGCCATGATTTTGACTCACGGATTGATCTGTGAGAACCACCACGGTACATCTGAGCAGGTAGAGATTGAACACGGCCTGCTAAGACCAAGTTGACTCTCCCAAGAACCTTGCAAACATCAGGAAGAATACCAAATCATGGTAGTGACAGGAGCCAGGAGCCCACCTTTACAAGATATACAAACTTCTTTAGATCGTACATTAAGAAAAAACGACACCCTTCCCCCATCATTTGCTTGATCCTTCATCTGCCTCAACAAGTCTTCAGCTCAACATGGATTTCCTCAAATTCGTTGAGAGCTTGCAGCTAGCAAGGTGAACAATGGCGGTAAACGCAGATCAAGAAAATCAAGATCCGGGCATTTCGGGCAGTTCCGAAAACGTTGGCGCGGCAATTTCTATTGGCGTATTTTGGGCGGGCAGTCCGGGCAGATTGACGAAATTTGATGACGAAACGTGGCGACGAAAACGTGGCACTATGGCACCCTATTCCTGCTCTACGCTAAACTAGCTTCAGACCTTCGGTCGTCGCTAGAATAAATCGGTTTCTAAACAATCTCGCCCATGCAAAATGAAATGGGCACTGTCATGTACACATGGTATGATGCCATTGATGCAGAGCACATCTGTGCATGCATCTGTTGCTGCCACATGTCTGAACACCATGCCCATCTACGTACACTACATGTGCACACATGCATGCCATCGCTGCCGGAGATGCATGCCGGACATGTCCCGGTGACATTGCCGACAGATTCTGCTGGAAAACCTCAAATTTTGGCAACAGGCAATATCAACCGTTATCGGTGGAAATCTAGGCAACGGGTCAGAGGGCACTGGCAGATAGAAACAAGGGGTGGAAAATAAATTTTAAAATGCTGTGAAATGCAGAAAGTGCAAACCCTCCACAAGCCTCCCATTTTGACGATTTCAATGTGTTAACACGTGAGAACTCGTTCTCATGTGCGTAAATCATGTCAGAGGTGCAGAATGGATGACAATGGCAAGGGTGCAAAGAGGTGGCAGCATGAAGTGTAACATGTGCCCAACTGTGAACTAAAACATTTCATGTTCCCATTAAGTCTCATGGAACAACCCATGATATAAGGTTAAGGTCACTTTGGCCAACTTGATGTGTAGTCCCTACCCTGTCGGGCAGGGCCAACAAAACAAGCCTCAAACGGCAATTGGCTCTCATAAGGGAAGGTAAGACTAGGGAGCATGACTCAGCACAACACACCAATCGACGCCTTGACAAGGTGTAAGGTACTTTGACCACATTTTCTCCATTGACTTCCATGTCTCCGCAAAGTCTCTCTTTACAAGAGAGCCAACAAACGTCTCGCTTCATATTGATATGCTCTTGTTACTGTTACCTATCCCAGTGACTTGTTACTGGCATCAACATCATTTTGGTCCATCTCTGTTCATTCATCGTCTCGAGCGAGACGTAGAAGTTTTGAGAGAGAGAGAGGGAAGCCTTGGGCGTGGGTGTGTTGGGGTTGCGGGGACATGCGACGATGTCCATAGCTATGCAGTCCAATCTTCGCAAACGTGGGCCAACCGACAAGGCTGGCCAGGTTTCTGAGCTTGTGAATGGGATGAATGAGGAGGAAGAGAAGGCAAATGTGGGAAGGTCGGCAAAGAGTGGAGGGCCGGGCTGGGGCACAGCATTCTTAGCGCTCATGATCGCTCGCTACTACAGCGCTTCTTACAACATTGTGCATGACTGTGATGAGGTCTTCAATTACTGGGAGCCTCTCCATTACCTTCTCTTCAAGTCTGGATTCCAGACCTGGGAGTACAGGTATGCATGGCCCTGGTAGAACAGAGTTGTGAGCCAACTAAATGATGATATATTGAATGAGGCAAGAACATATCCCTCTATAAATTTATACTGCGAATTTGGTGGCCAATAACGTTGGCTGATTGGGGGTGTGTTACCTTATTGGGTGTGCATGGGAATCAAACTTCTTAGTCTGGCCCGAAATTGAATCACTTCCAAGTGTAAATATCTCTAGCAAGCTGCCTGTATTAGTTAAAATGTTGGTGAAAACAGCTCAGTCCCGAGAGCCACTTGGTTATACTTCGGTCTTTCCTTGAATTTCCATCACTGATTAGCCCCCTTGGTGCAGGTCCTGTCAATATGTCCATGTTACTATAAAACTGTATTTACAGGGTTTAGGATTTAACTGTCTCGCCCAAAATTTCAGAAGAAAATTTCTTGGAAGAATCAGTTGGTTAGACATAGTATCGATGTGTAGAGGACTTCATATCGGAACTAGATACAGAGGATTCCATATGGTAACACCTAACATTCTACCATACAAGTAATCATTGACATCCCACTACATGTCTATTACTGAGGACAAGGCTTCTCATACTTGCCAATGGGGATGCCTAAAACCCTGTACCCTGTCATCATGTATGATCAGTCGTCCCTGTGGTGCATTAGAAGTCTTAGCTTAATCGGCTGTACGGCCCTCAACCCAGTTTAAAAGTGTCTACGTTTTTGTTGTTTGGGTAATTACACATTCTGGAAATGAAAACAAGTTTGAGGTGTAAGGTTTGAAGTTTCAGCATGCAGTTCTGGCCACCATAACCTTGAAGCTTTCATGCAAACTCAAGATGTTGTGAATTTGACAAACCAGAAACACATGGCTTTCCTTCTTGATTGGTGACAGCATATCCCCAACACATATTGACTTAGTCAAGAACTTTCAACTGGCCATCTTGAGACTCCATGCATCTAATGTAAAGTGAGACAAGGTGTCCCTGAGACCAGGCTCTGTATCACTGCTAAAGAATTCATGTGCATGTTGCTGGGGTTTGGTGTGTTTGTCTGTGTGCAGTTCAGAGTTTGGTTTGCGGTCCTACCTATACTTGTTGCTACACACTATCGTGGCAGGCCCTGCATCCTGGTTGTTCAGTGCTGATCTAAATAAGGTGCACCTGTGTTGTTGGGCCATCTGCTGCCCCACTCTGTCTATTGCCTCCCTTAGGACATATTTCCTTCTTACTCTCTCTGCTGCCACATGTGTCACATATGTGCAAGGTAAGGGGTTAGAGTTAGTATGGGAATGAATGCCCTGCTCTAGGAAGGATTCCATACAAGCCTTTAAACACCACTCAGTCCCCTACAACTAAACTGCCGTCGCTTGTGTGCAAGTGCTATGGCAATTTGGGGCTGAGTTTCCATGATAGCCAAGAGCCAATAGCCAAAGAAATAGAGACGGCACAATCAAGCAGTTCTACTGCATTTCTAAAGGAGAGAGGTAGATAAGGGAGTGGGGGGAGTGGAGTAATTTGTATTATTTATTTTTAAGTCTAGCAAGGTGTCACAGTGTTCCAAATATTAATGAAGATGTTCAATGAAAGTGATGTAGTGGATCGACCACGGCTAGTCTCCAAGACACTTCAGATGTATTTGCAGCAGGATAGCCAGATGGTTGCTATCACATCATGGATTTGGATGTCATGACTACATTCATAGTTGTTGAAATGACTTCTAGGGCATTTCAAATCATTTTGAAAATATACTTCAATTTGTTTCAGGTGCAAGTATTCTACACTGTGAGGCTTGCCTTGGCCTTGATTTCGGCACTCACGGAGGCAACACTGGTAGCAGTGGTGACACGGGGGTATGGAGCAAGGCTGGGTGTTTACACACTGGTGCTTCTTTGTCTCAGCAGTGGGTGCTTCAACGCAAGCACCAGTATGTATGTTTGCTGACCTGTTCTCACTCTCCTTAGCCTCTGGTTTTGACCAATTTGTAAGAAAGGAATACCTGTAAGAGGGAGTTCACTGGGAATGGTACTGGAGACACTGCCTGAATGGCACCACAAAAAGATGTCGTGGCCTAACACAACTCAGCAGCTGCTTTGCAGCTTTTGCAATTTATAGACTGTCTTTCTCACCACTGAGTTCAATGGAGCTGAGTCTACAAGAAGGGAGATCTAGTCAGGTTGCTTTTGAATTTGGGACCGATAATGAATGTTTTTAATTTCAAAATCTTGATTGAGAAAAGGTCGGTGGTACGCCTCCTCAGCCCCTTTATGTTGACTTGGTCGTCTCAAGTTCATGTGGAATTTTCAGGTCTATTGCCAAGCACCTTTTCCATGTATGGGATCACATTAGCGTCAGCGCTACTTCTCTCCGGAAACAAACCGAGGGAAACTGTGGCAGTGGCAGCATTTGGTGTTCTCATGGGGTGGCCTTTTGCTGCTCTGGCTGCTACCCCACTTGTGGTATACTCGCTGGCGACAGGAGGTTTTGCTCAAGTGTTTTGGGCTGGCTTGACTACTACGATTTGCACCATGGTTAATCCTAAGCAACCAGTCGATACACTCCTAGATTAATTGCATTCGCGTGGGATTACTCGGTTCCCATTATAGACACAATTGCATGTTCCACCACTTATGGAAATGTGTCTCTTCCGACTGCAAAGAAAAAACATTTTGTCATTCAATGGAATTAGATTTCCAATCAACTGTCGGGATCTCTCATCTCAGGACTTTGCAAACATTTGGATTTATTTCTCAAAGCAGTTAGTGGTTGAGATTTTTATTTTATTTCAAAATGAAAGGGACTGGAGCCATGAATTTGGGAGGAATCCTAAGGCAAAATTTGGGAAATATACTGCATCCAGTGACATCAGGTCGTAGTGTCAGATATTATGAGGTCCCAGCTTCCACAGAGGGACAAAATGGATTCCATGCAATGGGTCCTGACTTCGTTAGCCCCCATTTCCATTGATGACTTATTGCAGCACACAAAACAAGCTCTATTTGACATGACAGTGGGTGCGTGCTGCTTCTCTGCATCCAGGTGTTCTCTGTGTTGGCTGATCGCTATTTCTATGGGCGATGGACATCCTCTGTACTTAATCTAGTCCTCTATAATGTTGCTTCTAAGGAGGGCAGTACTCTGTATGGGGTTGAAGGCCCCCTCTTCTACTTCCAAAATGGGTTTAATAACTTCAATTTTGCTCTGCTGTTTGCGCTGCTCTTTCCCATGGTGCCGTTGGTTACATCTCGAAAGAAGTTGGGTAGGCTCGTTATTGCGGTTTTGCCACTTTACTTGTGGCTTGGGTTCCTGACACTGCAGCCCCATAAGGAGGAGAGGTGGGTTCCAATTTTTTTCTGCTGTTTGGATGATCTCTCACTCCTAAGGAGCACTCCTTAAGAACCTAAGTGATCTGCTTGATTAGCAAAATCTGTCTAGGGGTTGAATATGTGGACAGGACCACCATGAAGTGCTGTGCATCTCACTCTGTTCTGAGCTCTGTTGTTATCTCTCTAGTCATTTGGGCCTGGCTTTAATGTGCAGGTTTCTATACCCAGTGTATCCACTCATCTGCCTGGCTTCTGCGGCCACCATTGATAGCTTCCCTGACTTTTTCCCTCAGTCACGCGGAAACTTCCTTTCATTGTTGTCTGAGGTGAAGCTCCGGCCTTTCCCCTGCACTCGACTGTTAGGCTGAATAAGAGAGGGTAGAGAGTAGATGTTGTTTAAAACGGAATTGTTGTAGAACACACTCACATACTTACATGTCACTTGTACTGTAGTTCCAGGTTATGAGTGCACCTGGACCTAGGTTCTGGTCTTCCTGACACAATGGTCTGGAACTTGGCATTATTTCAAAATTTGTTGGTCGTATATGCAGTAGTTCAAACCACTCAGTATTATACGTCATTATAGGTTATATTTAATAAGTACTCAGAGTGGAGATTTTGCATCATGCTAAGCCAAAGCTTCACATGCTGATATCAATCATGTCTATGTTTGTGTGAAATTTTTTTCCTGCTTTTATGTTCATGTTCGTTGCCTCGCTCCACAGGGTGCGAAAGTGCTTCGGCCAATCACACTGGGTGTCATATTGGTGCTCTCCTACAGCAGGACACAGTCACTGGTGCGTGGCTACTCAGCTCCTATGGAGGTCTATGGCCATCTGTCCTCTGTGGATGGCACCTCCCTTTCTGCCCCAGGAACTGGTACCTGCCTATCTGCCCACCAAAATTCTGAACTGTCTAGTCCTTGTTTCCTTGCTGAGAAGAAGCTCATGTTGCCTGTGACTGCATTTTAGAGATTTTGTCCTCATTGTCAAATTCAATTGATATCCATGCTGTACAGGAAATATAACTGTCTGTGTGGGCAGTGAGTGGCACCGCTTCCCTTCTTCTTTCTTTTTGCCAGCTCCAAACTATCAGGTTGGCTGGCTCAATGATGGTTTTGGAGGCATGCTCCCCTTTCCATTTGATCAAACTGCGGGAGGAACAGCAGCCGCCCCCAAGCATTTCAACAACAAAAATGAGGCCTCATCACATCAATTTGTATGCCTTGATGACCTAATTCTTGACTTCTATCTTTGCTGGTGTTGAGGTGATATGGTGATTGTGTGATAGACACTGACAGGACGCAAAGTCACCAACTAGAGATCGTTGGGTGTGGATGATACGACCATACTTCATATGGTGCACTCCCCAACCGTTCTATATGTGCAGCAATTGATTGTTGGAATGTCCAAGTACTACAGAAACCATTGGTCCCTCTTCCATTATTTTAGGCTATTATTGGTGCTTCATACAGAACAGTCAAGTGCCAACAGTCTCACACACTACTATTCCCTCTGAATAGACACCCACACATGGAAACAAATCCATGAGAATCAAAGTTGCTTTTCATTTCTGTGGTTGGTCTCCGGCTGTTTGACAGGTGTCAGCTGTGGGTGATTGTGACTTTTTGGTGGAACTCAATCTTAAAAGGCCTGGCCAGACTTACTGGGGTGATGAGGCAACATGGCAGGTATTGAATTTTATGGTGTTCAAAACGGCACGTATCTCTTTCGATGTTGGCCTTCATGGAATGGGTCCATAGACCTTGGCAATTGGACACTTGTACTAGACTGTGGGAGACAGTCATGGCTGGTTCTTATTAAAGAAGTACCCTTGAGGGCATAATCCTCAGATTACCAACCCCGTGGGAGCCAGTTGTGGTGTTTCTACAGAATAGAACATTAAGTTTCCCATTTCATGGTATTTAGGGCTGACAGAAGGCTGACAAAGTGTTGCCAATGATATCAATGATGCCACGTAACCCCTCTACCTTACTCTTGTCATGAGCAGAAGCACCAGGGAGGGAGTCTCAAGAAGACCTAAGCTGTGTGCTGTGCATTGGCATTGACTTGCAGACTATCTTTGAGCAGCCATTTCTGGACAATGAGAGATCACACCCCGTCTATCGCGCGTTCTTCTTTCCGTGGGCTTGGCACAAAGCAAATACGTTCGGAAGTTACCGCTTGCTGAAACGGAGAAACAGCACTTCAGATATGTGAGGGCCCAGCCTGCCACATTGATAACCAGGCAGCATTGAGATTGCGATCCCTGACAGCTAAATTGGTCAGACTCCTTGGGATAAATGACTTAGTGGCTCTCAATTCCACTACGCAGTGGGTGTATTACTGACCTATCAGCTGCATAGTTGCTGTTGGTGACAAAGGTGAAGCTGATCATAGGTCAGTAGAGCTTACATGGTTTATTTCTGCTTTGCACAGGGTTGTTTGCTGAATCTTGTTAAGTTGTTTTTGTCCCTCATTCAGCTTGAAGTTTCTCTGAAAATCACAGAAGTGTGCTGATCACGTCAATACCACAGAATTAAAGGCATTACTCTCAGATGAAGCTGATTGATGCTGAATAGTTTATTGGTATCTACCACACCAGGGTAGTGACTACAAACTAATTTAGTGTCTCCTGAAGTTTATGGCTCACAATGTCCCGTGGTGGAATGGAGTGTAAGATATCATGTGTCTTTTCTTGCAGTCATTATGTTACCATGTCCAATGAAGTTGTAAGTGGTGTGCAGCATTGTTGGAACTGAGAATGTATACCATTTCCCTCAAATGCACTTACATTTGCAAGGTTCTTGCAAGAATTCCAACTCATAAGCCCTTATCTCTCCAAGATTCATCCTCCCAAGTAACTTTGAGACAAGGAAGGGAAGGAACACTCAGAATGCTAATACAATGCACATATAATCACAAAGGGGCTCCATTTGCAAGCACCAATGTGGGGCTAAACTTTGCAACTCACCTTAGTGTCAGTAGAGACCCGGAAATCTGTCTTGAACTCTACACGCAGAATTCCGCTATTCTCATCTTACACAAGTAAATGTGATTTGGAGAACCCTATGAGCATTGCAGAGTCTTGAAAACCCAACATATTCGATCTCTGCCAACGTCAGTTACCTCTGTCCAACAAGTCTGGTGATTCTCAAGAGATCTCGTTTTAGAGTACACACTACTAGGTTAGAAGAATTTTAGGCTTTAGGGTTTTGCATTCGACTGTGTGATCACGTAGGTCACTTTGGACATAGCATTACCTGGGATATGATGCATGGTGCCTTCAGCGCTCCATCGTTGTTATGTCTCTTACCATTGCGTAAAGGATTTAGGGGGCAGCTTCTGCCTTTTTTGAGGCAAATTAAAATGCAGAAGATCGACGCTCCAGGCGCTGGCGCATTCTGCATTCCTAATCGGCTGTTTGACTGCCATAATCGGCAGTTTGACTTTTATTGCCTCATTATGGCCTGCAGCCAATCAGGGCCTCGCATAATCTGCCCCTAAAATTCCTTTACGCCTGGGAAGCGCCCCCTAGGGCGCATTATGGCACCTAGTTCGTCCTAGGTCTCGGCCTACTGGCCTCGCCCTAGTGACTCACTAGGAGCCATAATGCGCCCTAGGGGGTAGTACGTAAAGACCGGTCAGGATGGTGCCATCGTATGATACAAAAACCTGAAAAGCTTTATAAAAGACCGAAACCTTCAAACAGAACGCAGTAGTCCCTGGGATGAAGAGACATCATAATTTACGCTTCCGTCAGGGACTCCGTGATCCCTAGATCACATAGGTTATGCACAAGCAAGGCATAAACTCCCAACCATTGGGCTACATGCTCTAGTGCATGATGCACAAGAGTTAACAAGAACCTCTAAGTCGAAAATAAAAAATGAGGCGCCGCGTAGCGGGCCTCTTGCGCCTCGCCACGCGGCAGGCAAGCCTTGCTTTAGGGTCTGCTGTATAAACCCGCCCTGACCGCTGGTCAGGGGGTCTTTGTGTACAAGATATTTGGTATGTGTGG
Source organism: Takakia lepidozioides (assembly GCA_030704615.1). Classification (NCBI taxonomy): domain Eukaryota; kingdom Viridiplantae; phylum Streptophyta; class Takakiopsida; order Takakiales; family Takakiaceae; genus Takakia; species Takakia lepidozioides. Next base: position 1,534,255 of record CM060732.1, on the reverse strand, counting down.
GCTGACACAATCTGACACACGCAGAGCTTGAAAACACCTTGAACACCTTGTTCTACGCGTTGATTCCCCTCTCGTAGTTTAACATCCTGCTTTGCCCCTTGATCTTGCATGCACATTGAGAGGAAAGGAGCATGTAATCTCAAGCTCAGAATGTGGTGGAGGCTCCCGGGTAGTGCGTAGATTGTTGATTACGTTGATCTCTGAGAAACTTTGCTTACGCGGCTGTTTTGTGCTAAGCAGCTCCTCTTAGGGATGGCGGCCCGCCACCCTGCTGCTTGCTGTGTTTTTTTTCCTCACCGTTGTGCCTATTGTGTTTCTAACGTAGGAGTTGAGATCTATAGTTGTGTTGCTCGTAGAGAACGAGGGTCCTTTCGAGTTCAGCTTGAGGTCGCTGTAACTTTGCATTCCAGTTTAGAAGTCCCTAAGGAGCAACTTGGCATCTACTCAAGTAATTTCATCTGGTCTACTCAAATAATTTCACCCAGTCTACTCAAACCCCCCCATGTCACCGGAGTCACCCCAGCTACTTTCATCCAAACCACTATTAAACTCATCCAATCATGATTCATCCAAGGCACGTACGTCACATCCGTTTACTACCATCATCAACTGTTATAATCACACCCAGCGCACCACATTCCGTCACTGGCCTCCAATGCATTCACCCACAATTATACACTCATTTACCTCACTCCCAACCCACCCTCACCCAATCAGCCCATCTCCACACCATAAGACTTTACCCAAGCAACTTAATACGATGCAACCCAGACTACCGTTATGACTTGTATTAGCGCCATTCACGACACCCACTGGCCCATAGACCGGCACCTGCCCCCACATAATTTCATCCGGTCTACTCAAATAATTTCATCCAGTCTACTCAAATAATTTCATCCGGTCTACTCAAATAATTTCATCCAGTCTACTCAAACCCCCCATGACTCCTAATTCACCCCAGCTAATCTCATCCAAACCATTAAACTCATCCAAACACGAGTCATCCAAGACATGCACGTCAGTTCTGTTGACGATCACCATTCACAGTTATAATCGTACTCAGCCCACCACTTCCCGTTTTTGGCCTCCATTGCATTCATTTGGCATGACCTAGCACTAGTGATTATAGTAATGTGTTAGCGGCGGACGCTTGGAAGTCGCAGAGCGAGCGTTCGCCCAGTTCTTTAGACAGTTGTGACCCGGAGTACTATAATTTTGACAACTTTTATGACCCAGGGCCTGACTATCTGGATCCTCAGCGGCGTGAGCACGAGCTTGAAAGGGACATAGAGAGGTCTCAGGAGTTTGATGCTTTTTTATGTGAATTGTTTTCCACTTATCGTTTTTGGTTTGACAAAGTAGAAAGGGCCGTTGTGCTTGATGCGTGCTGCCTCACCGAGCATCACGAATCGGTTCTAACTCGTCCTGGTTCTGATCATGTTCTAGTTGTAGTGCATGCTCGTTATCTGACTCGGCAAGTTGTTGACTTGCGAAACTCTGAGCGGTTGTCTCATGGAGTCCTCAAGACTCGGCTTCTTCATCATAATACTCTGTCTTGGATGGACTTGGGCCTTCATCTTCCATTGTCTGCAGAACGAACTTTACAGGACTGGCTTGTTTCTAACATAGTGGAGGATACCTAGTTTTCTTGGTTCTTAGGGGCTCGGGGTGCTTTGATCTTAAGGCTACTTCGTTTCCATCATCAGACGTGTAGAGCTAGACCCACCTCCTCAGACCTAATTGACGGGCTATCGGGTGACGGTTTACTTGGCCGACAGGCCTCTGACGTGATTATTTTGTCGGGTCCCTACTAAGATCAGAGGGTGGTGCGTCCGAGGGTTCTTGAGCCGCTTGACAGCCTGATCGCTCGGTGTTATCATGGACGTGGGAAGACGCGCCCACCATCCGCGTTGCTTTTTGGATCAAGACCGCAAGGGCTTGGGACTGGCTGGCTCTTTCTGTTCATGAGTTAGACTCCCACGACGTGTTGCGCGTCGTTTCTTGTTCTAAGGGACTCCCGGCCCTGTGCACCAGCCTTGGCGAAGGGCCAATCTTCACCTGATGTCTGTGTGAAGGTAATTCTTGGTGATTATACTTGTTGTTATCAATATTGTTTATGCTTGATCGTAGTCCTAGGCCGTGGCTTCGCTCTGGCCGAGAGCGTCATGTTGACATGGATTCTGTAATTGAAATTCCTTCTAGTTTAGTTGTTTTGGAGGATCCAGATGATCTCGGGACTCCCTCTGACACGAGTTTGTCTAGTCCCAACATGCAATTCCGGAATGAGGTATCTGATGGTCAGGTGACACGGTCGCCCACCTCGGCGGTCGGACATGTTGAGCCCATGCATTCGTCCCCCTTCCCTTGTGCTAACTTGTAATCCGACTGTCATGCCTTCCCCGGCCCCGGCATTGAGTGGTTCCACAGGTACTTTGGACATTGAGTCGCCACCTGGGGCTGCTTTGGTCCAATCATCCCCGAGCCTTGTTGCTGGAGTTAATGAGACCATCTTTGGACTGGATTCCACTCGTAGTGTTGTTTCGGATGTGCCTGAATCTAGTCTTGCTGCACTTAATGTTGATCTATCTGCAGCAGCACGCAGCCTTTGCTCAACAAATGGCTGCCATACCTGGTCCCATCCAGACATCATGGAATTTTTCTTCGGGTGGCAGCGTCCGGGAAATAATTTCAGTTGAACCAGCCAGTAGCCGCTCAGTCCCAGCAGCAATCGGCTAAGTGGGTTGGGCAGTCGGTTGCTGCCCCTTAGTGGTAACTATACCCGGTCAATTTCCGAGATAATTTCTTTACAACCGGTAATATTCCTAATGATTTATTTTGTGTTCAGCTATAAATTCGGCCCTTATAAATATCAACTGGTTGACAACACAAGTGTCAAATGCACAACAATAAGTAAATAATAATAATAATAAATAATCACAACCAGTTTTAAGCAATTCAAACAAGTGAAGAACATTGTATCCTTATAGAAGTTGGACCTGTCAATGCCTTCAAACCACAATGCCTTCAAACCACATGGAGGCCAAGAATTGAACCCGCGTGGACAGGTGAGCTGTGATAGCAGGCAGCGAGTGCAAGCAGGGGGCTGGGGCTGCCAGAGCAACGTCCAGACTTAGTAGGGTTTGCCCGCGGGCCCGCCCTCTTTGAGTTCAATATTTTTTCACCTAAACGCCCTTCCTTGGATGTAACCCGGCCTGGCACGTTGGATTTCTGCCATGTGGTGGACTTAGACGGCCATTTCCATTTTTTGTAATATAAGAAGGGCCGGAATCCGTCCAGGCCTTGCCAACTAAGGCAGATTTCCTGTCTGTAATGAAATGGAAAGGCAAATATCCTTCCTAAAAGTAGGGCACCCGGTTGATTTCCACTTAGGCCATTTTTTCCCTCGGATCCATTTCCTGAGGTTTCATATTTCATTCGGAAATTCTGGAATTCAGTCGGCTAGCATGTAACTGGCTGCCGGTTCTCCCCGGACGTTGTCGGGTGGTGTTCCCAGGTACACCACCCATTTTCCCTCTCATGCTGCGAATGTATCATCAGGTGGTATGCAGGGTGTGACCATGCCTGTTCAAAGTTTAAGGGCTATTACGAAGTATGTCGCCCCCCCCATTGCTCATGCTCATGTAGCCCCTAGTATGGTGAATGTTCCGGTTGTTGATGCGCTGGTATTTGCAGGATTGGGTGTCCCAGTTTCTGTGTAACATGGCAGTTTCTGCAATGACCTCCTTCCATGGTTTCACTTATAATTTCTTAGCAACTCAATAGTTCACCTAATTTTATATGGTGGAAGATTCTTAACCACCATAGAAATATGTACCAATTGTTAGATTAAGAAAAAAGCCTCCTTATGGAGAGCTATGGACTTTCAAAGTAGAAAATTGTGGATTGCAGATGTTACAGTACAAAATGCTATGGACTAAATAAACATAATGTACACTCATGCAAAGATGCAAAGGAAAACATCCTAGGGGTGCCATTTTTGAAACCAACTCAAAGCCATTTTCATATGGACAAATAGCATCGGGAATTAATAACTATGGACTTTTTTATGCTTGAAAAATAGGGCAATTTAGCCTAGTCTATACTATCTTCATTTGTGGCTTTTTGGGGTATCACCCTTTTCTAAAGAGGCGTAGAATCAATTATTCCAAAAGTGCCAGGTGTCAAATGGACTAGTTTGTTGAAAAACCGTTGTACAACTACACACACACATGTCACATAGGCAATGACGTGTCGGTTTTCAATTTTTCAATTTTTATATTTTATTTTTCGTATTTCGTGCAAAACCCAATTTTGAAAATGTTCTGCCTATCGCGATTTGCGCGCACACTTGCACTGTCGTCTTCCTGTTTCTCTAATCGTGGACGCTTCTGTGTTTCGGTGAGCTGTGTGGTTATTTGCAATGAGAATCTATGGTAGTGACTACGAATACCTAAGCTCTGAGGATGTAGAACTTGAAGTTTTGAGCTTTGCAGTGAATAGTTTGAATGTGTGTGGCTCTCATTCCAGTACGCCTTTCCACTCCAAGCCGACATTTGTAGTTGAGGGGGTTTGCTATTCTATCAGCCATCAGACATTAGTGTGACGTGGATGCGCAAACGACGGCCACATGGCAATATAATATTTTTTCTTGGGCTGCCTGTAATTGTATGCTTGGATTTGTGAGAAACAATGATGAAAAATGACACGGGGCTGTACTGACATGCCACCTTTTGCTGCCAGTGGAGTCTGAGCGGGAAAATACAGAGGTAAAAATAAAATACGAAAAAATAAAAAATAAAAAATAAAAAATCAACATTGTACTGACATGCACCTTTGACTGCCGAAGGTGGAGGCTGAGCGGGAGAACATAAAGGTTAAAACGAAATAAATGGATGTTGGGAGAAAAAAAAAAAAAAAAAAAAAAAACATGAGATATGGACTTTTAATGTGGAAGAATTTTGCACGAACGTGGAAAAAATCTGCATGTTTTTTAGTCGTTTTAATCTCTAGCTTGGATTATCGTATGTTACGGAAATGTCCAATGATGCTGGTGAAAAATATATATATTTGTTGGACCTAAGTTGAACGAAGGTAGCTCTTCTGTCCTTGTATAAGGTACTTTTGGCTTTTTGGAATGTGATCTTTTATTCAATTTCAAACTCTAAAATTTATTTTTTCTTGGGCAAGTTCGTTGGGCAGATTGAAATATTTTTGTTCACCTTCGTTGACCTTTGTCGCTGATGGAATTGCGTTGGTAACTGACAGAATAGGAGCTCTCGTAGTTGAGCCTTTGTTGTAGTTCTGCGTAGACCAGGCCCCATGCATGGCGATATCCTTTTGCATAACGTTTCAGAATATATACATCCATGGGGCGTGCAGATGGTGCCCGTGTGTGTGTGGAAATGACGAGCTCAGTTTTTGATGATTGGGTGTTGTGTGTGAGAGTTGGTGGGGGAGACCCTAAAACTTACTTGCACGTTGGTGGTTGGTGGAGTCTCCAAGATGGCCCTGTGCATGGACATTTTCATTCGCATCAACATGATGGGCTTGAGATTTGGCTATCACGGGCATTCAGCTCTTGCAACAAATGCTTTGCCTCCCTAAACTGAATATCTTCGTTCGTGCATTGTTTGCTAAGTAGTGTAGAATGTTTTAAACCTAATTTGTCCCTTCATTGTATGTTTTCTAAGTCCTTCACTTCTGCGCACACGAGACCTGGGCCTAGAGAAAGGGCTAGACGCGCATTGAGAGATGAGGTACTTGAACGCGTCCGCCGATCTAGAGCGAGGAACAAAGAGTCACATGCCCAGAATGTTTCGCACACTGTAGGTGACTTGGAGCAAAACACGGAGGAAGTTGTAAGGGATCGAGAGATTAGAAGGGCCTGCCATACGATTGTGACATGCATTTGTAACACTTTGAAAGTGTTCCCGGGACCTTCAAGCAAACGACACATCATGGAGAAGGTCATTTCGCACACTTCACTCATCCCTGTGATGCCATTTGCTTTGCAAGATGGAAAGACCATTATTGCTCAACAACAGATCATCGATGGACTGACAAAATCGCTGGCTGAGATTAAAAACCCTAACTCCGCAGGCAAATTAGCGAGCAAGCATGCGCTACTAACAGCAGTGGTTAACAATGGGTGTGGTTCCTCGTATAGATCTACGGCATCTCTGTTAGGTGTTCATCCCCATAATATAAGCGCGGCAGTAGCACGCCGCGAGGATATGGCATCTGCTCGCGAAGGATTCATGTGGAGTTTGTCTATAAGGAAGACGAGACGTGATACAATTTCAGTTGCAACGAGGGATGTTGTGGTCTCTTGGTGGGTGTCCCAAACACGAGTCAGTCCTAATGCAAAAGATGTCACTCGGAAGCGTCTCGCTGCGTTTCAGTACGATGTAAAGCCTACACACTACTTGATGGAGCCTCAGGTACAACTCTACATGTCTTCTCACTGTATGTGAAATGTCTTTGAATTGTCTATGTTCTTATGGAATGCTCGGAGGTTGAGCCATGGACATCCCATGAGCTCTACAGCAAGGTACATTGGAAATGTGGAGTCTTGTGGGTTGAATGTGGAGTCCCCTGGATTCAATGTCAGGTTGTGGAGTGCCAGTCCATGATTTGTTTGTCGGTTGCAATTGCAGCGAAATGTTGTGGATTATTTGTGAAGTCTTGTGGAAACAATGACTGGTTTGTGGACTTGCGAGTTACTCTGTGCTGACCATGCCGCTATTCATGGACTCACCATAGACTTCTGTGGATAGTAGGACATGTTGTGGACTAGTAGACAATACTGTCTTAGTGCATATACAGTTTAATACTCTGCTAGCTCGTTGTAAGAATGTTTTTCATGACATTTTGGGATTGACAGGTGCCTTTCTTGTGCAGATGGAGTTCTTTTTACGATTCCAAAGAGCACACCCTGACATCATAATTGGAAGCCGGTCATTTGATGCATTAAAACCATTCTTTGTAAAGAGAATGAAAAACAGGAATGTGTGTTGCTGCATTTATCATGTGGAAATGGAAGAGTTGCGAGTGGGCTTCAACAACATGCGAGCCAAGTCAGGTATCCATTGTAATGGATCATGTGATTGTGAATGTGAATATATATGTCAGCCGGATGTTGTACAGGGCTGCAGAGGTGCTCTATATACTTTTTCAAGGGTTACTCATATGTGGGAGTCAGTGGTATGCCCAAAAGATGAGTATAGTGATTGGCACAGGAAAGAGTGCATGTATGGAGAGTGCCAAGCTTGTGGTGTTGAAAACTATCTCTGTGCCCTCTTGAGGATGATGATTCATCAGAGCACCTAGTGCAGTGGAGGCACTTCTCTTTACAAACAATCTTGACAAAGAAAGGAGAAGAAAGAAAGAAACTCACCCTCCTCTACAAGCGGACTCCACCTCACGAGCTTATTCGGTATTTGAAGCCTAAACTTCAGTTCTTCATTCGTCATAATTTTGTTGCTCAGTGGGAAGACAGACAGTTCAGGGAGTGCTTGAAGAATTTTCCTGCTGACGTGTTGGTTTCAGTGGTCGATTTTGCGGAAAATTACAGTTTTGAAATTCAGAAGGAAGTGCAAAGCATGCACTGGCATTCTTACCAGATTACAATCTTGGTCTTAATAACCTGGCGTTGAAATCCTAACCCAAATTTGAGTGGCCTTGGCTCTGATAGCTTGATGGAGTACCATTTCTTTATCTCGGACGACAAAACACATGACAACTACTTTGTTCAACATTGCTTGCAGCTGCATTGGCAGCATGTGACCACTACCTTGTTTCGTCCATCACAACATTGGATATGGAGTGATGGCAATTCAAGTCCAAAGTGCCATGGTATTTTGTCAGCAGGTACCCTCATCTCACGGGGGGTTGCACTTTGCTTTGGAGCTTCTTTGGTACAGGGCATGCCCTCATGATGGAGCGGGTGCAGTTGTCAAAAGATACGTACTGCACAGCTAGATGTCTCGGCCCCGAAGCTGCAAAATGCGGAGGATGTTGTAAGATTTTTGAGAGAACGGTTGTCCTCAAGACCAGAGTCTTCCTACTGGCAGAGATCTGATGTCCGTCGAGTTTTCTGGGATGTAAAGGAAGAGGATATCAACCGTCGTTCACTGCATGACTGTGATGTTATCAAGGGAATCAAGAAACTACATTCAGTCAGATCTGTTGCCAGTCGCGATACTAACAAACTCATGATAAAAGGGTTGGCTTGCTTCTATTGTTTCTGTATTGACTCAGCTCATGCCATGGAGAAAGATGCAGATGAGGATTGGGACCAGTTTGGCATCAATGGTGATTATTTGGCATCCCTCATTGAAATTGGAGACAATTTCGCAGTCAATGTTGAGGAAAACAATGATGAACAGGTAGACTTTTACATCATTTGTTGTAGTCGGGCTCTCCATGCAGTGAAGAAGCCATTCACTGATGCATGGGGCACTTCGTTTGTAGAAGGAGACATGGTAATTGCAGGAAAGTATTACCAGAAGTGAGGGAGAGCGGAAGACACGTATGTATTTCTGAAAAAATCACAAGTGGTCTTTCTGCACTCTGAACATGTGCATGCCATCAAGTTTCCTATGCTGCCATGCGACTACAGGGTTGTAGGGAATGATCCGGTTTACAAATTGCCTGAATATGCTGAAGAAGGGATAAGGGCTGCAATTGCAGCTTTGGATTCTGGCAACGACTAGCTACATAAGATACAAGACGTTCCTTGCATACATTCTGCATTGTGGGGATTTTGGGGGGGTGGGCATTTCCATTGCATCCATTTACTCGGTCTTGCATCCATTGCATCCATACTTTGCATGTTATAGGGGGGGCAAGTACCATGGCCTTGGCGAGCAGTAGGCCATAGTACTTGCAGTTTGCCCCGTGCACCTTTCACCCACATGCAAGCTGGAAATAGTTGGGCATGCGAGTGGGTTCAAGCCCCACTTGGGTGTAGCTACATTGTTGGTTCACACAATTGTACCAACAAAGAGCTTTGCCTCTCAGGTCATCATTTGCTGCAGGGCCTGTCTTATTGGAAAGGGGGACTGGGGTGACATGCAACAAAATCCAGGTTTGATGTAAGCAATGGACTGGTATGCAATTGATGCCTGGCAGCTCGCAGCTTTTATGTAGTTTCGGCTGAGTTATGAGATAAGTTTGATTCTTCGCAGCTTCTACAGCTTTCTAGATATGGAGGCGAAGAATCCCAGGCATGGTGGGAAGCTTTGGCGGCAGCAGGGTAGATGTTGGATAGGATTTAAACTTGGTGCTTCAGGCAATCTAGACTTTTTTTCTTTGGCATTGTAGTGGGAGATAAGATTGAGAGAGGTTTGGAGGACGTAGTCAATTTGATGGTGAGAAGGAGGCTCCATGGAGCGGTGTGAACCTGAGATGATAATTGTTATTGAAGGAAGATGAAGGTGGTTGTTTGGGGTAACTGATGATGATGGGCATTCAGGTCTAAGTGCTGCAACTTGTGGCTGATGGCTGGTCGATTCCTTGGGTATTATCGTAGTCGCTAATTTGGGGCATCTTCACTTTAGGTCAATCATCCTTGGTGCGGCTATACTCTCGGTAGATGGGCTGGTTGGTCTGCAGCAATCAACTATGAACTGAAGCAAGGAAGACTGATCCATGGGTTATGTTTTGATTCCTTGAAGATGGGTTTCCATCTAGTGATGTTTTTTGAAATCTGATCATACTCAACTGTGCATTTATGGTGAATGAATGCGAATAATATAAATAAATAAAAAATCAAAAGAATTTTTCTTTTCATCCTTGATACTTAGTTGCTGCGGCAGCCTGTAGTGATTGATTACGAGCCAAGATGGTGAAACTAATTTCCAGTTGACATTAGGGCACTGGCTGCATGGTTTTGGCATTGGGATTTGGGAGATTACACGGTTGACTCAGGAAAGCTACCATAGGTAGCAATTGGTATTTGAGGATCGTTGTCTATGAGCAGCGGCAGCTCATTTCCTTATCAAATTGTTGCTTACTGCATTTTTCAGTTTTAAACCATGAGTAGATAGTGGAAAAACTAACCTACAGTCCTGCTTCAGTGTCATATTTGGGTATGGCTTCAGATGTGGGGGTTCAGTTCATTTCGACCTCATGACCAGCAGCTCATGTAGATTGGGTGTCTTGGAATATTTAAACTCTGAAGTCTGCCAGCGTCATGAGGGAAGGCGCCATATACGGACAGTATATTGTGATGTTTCATTAGTATAAAGCCATTCGATTGAAGACAAGGCTGCTGTTCATGAATGGCTGATGGGGATCACGATTCAGTTGTTGGGAAGAGGGTGAATATGGGTACAACCAGAGTGGTGTGGGCCGTGGGCCGTGGGATGTATTAGACCATCGACTAATGGGAGGAAGAATAATACCATACTGTTTGCCCCGCGGTAGGGTCTCTTTTCTGCATATTTGTTTCAGCCTCTCAGTCTCTTAGTTTACATGTGCCTATCCCGCTCAGTCACCCTCAATCTCAGTTTTTCTAGAGAGAGAGAGGGAGCAGCAAGGGGAGGTGGGGGGCTTATATGTAGATTTGCAAGTGTGTGCTTCACGAAAAAGTGTGGTGGGAATTCGAGCCTCTCTCTTGCCATTGCCTATAGCTCCAGTGAATGCCAAATTCAAGATAAGGCACACACAGGTAGAAACTAGAAAACACGATGTGTGGATGTGGTAGAGAGATTTGTTTTTTTTTTTCTTTTTAAACAAAAAAAGGTAATAGCGTTGAGGGGTAGGAGCGGGAAGGGAAATACGACCCCTGCCCTGTGAAACCCTCCCAATGACTACTCCTAACCACTGAACCACCCATGATATTTCATGAAAATGGGGTCATGTTTTGTATTTAAAGTCATTTAGGGCCTGGGTTCTGGCCTACGTGGGGCCCACTGGACCCTCCTTGTCCCCGCTGCCTCCCGGGTAGTACCCTCGCCTTCCAAAAGTGTCCAAAGTGGGCATTAAAGTTTTCCAGCCATTTCCATTATTTTCCATGCAGAATCCAAAATCTTGAAAGGTCCACAATGGTGTATATCCTATCCACAAGTATTCACTTAAGTCCAAAAATGTTCATTTAGGTTCCACAAAAGGTCCATAAACGTCCACAACTAGAGTATAATTAGGTGCTATGGTTAGAGATCTAAGCGATTTTTTTTTCACTCCGTTCTTGTTCCCCAAGCTTAACGACATCATGCATAGGGTGCATGCAAAGTTTGAAGTCCAACTAAAATCATGTAGACCACAAACCACATGTAGTCTAGCGTGAGGGTACTCAAGCTTTAGTTTCTTTTCAACTTCCTACACTCTTCATGTGAAGTAGACCAAAGTAGCAAACATTGAAAGTTTCATTTTTTTTTTGTTTTTTAAAAAATCCCATCTTTAATTTGCATGGGTGTAGTACGATGAGTGCTAATGGTTACACAACAAGAATGAGGCCCAAACAAAATCATATGTAGGAGAAAACCACATTCAATGGAAAGTTGGTGGGTGTCCAGTGGGCCCCATGTAGGCCAGAACCCAGGCCCTAAATGACTTTAAATACAAAACATGACCCCTTTTTCACGAAATAACATGGGTAGTTCGGTGGTTAGGAGCTGTCATTGTAGCTACATTGGGCAAGGGTCGAAATCCCCTTCCCGCACATCTCGACGCCAATATTTTCTTTTGTTAAAAAGAAAAAACAAATCTCTCTACTACATCCACACATCGTGTTTTCTAGTTTCTACCTGTGTGTGCGTTATCTTGAATTTGGCATTCACTGGAGCTATAGGCAATGGCAAGAGAGAGGCTCGAATTCCCACCACACTTTTTCGTGAAGTACACACTTGCACTCACTAGATGGAAACCCATCTTCAAGGAATCAAAACAGAACCCATGGATCAGTCTCCCTTGCTTCAGTTCATAGTTAATTGCTGCAGACCAACCAGCCCATCTACCGAGAGTATAGCCACACCAAGGATGATTGACCTAAAGTGAAGATGCCCCAAATTAGTGACTACGATAATACCCATGGAATCGACCAGCCATCAGCCACAAGTTGCAGCACTTAGACCTGAATGCCCATCATCATCAGTTACCCCAAACAACCACCTTCATCTTCCTTATTGACTGCAGTCTGTGTGTCCCCAAAGATCTCTTGGTGAGCAAATAGTGTTTCATTGAGTGTGATTTGAAACTGCATCTCATAATAATGCAGGGGCAAGCAAAGTCGATGAGTAAATCATTTGAAGTAGCTTTGTGAATCCAAAACAAGGAGTAAACCGACACCTTCATGACCTTCTACTTAGCCCTAACATCTTGCTAACCACAAATGCTCAGATCAGATCAGATCAGATCATATTTTCTTTGTGCTATGCTATATCTCCGGTAGTTCGTAGTTTAGTGATATTTTTGTGCAGCTCCATGTTTGTTAAGCGCTCCGCGTGAAGAGCCAGCTCCAACTGCAATTCCAGACACCACCCATACCAAACAATCAAAAACTGAAATTGATTTGTGCCCAAATAGGTTAAGGTTGATGTGTAAAATAATGCTACACAAACAGAGCTAGTTATGTAGACATTGAACTAAGGACAGCATCAAATCACAGGTTCTTCTTGTGTTTTCAGCCATGTCTTCATCTGACTCAATACATGCCTGCATTTGTCCACCCAGAGCTGGACTTCAGGGAAGTGGCAGATGAGTCCTTCCGTATGCCAGAAGCCCCACAAATTGTTCGGAGAAGAGGCTTCCCCCTCATTTAATATTTGTTAAGCCTCCACAGCCTAGTCTTGATTGACACATGCTTGCTTGCTTAGGAAATAATTGGTGCCACATGAGCCACCACTTGAACAATGTGAAGCTTGCTTTGGCACATGAAATGTTAAACATCCAGCAGGTGGACCATATGGAACCCCATCCTAATTTTCCAAGAAGCGCTTGCAAGATGAATGGAGTAAGGATACACTTAAAACATTCTATATGGTTTGCCACCTCCAAATCTGTATGGAGTCATTTCTTTGTGCACAGTGGTAGGTTATGACTTGGTATAACTTTGGCATTAGAGTATACTATTCAACAATGTCAACCAGAAAGGCTCATGGCATACCAACCTGCCCACCTTGGCTGTGCGGGAGCTCCATTCATCCAAAATTGCCTGCAATCTTTCATTCACTTTGACATACTGTACCGCAATTCGAAAAAACATGTGCAGAATTAGTCTCAACTCATCAACCAGCACAGATTTTAACTCTAAAGTCCAAGTACAAATGCAAGATATCTTATCTCAACCTCAACATAAGGAGATTGCCTACCTTATCGTTCATACAGCGGACACCAAGAATGTCAGACTCACGCTCCTCTATGAGACTCCGTGCAAGCCGTATCTCAGCCTGCAATTGATCCCTCTATAATGACCAACAATCTTGATTCAGATGAGTGTTGGTGAAGCTCAACTACATCAATGTACATCAGAAATAAATAAATCACAGTGGGAACATTGAAGTGTGGTCATGTTTCACAATTTTCCCACATACCATCCATCTCAATCTCGGGGAAGGCGATGAATGATCCAACGTTTGGTGGAGAGAGTAGAGTAAGTACCTTAGCTGTACTAAGTTCTTGCTCACGGGCAGCCAAAAGATGCACCAAGTCTGCCTGCTACCTCTCAAGCATCAGCAATGTTTACCATCTCAGGTTTACCGCTCCGCTCCATGGAGCCTCCTTCTCACCATCAAATCGACTACGTCCTCCGAACCTCTCTCTCAGAACGTACATCAAAGCGCTCTGTTGTGGATGAGTAATAACTGGCACAAGTCCATTCTGAATTTTGACTTCTACGGAAGTCATGCTAATCAACAGCCTACTGTTAACCACAGGGCAAGTGGTCCAACACATAAAATTGATCAACACACAAGCTACTTTTTCCTGCAACCTCAAACAGCTGCCTTTAATGTACCTAGTACCCCCTGGCCAGTTAGTGGTATTGCAAATATTCCATTTGGTGCGCTTGGCCCAGTTGAGAACAGGATTCATGAACAAAACAGTCCAGCCCTAATGATTAAGAGCTTCACAGTATTCTACAATGTTGCTACTGATTCAATCACAGAATCTAATAAGCATATAAGCATGGAATGCCAACAATGACGGTAGTGGAAAACATTGCACTGTTCGTGCCTCTTTTATCTGTCATAACTTTTGCTTGCATATGTGGTAGGCAGTTTAACCCAATGCTTCATTTACCTCTAATTCCCCAGGTAGCCCACTTGGCAAGGCATGCCCCATCCACATCCAGGTGGTCTGGCTAATATGCCAAGATTCATGACTTCTTGTGGTTCTATAATCCTATTTTGGAGCATGACTCCATACCTAACACTCCAGTCAAGCACAAAGTATTCAGATCAACTGGAATGTATGCTTCAAACTCCACTACTTCTAAAATCCGCACTTCAAACTCAATTCGACCCTGTCTTTGAGATCAACGCAGAGCCTGACCCCAAATGTGAACATGACTTTTCTTCTCAAGCAAAATCTGTGCTTTAAAATCAACTCAACCCTGTTTCCGAAATCAAACGAGTCCAAAGCTGCACTTGAACAGAATTCCTCAGCTCAATGGGATTCAAGCTTCAAACTCAATCCAGCCCTAGTTTTGACCCTGATCAATGCAAAGCTCCACCTCAGTCTGCTGTCCATCAGGAGGTTCTGCTTCAACCAAACTCTGGGCTAGGATGTTTATCTCATCTCACCTCTGGGTTTGGTGCCAATCTTTAGCCTGCATACAACCCTGACATTGAGCAGCCCATAGACAAATGTGATCTTGAACTTGGAGAACCTAATATAGCAGCGGAACACTTCCATGAAGGTATAAGGGAGTCTGACCGACATTTTCTGGTGACCCTAAAAACTGATTATGCTCCTATTTGAACCACTGTCAGCTCAAATGTGCACATCACAGTTGGGTACTTGAGCACAAATTTGATATGCTAAGCAAATGTGTTATAAGTGACAGATAAAAAAAAACAAAGGCTTTTGACAGTGCCCAGGAACCAACAGAACCATCCTTCTATTTTCAAAACTGGTGGTATGCATTCACATCCACGAGAAAAGAAATCTATGTGCAGGGGAAGAGCCAGAGAGAGTTGATACTCAAGTGTAGCATATACTAGGCGCATTTGGTGAGGGCCCTTGAGCAATACCACACCAGATCTCATCCATTTTCTTTGTCTCTCTGTGAACTCTTCAAAGGCTCCAAACTATCCCTCAACAACAGAAAAAGCTAGGGCAGAGAGAGAAGCCTATGGCTGAGTGCAAATGAGAGACAGGGCACACTGCGTTTGAGTCTTTCGATCAGCTTTCCACAGGTCACATGTAAGACACAGCTCTGCTATCCCTGGGCTCAAATGCTCGAATGAGAACTCGAAACAAGATGTCTTAAGAGTAGACTCTCAGATGCAGGATCGGAATGATTTGTTGTCTAGTGCAATGTTGAAGCTCGATCAACTATGGAAGCAACATGAGACCGACCAGGTCAGTACTTTGCTATCTGACGATACAGAGCAGGCTGCGCAAGAAGTGATTTCTTGTCGTGATTTGTTGGAAACCTTGCAGCGTAAGCTGGATTCTCATGTTGGTATTGTAGATCACTTTAAGGATCTCGTGGGGGAAAGAGCATTAGAGAAAGCTGTGATTGCGGAGAGGGAAAAAAATGAAAGATTGTAGAAAGGTACAAAAAACTTACATGACTATTTATTTGTGAGTGTGCCGAGTCTTCACTCCAGAAGACCTTGTGTTCTTTGCTGCGGACACTCTTTCACCTACTGGCACAATATGCTTTCTAGGTTTCTTCTTGGGAGACTGTCCACCATGAAGTCCATTTGCAGCACGTTTCTCACCGTTTTTGAACTGAGGAGGTGAGGAGACAACATCGTCCTGAGTAGTAGCATCCAAGGTAGGCATTCCCTTGCTGGTATCAGACTTGGAGAAGGGGTCTGAACCCTCCACATCCTGCAATGCTTCATCACCCATGTGCCAATGTTTTTCCTCATGGGACGATGGGATTTACATGGGGTTTTGTCAGGACTGGTTGTTGGTTTGGAAATCGTACCAAGTAGACCAGTTTCAGGATTGATATCACCTGGTAATCCCAAAGGTGAGTGGGACGTTTGACGCTTGCAATTTGGGGATGTCACCTCTTCTGCTGTGCTTTCTTGTAGGCTCCATTTGGATGCTGGCAACTGACGGGCTCACTATGGAGGATCTTCCGACCCCTCCATGAGCTAGGTGGTGATCATCTTGATTACCAGAGTATGAGATGGAAAAGCATGTTGGATCTGCCCCAACCCCCCCAATATCAATGCATGATTTGTGTGGAAAAAAAATTTGAAGATGGATTGAATGGAAAAGAAATTGAACAATTATGGAACTCTGCAATAGCAATGGACATCTGCGGAACAATACAGATATTGCATGGACTTCCATGGAAATGAGCAACAGTAGTGGAGTCTGTATAGGAAAATGGACATATGTGGAGCTATACAGATGCTTCAGGGATTTTCGTGGACCCAGGATAGATAGAAAGACTTTACACATGGACATACATGGACTTATGGAACATTAAGGAAGCGTCCAGCAAAGTAATGAGAAAAAAAGGAGCCACTCATGAAAATGCTGGAGTTTGGGGTGCAGAAACTACCCCAAGTGGAATAACATGGAGACAACAGCTTCCGGGGGAGTTTATAAGAATTGACAATGTTCTATAGATCATCGTGGACCATTGGGGCAAATCGGAAGACACAAGATGCCCTAACTATGTGGAAGAGGCTGATGCAAGACTTTCTTGAAATGCATGGAAGAAAACAATGTACATTATAAAGCCTAAACAGTAGAAAACTAAGAAGGCAAATGGACTAAGTTTAAGGGAAAAAGATGGCTTGCCTTTTGGTGGAAGGTTCAGTCTATGATGCTTATGGACACCTTCACGTTCCAAAACCCTACCAATGGTTATTGCCCATTGTGATAGTACCCAAGAAAAATGGAAAACTACGAGTATGTGTGGACTACCGCAAGTTAAACGCAGGAACCAAGAAAGACCCCTTTCCACTACCGTTCACCGAAATAGTGTTGGACACAGTGGCCGGACATGAGATGTACTCATTCATGGATGGGTTTAGTGGGTACAATCAGGTGCAGATGGCAGAAGAAGACCGAGAAAAGACCGCATTCATCACTGAATGGGGAGCCTATGCTTACAAAGTCATGCCATTTGGACTTTGCAACGCACCAGCCACGTTTCAGCGGGCAATATCTAAGATATTCAAGAATAATCTCAACGATTTTATGCAAGTATTTTTGGATGATTTCAGTGTCTTCGGACAGAAATCCAAACACTTGGCACAGTTAAAACTTTGCCTACAAGCCTGCAGAAACAATGGAGTAAGTCTCAATCCGGAAAAATGTACATTTTGTGTGAATTCAGGATTATTGTTGGGACACATTGTGTGCCAACAGGGAATTCTGGTGGATCCAAAGAAAGTGGAGGTTATCCACTACTGGGTATATGAATCCTGCATCTAGTAATTTCTTGATTTCTTCCCAAACTTTGGCCGCATAGTTGGGGTTCATTCTGTAACGGTTCTGACGAATTGGTTTTGTGTCAACTTCCAATTCAATTTGGTGCTGACAGATGTTAGAAGGTATACCCTTCAAATCTTTGTAGTTCCAGGCAAATACATCCTTGTATTCAGTGAATAATGCGGTGGCTTCTTGTAGAAATGATTCTTCAAGACCTGCACTTACTCGTATTATCTGTGGTTCTTCCACTGTTCCCAGATTCACTTGAATCAATTGAGTTTCTTTCGTTACTGTCCATCCTGCAATCTCTTGTCCGATGGTTGCAATCGTGGCAAGTACTTCACTGATTTTAATGTCATCTTCTTTTTCTTGATAGAAACGGGCAGGGTGTTGAGGTGTGTCCATAGCTTCTTCCTCCGGATCTTCCGTTCTCGAAGTATTCGGTTCTCCTTGGGTGTTCACCATGTGGCATCCTACTGTTGTGGTATGCTTGACCACTAGTTGCCCAATAGATTCCAACTATGGATGTGCTGCATACATTGTGGCTTCTTCTTCATCCGACAGTCCACTGGACCAATCATACTCTTTTACTATGCAAGGTCGTTTCTCTCGTGGAATGGTACCTCGTTGCTTCGTAATGATGGTGACTTGTTCTGATCCATTTTTGATCGTGAGAGTCTGACTTCCCCAATTGTGGTGTGATTGGGCTTGTGTTAACCATGGTCGGCCAAGTAGTAGCGAATATCCTTCTGCCACATCCTCTATTCTGATAATGGTTATTGATACTTCGTATACCAGTCCTGTTACTTCCATTGCAAGTCGTCTGATGATACCCAATGGTTGCACTTTTCGTTGATCAGCCATTCGCACCGTGAATGGAGCAAGTTCCATGTGTCCCAATCCTAGTGACTTCTTCATCTTTTCTGTCATGATATTCACTCTGGATCCTCCATCGATGAGTACATCCGTTACCATCTTCCGTCCAATACGTACTTGTATTACGGGTATTGTTTCGTCGTAGTCTGGAGTTTGTCGTATAGTTGTGGGTTTGATCGTGTAAACCTCTGGTGTTGATTTTTGTTTTGGTGTGGGGGTCAATGCCTCGATTGCCCGAAATAAAGTTTTCTTGCAGTGTGGAGCAATTTTTAATAATTGTCCAATGGTAATTTGGGTCTTGGTCTGGCAGATTACTTCAGCCAATTCTGTTACATGCCGATTCACCATGTCGTGATGAATGTAGTATGCACTGGCGGTTTCACACTCCTCATCTTCAGTTTGATCTTCCTAGTTGGCGTATAAGTCATGTATGAGGGCTTTGTCATGTATTCCCTGGTAGCCTTTTAACTTGTTAATATTAATTCGTCCCACGAATTCTTGTTCCAAGGTCTACAAATCAACAGTTCCATTGTCATGTACCCTTTTGATTTGAAATGGTCCCATCCATGGCATTTTCAATTTTCCGCCCAGTTTGATCTTCTTGATTTTTGGTAACCACAAAACAATGTCCCCGTCCTGGAAAGATTTCTCTTTCCCTTCGGATATTCTTTTTCTTCGTTGTTCTTGAATCCGTGCCATGTTATCTGTGGCGTCGGCCCGAACTTCTTCCAGATGGAATAATTCATATTCCCTGACTCGTAGAGACTCTTCTAAACCCCATCGTTCATGAGTTCTTCTAAACCCCACTGTTCGTAGTGTGGGTATCATACACTCAATGGGTAATAGTGCCTCTGCTCCATACACCAGTTGAAATGGTGTATGTTTCGTGGTCACCTTGTATGATGTCCTGAATGCCCATAGTGTTGTGTTCAATTTGGTGTCCCAATCTGTAAGATTGGCATTTACTATCTTGGTTAAGATAGTGCATAATATCTTGTTGGTTTCGGCCTCGCCATTTCCTTGGGGATAGTAAGTAGTACTCTTGTGATGTATGATCATGAATTCCTCCGTCAAGCATTTTATGGCATCATTTATAAAATGTGATCCTTGATCACTGACGAATTCCAGTGGGCAACCAAATCGTGTGATGATGTTTTCATATAAGAATTTGGCTGTCGATCTGGCAGTGTTGTCTCTTAGTGCCTTGGCCTCTACCCATTTGGTAGTGTAGTCAGTGGCTGTGAGGATGTATTGGTTTTGTGTGTACCTTGCTAGAGGTTTAATAGGTCCCACGAAGTCTAGCCCCCAGCGCTGAAATGGTTCTGTTGGTAGTATTGGGTGCAGAGTCCCCTTCCCCGCTCGTTCTACTGGTCCCATCCTCTGGCAAACATCACACTGTTGACAGTGTTCATAAGTATCTCCAAATACAGTAGGCCACCAGTAACCTGCTAATAATATCTTCTTTGCTATCAGGTCCGAACTAAAGTGTCCTCCTGCAATTCCTTCGTGTAGCTCTTGCATCATTGTTTTGGCTTGTTCTTTGTTTACACATCTTCTCATTATGGAGTCAATTCCTCTTTTGTACAGAATTCCCTTGATTACTGTGTATGGCTTGCTTTTCATTGAAAGCTTTCTCCTGTCATCTTTGGTGTAGTCTTCAGGAAATTTCCTTGTGTTCAGATAGTATTTGATTGGCCATTGCCAATCATCTTGATCTTGATTCTGAATGTCTTCTGATTCTTCCTTGGTCACTGTATAAGCTCCAATACTGATATTGGCCAATTCTTGATTGTTTGTTCCTTTGTTTTCCTTGTCATCTTCTTCTTCTGGATCTGGTTCTTCCTCAATAATAGGTCCTTCATCAAGAGGTTCATCTTCATCTGATGAGTCCTCTTCTTCATCAGTCTCATCCATGAGTTTAAGAGCATCTGGAAGGTCATAGTCTCCTTGAAACATTCCCAGAGCGTCCATAGGATTTGTCTCTTCATCTGGTGCTTCTGGTTGAACAGCAAACAGAAATGCGTCGGGAAGTTGATCCTCTACCCCCGTGGCTGGGTCTCCTGTAGTAATCCTTGACAGATGATCTGTTGTAACCTGTAATCTCCCTGGTTTATGAACAACTTCAAAATCATACTCATGAAGAAGTAATAACCATCGAGCAACCCTGCCACTAGCTAGTGGTCGATTTGCTAAATCAACTAGAGCCTGATGATCAACAATAAACTTAAAGCGATTGCCAAATAAATAATGCCGAAACTTTTGAACATCATAAATCATTGCCAATGTTGCCCTTTCTGTGGTGCTATAGTTCTTCTCGGCTGCTGTCAACAATCTGCTTGCATAATAGATTGGTGAATCTATTGTGCCTGTCACATTCTGAGCTAAAACTGCTCCCAAAGCAATGCCTGATGCATCACTGTGTACATGAAATGGTAAATCCCATCTTGGATTTATTAGAATTGGTGCTGCTGTGAGTGCCCTTTTTAGTGAATCAAATGATTCCTGGCAAGCTGGAGACCATCGGTATTTGGCATCTTGCTTCAGCAGTCTATAGACTGGTGCTACTCTGTGAGCATATTTGTCCATGTACCTTCTGTAATAGCTCGTCTGTCCCAGAAATCTCTTGAGTTTCTTGGGATTTTCTGGTGGTGGATTTTTTAAGCCAACACCTGACCACCAATCCATATGCATCTCTTGCTTGCACTCTCTCTGCAAACAAAGTTGTGGAAGTGGAAAAGTGTGCATATGCACACCACAAATGGTATGCATGGGTACACGAAGCCAAAATGCAATCCCAAACTGGTTTGAAGCCTCTACCACAAAAAACACATGGCAAAACTGTCAAATATTCCACAGTGTCAAATCCGGGAGAATGAACAAAAAGGTTTGACAGTGGAGTGGGTTTGAAGGTGGGCCTATCATGGCCATGTTGCATAGCTTGAAGTTGCTTTGCGATGGCTGTCTTCTGCCTCAGACAGTTTTTGTAGCGATCAGAGGCTACCGACCAAGCCACTTCATCACATTTGAACCCTCGGCCAACAAACCCTCTGTCTCTAAAGAGCTCAAAAGGTCACGCCACTGGTCAACACACTGTCCATGGCCTCTTCCAGTGCCTCGTGCAAACTCAGTCGCCATTGTTCGAGCACTGTTCTCTAAGTCCGTCTGTTGTTTTTCGATTTCAAGTTCCACTTCCTCGTCAGATTCAACCACCACAATGTCACTCGTTTTCTTGTTGTCTCCAGCTACAACAATGTCTTGAGCGCTTTGGAGTCACCGAAGCACTTCCCTGTTAGTAAACTCTGCAAAGACGGCCCAGTTTATCTTCCTTCTTTTTCTCTCACAAACTATCCCTCTAGCAATGGCCTTTATGACAAGATGATTCGCAGGGACAACACGCCTTTGATGTGCTATCATCCAAAGCCTTTCCACCCTACTTATAAGCTCAATATCCGCAGGACTATGGAGATAACTGAACCATTTTTGTTGAGTAGTGGCCCAAACAGCTTGCTCACTTCCTCTTCAGTACAATCCCTGTCAATCTTCAAAGCCCTAGGAGGGATCCCCTCCTTGCAAAGATCATACTTCTTTGCAAACACATCACGAGTCACAAGCATTTTGCCATCAAAAACAATGTCGGGTGGCTCTGCGTTCGATGCGACGGCCATGACGTCTACAACCAACAATCAAGTTCGAAGCATTGCAATATTGGCACAATTGTTTCTCATTACAAAAACAAAGCACCAAACACAAACATGACCAAGTGACGATATTCACCGATATTCTTTGTCACATGGCAACATCTTTTATTTCCCAAGACATACACAACACCAATACAAATACTCATAGTGACAAGGACCACACAAGTATTGCTTCACTACAGAAATGTAAACATGTCCATCAAAATGTACTACTGGATGCCTAAAGTTGTTTGCTTCAATTCCTTCTGCTGCTTCGAAGACGGGACAAAGAAGATCTTAATCTTGATGCTCCGATGGGCTGATAATCCGAGTCCCCCTGGACTTCAGCACCATTGCCATTATCAGTGCTGGAATTGTCCTCCCTATCCGACCTCCCATGTCCAGGCCTTTGAACCTGTACGCGACCTCGAACCACATTTAGCCTACAAAAGGCTGGATTGTTCTCTGTCGTTTATGGAGTTGGGACGCATTCGAAGGTGATATCGAAGGAGATCTCGGAGAGGGTTGTGCCTGAGATGGACCGGCATTAGATGGTCCGGCATGTGAGGAACACCACGGGTCTACTGCACAACACGTCGGTTAAGGTGGAATTGTAGCAAGTTGTCATCATCCGAGGCTTCAACTTCCGCCGGGTCCAATGCAGCAGAATGATGTGTGCATGTTGAAAACAGATCAACCCTGTTGCTCCTTAATGGACACTGTGTGGATGGGGAGCTGGGTTGGTTTTCGGATTGTGGTGGAGCTGGTCGTATCGGTGAGGCATGTTCTCGTCCTGTCGACTGTACAATGGGTTTGGCACCATCGTTTGTATGAACAGAATTGCGTACGTCGCTTGGTCGTGGTAGTTCATCACCCCTGAGCTCCATTCGGTCACTGCCGGTGGCTTCAGCGTGTACGGGGGGGCGAGAGTCGACCCCGACTTCATTTTGAATATCATGTTATGGGGAGGACACAATTGCAGCTTCACCTTCATCTGCGATACGTACTTCGTCAAGAAGGTCATCAAAAATCGGGTGGATATAGGCATCGTCCTCTGTGAACGTAAACGGGTCATACTCATTGTCGGGAGCATTATCAGACCCATTTCCACTATCTCCGGCAGATGAGTCCATCGGAGACAGAATAACGTCACTCATCGAATCTGCGTCAGAAGCAGAGTCTTCGGAATGCAAGTTCCTCTCGTACCATGCTGCAGCATCATCCGCTGCACTCTCACGAAACAGTCGGCAATTGGTATACACATATACCAATTTGTCAGCCCTCGCGGGGTTCAACCTGTTGCGAATCTTGTTCTCCAATCAAATCCCACCATTCTTGTGGTAACATGTTGAGCTCTTTCGGATCCGGCATGTCCTCGAAAGGGTCACGGCGATCTGAAAAGCATTGCTACTCGGATATAACTCTCTCTGTCATGTTCAAAGGAGCCGGTCGCATGAGCACTCGTACGAGGCCGGCCTTGGCATCAGCGTCCTCTCGGAGCATGACATTGTCGAGTAAGAATGGATTGAGCAAAGCCCCCACATAATGCAAGTCCGTTCGAACCATCGACCGACGCTCGTAAAATGCATCATCGGCACTGCGAATGGTATCGCGAACCTTTCGACTTTTGCCTAGCGAATTGGCTTTTCTCGAGTCCCGCAACGTCTGTGTGTATGCCTCTCATTGAGGTTGATGACGGTGTGCTCGAGAAGACACGACCGGACTTGATGCACAATGCACACTGGCCATCACCCTGGCCCAAGAATTGCCCAACAGTGGCACATTCTCCAAGATGTATACTGGAGATACAGCTTGATGAAGCTGTAAGTGGCGCAAAACCCGCACCATTTCCCAAAACAGACCCGGCCTCGAGTCTCGCAATCCATTGTCATGCCCGGCTGAGTGAATGCCCTTGGCAGGGCCAACCTGCCACTACCAAATCAATGGAGCCAACCCGCTCCAAATCCTACACCCCCAGCAAAGAAATATCTGTTGGCAAGGCCTGTTGATATCCACGAACCGCAGACACCGGCAACAACTCAGGGTCCTGCTGCACCAACTGACACCAGTACAAAAAACGGGTTTCCTGATATTTTTTTTTACTGTTTTCATGACTCTTTTGATCATTTCGACTCATTTTTTATTCTTTTGCAAAGAGTCATGCAGACCGTGTCGTTACGATGACTCTAATATCCGCGTCGTGAATATGACTCTGAATGACATCTCCTAGTGAGCAAGATACATGACCATGTTTTTCGTCACATCCGTGACTGTTTTCTAGCACCACACAATTCTCCCCGGACTACGATGTGTCAATTTCAGATGATGACAGGTGTAAGGACGATGTTATCTCGCACGCATGCCACAATGAGCCACGTGTTCACGTTGAGCAATACCACGTGTTGGATCTAGCAACTTTTTGAGAGTCATGGATCTGACTGTGGATGCGTTCGTGCCCGGATACGTGGCGCTCTGTATGGTTGTAGGTAGGAATGGGAAACTACCCTGGTCATGAGCATGACCATTTTTTAAACTTTAGATGGTCGTGGATCGGACTCAAGTCTCATTGAGTTTCTGCAAGTCGAGCCTCAAACTCCTTCCTGAGTTCCTCCCTCAAAGCTGCCAATTGGGTAGTTGGAACATGAGATTTGACAGCAGTCGAAGTCCCATTGACAACGTGACTTGTATTCAGTAGGCACAGGGCTAACAATTTGCTTGCACAATCAGCACAGTAGACGTGCTTCAAATGCAATTCATGTGTATCAATAAAAACCTCATTGTGCCCTCTTTTTATTCTATTCTGTGTCCATCGTTCCCATAATGCGTCATTGCTCATTTCGTTTGGGATTGGGAGTGTGGGAGGATTTTGCAAGTGGCTGTTAGGCTGAAATGGGCCCCCATTGTACAGAGCAGTACCACCCTACCATTCGCGAAACATTGCCATTCAATATATAATTCTAAAAAACATTGCCGAACCTCCTTCATCGGGAGGTCCTTCTCCCCCTATGACCGTGGCACCCTTAACCCTATTCCCGCGGACACATATTTCCGGAAAATAGTCTGCTCATGTTTTTTTTTCACACTTACGACTCTGCTCATGGCTCATGCCGCTCATGGCTCATGGCTCATGAAATAGCAGCCCCCGGCTTTTTGTTTCAATCTGTCCCAGCATGTGTTTTTCAGCCAGTGGCTGCATGATATCACCCAATTCTCACAAGTATCTACTTGTAGAATGTCACATGTCTTGAAAAAAGCAGAGTAGACTTGCTCAACCACATCCTTCAACAAGGTACGTTTGAGAGGGATGTGATTCATACCTAGGCTGAACACGGCTTTCAGTCTCTCATGTCTGATGATGTTCAAATCCATGGTGCGTACGTGTTGTTTGGGAACAGACCCAGGTAAATGGAACTCTGTTACCGTAACCTCATCACAAAACACACGAAACCTGTTAGTTCCATCACATGCACATTCTAGTGCCATAATCAGATCTCGCATGAAGTTGAAGTCTCGGAAAACAACAGCAGGCTGGTAAAATTCAGTGCTGCATTGTTTATGATAGGTCCATCCAAAGACAATCTCATCAACAAGGAGAGCCAAGTCTGGTTGTGCATGAGTCACCAGAGCTTCCTTAATCAGGTTCTTAGGGCTGATCCATTCCATACCTCGGTTTGGGTATAGCATATGTATGAGTCCCAAGGGGGTAGGCTTCGCCGCATGAGTTATGAATTTCCTGCCATGGGCGTGGGTGTCAATCAGCCTGCAACCTTCCTCCGGTATGTTGAGATTCTCAGAATCCTCCAAAACTCCCGAGTCCAGCCCTTGCATATTGGTACTCGAAGTCACTTGCCGTGACTAGTGGTAGTTTGCATTGCTGGAAAACATGGAGGCCAGGGACTGAAATCCCAAAGCGAACTTGATGTACACCCCTCCAACACAGGAACTTATATGCTGGTCAACTGCCAGACCATAAAAATCCTTGTTAGTAGGTCAGACTGGTAATGGAATAACAAGAAAAGAAGATGGTAGATAGTGTGTACAAAAACCACTAAGTACACTGGAGAGGAAGAGAGTGGGAAGATATTCACGTCATGTCAAGACATGGACAAGACCCATAAGGGTCATTGTCAATTAAAGACATAAACAGCCCTGGATAGGGCACTGTCTTACATTTCCAGTCTTGTCAAATCATCCCAAAAGACACAACCCAATCATCCAAGACAAAATAGGGTGGGAGGGCGGGGTTTGTTCTTGTGTGGGACAAGATAAGATATTGTTGTCCCTGTGCATGCTGCAAGTCCTCTTGATTCGGCCTGTACATATACCAGCAGCTTACCAATTCAGCCATTAATTATGGCAGGTCATGCATCAGCCAAGGCATAAGGACCAGCCTGACTTTGTCAGAATCTCAGTATACCACCAAGTAGTCCAACTTTAGCCAAATGAAGTAGATTCCATATCATTTGTATTCACCCCGAGACATGTGATCATACAAGATATCAAGGGAATGTGAATGCAGCCTGTCAGATTGCAGGTTCAAGACTTGTACCAACAAACAACATGAACAGCCGAGATCCATCCTCTTTTGTATAAAAAACAGATGGCAGGTCATAGGCCTGATGTCATGATAGATCCAAAACAATAGGTAGGATTCCATTGCAGCTTACCATCCTCATCCTTCAAGAGTTCCATGCTAAGACATGCAAAGAACACCTTACTACGATCCAGTACACATCAAAAGTAGGCTTGACAAGGAGCAGGGCAGTACCCTACCAGGCTGCCGCCTTAAACTTCAAGGCCATCAGATCCATAGCTACCCAAAACCGCCAAAAACATACCACCAAGAATCAGATCCTCTTTGGCCTAAATAACTTACAACCTAGCTTAGTAGTCCACAGGCTGTGTTGTCAAAGATTAAAAGGTAGGGTATGGTTTGTATGCAAGCCTCGGGAAACAAGCCTGTGAGGCCGAGCTGCGCATCGGCGGCAGAACGACAAAGGCCATAATGCAGGCCTGGCCCCATCACAAGCCCCCACAAAAAGCAACAGGTTAGTGAGGATTGTGGAACCCCAGGTGAATCACAGACCCTCACACTTGTCATAGATGTCAACTAAGAAACTCAAAAGCAAGAGAAAGAGATAAGAACATGAGAATCCCTAAACTCCAAAGGCACCGTAAGCGATTGGGGAAGAGGGTTATGCGCCATCACCACCCACAGCAAGCCGCCTCCACAAAGCACATAAGCAATGAAGCAAAGCAGGCACAATAGCAAGGCACTAGAAAGGAGGGAGAGAACTTCCCATCATAAGCATCCTTGCTAAGCACAGAAAAAGCCAGAGGAGGGAAGATGCCACTGCTTTCATAGCGGTGTTTCCCGCTGCAAGAGAGACAAGGCACCGCCTTCGCGCCCCCCCCCATGCGCTCGTCCAGCATGGGTACGACACCACAAACAGGGCAGCCACCGAAGCACGCCCGCCATAACACTCTCCTCGCGAGCTCATAAGCACATCGCGTGCTTCTGACAGCATGAGAGACGACATAGGGTTGTCCCCCGATTATTCATCCGTGGATGAAAAACAGTAGGACGAATCCATATACTCTGACGGATTTCATTCGCAGCAAGGTTAAAAATAGGTTTTGGGGTAGGGGTTAGGGTTCCCACCGTAATTAATCATAATTAAGGGCAGTAAAGATCAATTCCAGGCCATAATCATATCATCCATAGACAGATCATTTGTGTCAGGATGAAAAAGTAGGGAATATCATCCGTGGCAGCGCCTTACCTCCATCTAGGTAATTCTATCATTCTTTACCAGACCATCCGGTATGGATAAAAAGAGTCAATAAAAAAGGGATGAAAAATTATCACCTTGGTGGTTTTTCATTCGGTACGGATGGAAAAACATGATGTTGTTGGCAACTTCCATAGAGGTAATTCTTTTCTTCCATGGTGACTCATCCGGTATGGATGAGAGTCAATAGAGGAGGAATGAAAAGGCCAAAAGAACCATCCTAGAGGCAATTCAGTGTCCATCCTGGTGGCTCATCCGGTAGGATGAAAAAGCCTGATAGAGGATGAGAAAACAAAAAATCAACACTGATAGCAACCTGTCAATTCCCAGTAGAGAGGGAGACAGAGGGAGAGAGGGGGCAACAATGAAAAAAATGGGTTGGGGGGGGGGGGAGGTCAGATGGTGGGGTCAGCTGCAGCATATGTCCAACACCAGATATCCTAAGTTAATCGACTCTATATCTTGGAAACAGGACCGCCCACCGACCTGTCAAACAGGCTAAGTCCTGGCAGAAGACAGTAGAAGAGATTCTCAAGGACCTGGACCTAGAACCGCAAGTCTTCACCCTGCTGGCTAAATCTGACTTAGAGGCTGTAGTGTCCAACCATGTTTGTTGCCATGAGATTGTCTGATGAAAATGAAGTTAGGCAAAAAAATTCCCTGAACTTGTTTCGAGTCAGTGACATGGAGGAGGACATCTTGGATGACCTCAAGGGTCTACCCACTCTCGGCACTAGACTGAAATTTAAACCCAGGGCAGGAAGCCTACCTTTGAACAGCAAACAGAAGCAGAGAGGAAAGGGAGAGTGCAATTGCCCGTTGTGTGGGCAATCTGAAGACAGTACTCATTTGTTTACTAACTTTGAAAAAGTCGAGGCTGAGCCAAAAGCCCAGCCCCTTCTAAGGCCTAGTTTTTGGGCATCTCACACACAACAAATTGATGCTTGTGTGAAGGGATTTGTAGAGGATATCTGGAAAACACGGATTAATTCTATATGTGAAGGTAAGTCTTACTACCAACATCAGCCCCTGACAGAGGTAAGATCTGTCCCTTTTGTTTCCCCAAGAGAGGGGGCAACAAAGAAAAACAGAGAATGTGGGGGGGGGGGGGGGGGTGAGCAGCAGCAACTGCTCAGTCACCGCCCCCCCCCCCCCCCAACCTTCTTTTCTTTTCTTTGTTGCCCCCTGATGTCTCCCTCTCACTCCCTCTCTCTCCCTCTCTCCCTCTCCCTCTATAAATCTTTGGATTTCATCTGGCCTTAACCTTTTGAGGTTATTTAGTTTTTCATCCCTGCCTTTTTTCATCCAAATCTGGATGATTTTATTTTATTATTGGATGATGAAACTTAATATACAGAAAGCTAGAGTTACCATCTATTTTTTTCATCTAAACTGGATGATCTACATAAATAATGGTTACCTATTATAAAATCCAAGAGAATAATAAAACTACCATCATAAATGATGGCAGTTATTAAACCTAAACCTATACCATAACCCTAAAAGATACATTTCTATGGGATGTCATCCAGTGACAAAATGCCTATCTTGGTAAAATGTGATATTTCATCCATCCTGGATGAAAAATCGGAAAGTTTTGCCCTAAGCAGGCCGACACACTTCAAGCACTGAACTCGTGCTTCAGTGAACCTTGATGATGCGCCGTATAAACCTGCTCCCCTGCTGCTACATGGTACTCGTGATTGCTGGCTCTTGGGATGCGCAGTGGTGGTTAAACAGATTCTTCTATGGCAGACGACAAAGCCGTGATTGCTCTGATCAGGAACTCATGGTTCTTTATTTTGAAACGGCGCTTTTACTCCTTGTTGGGAAGTACTCTATCCCTATTTATCTACAGATTACTTGTTGCTCTCTCTTCGTGTATGAGCCACTCTCTAGCTGTGAACGCTTCTACTCTGATTGCGTTCTGTTGGAGACAATCTGTTGGACGCCATGGCGCAGGGCATACCACAAACACTCAAGGTTTTTTGAATTTACCATTGCTTGAATTGTGATCTGTACTTGCTTTAGAATTCAACACTGACATGGATAGCAACTGTGAAGACCTGCCACTTACCTGCTGCATCCTCACTAACACACATCGCTATGTGGTGGTTTTTGGGACGGGCACAGGTGAGGGTCTTCACTTGTCTTGATTTCTTGAAGCTTGCAGTTCCTGTTCTTGCAAGTGTGGATACTGCTGCTGCCTGAGTTGCTGATGCCATCTGCTGTTTCAAACTGCCACCATGCCGCTTCAGACCTGCTCCAAGATTGCTACAATGAGGATCTGCTTCTCTCCTTACCCCTGTTTATGGTTTTTTACAACCACATTTGCATGTGTAGGAGTTTAGCTATGAAGGATACAAGGATACAAAATAGCAGTTATTACTTTGACTGCCTTGATACTTGGCTCTGAAATGAGAACTCTTGGTATGACTCTGATGGATCAAAATGATAGGCTTTGATAGATAACACACATTCTTCAAGGCCCTCATATCATTTTGGTTTCATGGCTTGATAACAAACTAGGGTTTCTGAGCTGCTCTTTCACCTTGGCAGAACTACTTTATGTGGCCTTAAAATACCATTCTAGGCCTATACCTGCTTAAGGGGGCTCTACACTGTTGTTTCTTCTTCCTTTTTAAGAATCTTGCTTATATCTTGGTTCTAAAACATCATCTTCAAAACAAACCTGCAATCTGGTTTTTGAAATGAGTTTAAAATGGATTCTTGAGATGATGATGTGTACTATGGTGCTTTCATGATATGAATGACCTGGAATCCCACCCTCCCACACTGTTTTTTCAGAGACCCTGAAATGTAATTGGGTATTCAAATGAGATTGTAAACATGAAAGAGAATGTTAGATGGTGCCCTGTAAAGGGCTGTTTTGTCTTTCAATGACAATGACCTTAGCGGTCTTGTCCATGTCTTGACATGACATGTATATCTTCCCTCTCTTCTGTGCTGCTCTCTTTTAAGCTCCCGACGAGATAAATTCAAGGTCAGATGGTGGGTTCAGCTGCAACATATGTCCAACACCAGATATCTTAAGTTAATCGACTCTATATCTTGGAAACATGACCGCCCACCGACCTGTCAAACAGGCTAAGTCCTGGTAGAAGACAGTAGAAGAGATTCTCAAGGACCTGGACCTGGAACCGCAAGTCTTCACCCTGCTGGATAAATCTGACTTAGAGGCTATAGTGTCCAACCATGTCTGTGGGCAACCTGAAGACATTACTCATTTTCTGATACACTGTCCGGGGTTCTCTCACCAAAGAGACGCTCTCTTCAAATCTATCATGGGAATTGTGCATGTACCTCTGTTTACTAACTTTGAAAAAGTCGAGGCTGAGCCAAAAGCCCAGCCCCTTCTGAGGCCTAGTTTTTGGGCAACTCACACACAGCAGATTGATGCTTGTGTGAAGGGATTTGTAGAGGATATCTGGAAAACCCGGATTAATTCTATATGTGAAGGTAAGTCTTACTACCAACGTCAGCCCCTGATAGAGGTAGGATTTGTCCCTTTTGTTTCCCCAAGAGAGGGGGCAACAAAGAAAAACAGAGAATGTGGGGGGGGGAGTGATTGAGCAGCAGCAGCTGCTCAGTCACTCCCCCCCCCACCTTCTTTTCTTTTCTTTGTTGCCCCCTGATGTCTCCCTCTCACTCCTTCTCTCTGTCCCTCTCTCTCCCTCTCTTCTGTGCTACTCTCTTTTAAGCTCCCAACACCCTAAATTCAAGGTCAGATGGTGGGTTCAGCTGCAACATTTGTCCAACACCAGATATCCTAAGTTAATCGACTCTATATCTTGGAAACAAGTCCGACCTGTCAAACAGGGCGAGCCCTAGGAGAAGAGAGTAAAAGAGATTCTCAAGGATCTGAATCTGGACCCGCAAGTCTTGACCTTGCTGGATAAACCTGACTTAGAGAGTGTAGCCATGTCTGTTACCAGACAATTGTCCGATGAAAATGAAGTTAGGAAGAAAACTTCCCTGAACCTGTTTCCAGTCTGTGACATGGGGGAGGACATCATGGATGCGCTCAAGGGTCTATCCCACTCTTGGCACCAGACCTAAATTTAAAATCAGGGCAGGAAGACTACCTTTGAACAATAAACAGGAGCAGAGAGGAAAGGGAGAGTGCAATTTCCCTGACGTACCTCTGCTGTTACTGGTGCTTGAAGCGAGCTGACGCGGCGAGCTGCTGCGGTGCTGTCGCAGCTGCCAGTGGTGCGGGTCCCCGCCGCTGCAGGGCGTCTCTCCCCCGCTCACCACGGCTCTCTCTCTCTTCAGCTCGTTAGGTCGCGCCTCTGCGTGGCGTTCCTACTACACAGGGGAGAGAGACATCGCCCGTGCTTAGGGCAAGAAAGAAAGACAGAAAGTGAGGGAGGAGGCGGTGCTTACCTTGGGCGTTGGAGCGGCGTTGGGGCAAACTCTTTGGGGCCTTGCGACTACCTCGGGCTCAGCAGCAGGTGCGTTTCCTCCACCCTAAACCCCACTCTCTGAACTACCTCTCTCCCAAAGAACAAATGAAATCGGAAGGGGAAAGAGATGCTTGAAGCACTTAGGGAAAAAAAAGGGCGCGGCGCCCACGTGCGACGCCCGGCCGTCGGCCAGTAGCAGGGAGTGCTCAGGGGCCACCACTGGGTGGAAGATCCACCACAACTACAACAGGTCCTCAAGGACCAGCACCAGCAAGGGTGCCAGCACCTGTCAGTGGGCAGAAGGTAGGGCCATAGATGGCGTTACAACCAAAACGGGCAAAACCATCTTTTCCAATATATTCAGGAAAAGGGGATCCCGATGTACACATTAGCCAATTTGAGCACATGTGTATAGTGAACAATAAGAATGGCGATGATGCCAAGATGAGATTGTTTCCTTGTTCACTTATCAAGAAAGCACGTGAATGGTATGCAAGATTTCCTGATAATCATTTCCTAACCTGGAATGGCTTGAATACAGCATTCCGAAATAGGTTCAGGACAAGTAAAACTGAGGATGAAGTGTATGGAAGTTTACAACAGTTAAAGCAAAAGAAGCATGAAACTGTTGAGGAGTATATGGAAAAGATGGAATTGATGATGAAAAAGCTGGCTGCTGTACCAGCACCAGGTTTACAGAAGACTTGGTTTGTGAGTGGACTAAGACCAGAGTTGCAGAAGAAAGTGGATATGTTACCCCATAATACAGTGGAGGAGGCATTTGAAACTGCAAACAGAATTGAGCAATTGGGAATGCTCAGGAGAGAGAAAAGGGATGATGAGGACTCTGAGGATGAGTCAGATGAAGAAGAAGAGCAAGAACTGAAAAGGAAGAGTAAGAGAAAGGAGAAGTTGAAGAGGGATAACTATGAGAAAAGATTAGAAGAAATCTTGAAGAAGTATGCCACAGAGGCTGCAACACATTGGAGGAAGGGTGTTTGGTGTGCAAAGTGCCAGAATGAAGGCCATACCACCACTGAATGCCACATGAAGGAGAAACACTGTACTATCTGTAACATGGATAACCATTCTACTGAGAATTGTTACTACAACAGAAGGACAGCTGCAAGAGAACCTAGGCAAGTAAGGGTGCATCAAGTGCAACCCCAGCCAAGAAGAAACAATGATCACGACCACTATGGTAGGGCTGGTGGTTATAACAATGGCATGGAAGGGAGGGGTAATTCAAGAGGGAATTACCAAAGAAATTCCAGAGTCCAAGGGGGAATTACCAGCTAGGGAATCAGGATTACAGAAATAATCCCAGAGCAGACCAAGGGCGAGGACCCAATGGTGAAAAACTGTGTTACTATTGTAATCAGCCAGGACATCGCAAGGCAGCCTGTTCATTCTGGATTAGACACCAGAATGAGATGAGAGCTCCTGTGAATGAGGGCCCAGTGGTGGCAGCTCACATGGTTAGGCCATGTGTTGTACCAGAAGTAAGTACAATGATAGTAACAAGAAGCAAAGCCAAACTAATATCTCCAATAGTTGAGGAAGATGATGATAATGAAGATGGCAGTGATATGCCTGAAGATGATGAGGCTTGGAGAGATGAGAAGGAACTGCACAAGGAAGTGGCAGATACCATAAGGGAAATGCAGAAGAGTACTGATATTCCTGTGGCAGATTCCTCTGATTCTGATGGAGAAGAAGAAGTGAGTGAGGATGAAAGGAAGAAAGAAGTTGCAGACATGCAAAGTAATGAAGGGACTTTGGCTGAAGTAATATGCCAGACCAAAGCAGAGATTACCATTGGACAGCTATTGGCTGTGGCACCTTATTGTAGACACAGGCTGTATCAAGCAATCAATCGAATTGCCCAGAAGACAGGAAACACAGACCTGAACAGCAAGGTGACCAGTTATAATGTGAAGCCGGAAGGACGAGAAACATTCATGGACTTTGATGATTCTATGCCAGTAATCCAATTGAGAATTGGAAGCACAGAACTAACTGATGTACTGATAGTTGGAGGCTCTGGAGTAAATATCATGACAGACCAATTAAGGAAGAAGCTTGGTCTAAGTAACATGAAACCAGCCCCATTTACAGTAACAATGGCAGATCAAAGAAGTGTACAACCATTGGGATTGATAAGAGGAGTTAAGATACAGATACAGAAGATGATCTTATGATCACAGTAACTGTGTTGAAGATGGATGAAGTCATGGAGGCTTACTCCTTATTATTGGACGTCCGTGGCTGAAACAGGCCAGGGTATTCCATGACTGGAATTCTCAGTACTAACTGTGCATAATGGGATGCACGAGATACAAATTACCACAAAGAAATCTAGTAGATTACCTGCTACGAGAAGACCTCGAGGAGTCAGAGAGTATGATTGGAGGGGAGGACTGGATGAGGAGCAGGAAGCTACCCTGTTCGCTGCACACCCAGAGTGGGAGCAGGTTGCAGAGATGCGGCTGGAAGGCCTAAGTTGTTTAAGAGGTATCTGTTGTGGTGTAGTGTCAGCAACACCAATTGAAGAAGAAACCAGCAGTTACCCATCACATTTCTATGAAGAAAGAGAAGGAGAAATGGAAATCCTAGAGGAACCAGCCACTGTGAGTTTACAGGATGAAGTGGTGACTGGTTGGACAATCACAGCTGATGAGCAGGTGAGGGAAGTGAATGTGGGAACTGAAGAGGAACCGAGGATGGTGAAGGTAGGAGCTGATTTGGAGCCCAGAATTCTTTGAAGAAGCTAAGAGTTTGTTCATCAAATACAGAGATGTATTTGCTTGGAGCTACGAGGATCTAAAAGGGATACCACCTGAGATCTGTCAACATAAGATTGAACTGGAACCAGGGTCAGTACCAATCAAGCAGGCGAGGTACAGAATGAATCCCAACTATGCACAAAAGGTTGGAGAAGAGTTCAAGAAGTTGGCTAAGGCTAAGTTTATATACCCAATAGAGTATACAACTTGGTTGTCACCCATTGTGATAGTTCCCAATAAGAATGGTAAACTAAGAGTTTGTGTGAACTATAAGAAGTTGAATGCTTGCACGAAGAAGGATCCATTCCCTTGCCATTCACAGAAGCAGTATTGGACACTGTGGCAGGCCATGAGATGTACTCATTCATGGATGGTTTCAGTGGTTATAATCAAGTGAGTGGCAGAAGAAGACCAGGGAAAGACAGCTTTCATCACAGACTAGGGTGCTTATGCATACAAAGTCATGCCCTTTGGACTTTGTAATGCACCAGCAACCTTTCAGAGAGTGATAAGTGAATCTTTTCATGAGTATCTGGATGATTTCATGCAGGTATTCTTGGATGATTTCAGTGTGTACATGTCGCGCGGCTTTTACTCACCCATCCCCTTCGCTATCCGAGGCGGAAACTCCAAGA